>VZTD01001645.1:1338331-1713601 GCA_013397725.1 Rhagologus leucostigma
CGGCCGGGGCGCGGGGGTCCGGCCCGGCCCAGCCCCGCGGGCGATGCTGGAGCTGCAGCGCGGATGCCCCGTCCCGGGCACGGAGCCTGCCCTCCGCTTTCCCCTGGCCATCCCGTTTATAAGTGAGTGTGCTAATCCTTTTAAATCACAAATAAACGGAGGCGGTCCTCTGCCTGCAGCATCCGTGGGGAGCAGGCCGGTGTCCGTTCCTCCTCCGTTTCTCCTGCGTGCGGCTTCTCTCCCAACTTTGTCTCTCCCAAGATGAGGAGTTCGGGCTGCATGTGCAAGACTTCTGGTTTTTTGCTGCTGCATGTGGTCTGCCTGAATACATCACCCCGGTGCTTGAGCAAGCCGAAGCCTAGTTGTTGCGATTTCCTAGGTAGTTTAGAAAACTCGGCAGTGTGGCCAAGGCTGTCAGAACATCACCTCAGGGCCTCTTTTTATTAGGCCACCCACCTTTTCAAACCTCCTGTAATTATTAGAACTGTCATTTAGAGCAAGAGAACCGACCATTTTCTGCTGGCATCATCATTCTGTATTTTTAGTTGGAGCTCTGTGTGGGTGTGTATTATGTATTGCTTATTCTGTCTGGATTATATCAAAAAGATACCCTTCATATCTCAGGGTCCACCTTCTCCATACACATTGCCACAATCTTTTAAAAATTATTCTGAAGACCTGAAGTGTGATTTGTTCCTTTCTGAACACTTATGTTTGTGTAAAGATGTTCACATTCCTGCTTGACTGAATGAAGCTAATGTAGCTGGGGTGGTGGGGGGAATCAACTTCTAGGAGTCCTAAATGAAGGCTCCTTAAAATATTTCCTTACATTAACTTAACAGGCTATAATAGAAAGGGATATTTTTAAAAAGGGATAACTTTGCATTTGGAATTCTTAAGAAAGTAAGAGTTTGTGATAAAACTGAGGAGTAAATTCTAACTTGGAGTTTGGTTTTCATTCACCTAGTTTGAGAGACAGTGATTCTTTTTATATACTGTGTGTTTGGTATGAATAGTTGCCTTCCTTAACATGCATGGAAGAACTCTGCTACAAATATACCATTTTTAATAATTAGTTAAGGAGTCTTGGTTATAGATCTTAATGACATTGCCTTTGTTCTGCCTACTTAGTAGGAAGGTTTTGTTGTGTTGATCTGGACAGTACTTTTATTGACAGTTCATCTGTCCTTTTCAAAGGAGCATGGATATACTATGAGAGGCTCTCCATGGATTTAGTTCCCTTTCTGAGAATCCCTGCTCTGTAAGGAGATGCCTGACTTTTAGCTATTAAAAGTATTTTGATGTGCTTATCTTACAAATATGTAAATGCATCTCTGCATGATTGGGGATCTGCTGGAGCTTCTGCAGTGCTAAAGCTTCACTGAGGTTTGGCACCTTATAATAGATCTTGAATACTTTGGCTGTGAAATAATTTTGCTGTAGAGCTAAGTTCTTGCTCTGTATGTGGTGGTGTCAGGAGTGGTTTTATTTATGTGGCCTGAAATAATGATAAACCTGTTTCAGATATGGCTTGTACTTGACTCTCATTTCACTGTGAAAAGACAAAATAGTAATTGCATTTGGTGCGTCCTCGAAGGGGGGAATCTCTTGCTCGTGCAAAGTATTTAATGTTTTTTCATTTTCGTGAAAATATGCTAAGTTTTGTATTCTTAATATTGCAGAGTGGATATTTCATGTGTGGGCCTTAAAATGTTCACGTTGAGATAATTCTTGCTTAAGAACTATCTCAAGCAAGAATTACTTTTACTTAAACTTGAAAATGCATGCTTAACTGTGTCATGTCATGCACTTGAATGTTTCCCAAAATCGTGAGATTGTATCTTAGTTTTCTTTAATGTAACAACTATTTGCTTGATACCAACGAACACAGGATACAGAAGGGTGAAGAGAGAAGTGTGACACAGGGAAGTGTGATGGTTACAAATCTTTGAAACTAGGGATGCAGCATGAAATAAAAAATGCATTTGAGCACAACCCTAAAATGACTTTTAATCCATACTGTTTTCTTGAGATAGCCTAAAGCTAGTGAAACCTGTCACCGTGGTTAAATGTAGAACATAGCAGGAAAAAATCACGTACTAATTTTATGACAGGGAAATGTGCTGTGTAGGAGTCCTTAAGTGCATTTCAGTGCCATTTCAGTCAGTCTGTCATTGATTTAGGGGGCTATTTTCCTAGTAACTACTACTAGCATGATGTGAGGGTCTGTCACAAATTATGGTCGTAAATCCTCTTGAAATAGTAAGGAAATACTGAAAGTTCAGGTTGACTCTGAAGTTTAAGTTGATACTTTGAAAGCACTGAGTCTTCTCTCTCCAGGGAAGGTTAAATGGGTTTAACTGTCTTTAGGTATGGTATGTGAACTAATTTGTTACTATTTCATTTTAAATTAAATTATTTAAATTTATTTTAAAATACACAGATGCTTTAAAATCACTCATACTGTAGATGTATGAAATACGTAGATCAGCATGACACAAAAAGTCAGTACTTTAGAAGAACGTGAACGTATTTCATTGGTACCCCAGCCTAAGTTCCACCATTGCCTCTTGCTGCTTGAGCTTAAGAATTTTTTTTTTAGTTGTTTATAATGTAGTTGTTAGTAAAATAGACCATGGGTTTTGTCCCAGCTGTGAATTTTCTCAGTCTTGCATGTTTCTTAAATAAGGCATGCCAAGGTAACTATTTAGCAAACAGAGATCGTTTCTGGGAACTTGTTATCCTTTAGAGTTTAGGGTAAGATTTGGCAGTGTAACAAGAAATAAAGGTTACAAAACCTCTCCTGGAATATAAGAGAGTCTGCTGTAACTCTGCTTCTAGTTAAAAATTAACCATCAGTGTACATTTCAAAGCAATTGTCTCTCTTTTTGTCAAAGCAGAAATAAATTTCACTTGGTGGATTTCAATTGGTGGTGCTCAGAAACAGCTATAATGACAAGGTTTAGTTTCATGTTAGATCAGTGTTTCTTGTGAACTTACTGTATTGTACGAGAGCAGCGTGCCCTCTGGAGACTGAGGACAATAACTAGGTTTAAATTCCTTCTTAGAAGGAAGAGAAATAAGTTACATACAATACCTTCTTTCTAAGAAATCCTCTTATTTTTTTCCTTACGTGTTTAACCTGAGGGCTATTAAACATTCAAAGTGTTTGGCTTTTGTAAGTTCAGAATTTCTCTTGGGAGTTGATGTGGCTGAAAAAAAACACAGCACTGAGAACACTTGAAAGAAATGGATGTTATTTTCTGCTCAAGACCTTTGTGGAGAACTCAAATAGGTACCAGTCTGAGCTTCAGGGGAAGAATGGCAGTAGAACAACTATCCCCCCAAGTTTGTGGCACAGGCCAGCAACGATGCAGCTCTACTATGCACAGTGGAAAACAGCATTTTACTTAGATTTTGAGGCATGGCGATTGCTCTTCTTTTTTTCCTATCTCTTCTGACAGGACATGTCCAACAACACTGCAAGTGCACTTAGGGCAGGAGCAAACAATCGAGACAGTGGATAGGGATGCTGGCTAGCCAAACCCACGTGCTGTTTGGACACTGAGGTTTTTCTGAAGAAGGCAAAGATGTGCCATCTCCTGATAGCTCCCATCTGGGACTACTAAACTGGAAAAAGTACTTCTGGAGAGTCCTACTGCCATTAAGTTAGGCTATGGAAGAGCTTATGATAGAGTCAAAGGATATTTTTAGCAATTCTTGAGATTTTGTGTGATGAAACAGTTGTGGTGAGAGGAGGAAAGAAAATGGGAACTATGTCCCACAAAGTATTGTTCAGTACAGTTGTTTGTTAGGAGCTTATGGGCTAACAATTCTTCTGGTTTCTTCTCTCTCAGAAAAATTGGAATGTGGAACTTCTCATCTTTGTGGTTTCTGTTTACTAAAGATTGAAAATATCTGTTAAGCCACACAATTCTACTGAGAAGCTCCAAAGAGTGTAAGGAATGGGTGATGGGATGGGTTGAGTGTAAGGAAGTTTGTTGAGGGTCTATGTAATAAACAGGATTTTTAATTTAGCTGTTCTTTCCTTTATTCTTGCTTGACTCACACTTTGCCTGCCAGCACAGACAGATGTAAGGTGTCATTTTGTACTGATGTTAAATCCGTGGGCAACTTTTGCAAGGATGCCAATAAATTGACACATGCTTGATTTAAATCGGTGTGTTTGCTCTGGATGATATGTGTTAAAGTGATTGAAACATCCTTTAAACCAATAAATAATTTGTGGTGTGTTAGATTAACTTAATGGAAACAGCCTACTGGGAAAAGAGATTTCTTGACTGTAAATCAGCTACAGAATTGTCTTCATTTCACAATGTGAAGGCTTTTTGCCATTGCAATAAACAGCACTGACAGCAGCTGCAGTAGTAAGTTCCTGGTGAGATTGTCAGTGGTCTGAGAAACTCAAATGTTGGCATATGTGTTTAAAAATGTGCCTGGTTAATAATATAATAATTGTTGAATTCTGTTTGGCACTTTTACTTTCTGAAATGCTGTATGTATTTTAGCTAATTCTGAATGTTCTGCAAGGATGGCATCTATTATTTACCTATTATACATCAAGAAATTGAGCTTCCCCACTTAAAGTTCACTTAACTTTAAACAGTAACAAAAGTTGTCTCTGTGGCAGGCAGAATCTTTGAACTATGGTCTTCCTGTTGAGACTATAGACGTAAACCTGGTAATTGTTCAATAAATCAAGTGTGCCGTTCCTGAGCTATGGTGAGAGATGGTGCAACTGGAGAAATGAAGTTGCAAGTGTGTTAGTGTGTAACTCTCCCCTCTACTATGGAAAGTAAAGAGATGGAAATTGTATTTCTGGTTTTTATTTGGTTACACAGAGGTCTTGATTTTCATTTTTTTCTCATGGGTTCTTGTTAAAGGGCATATGGTGTTCTGGGAAAGTGTAGTGCTTTTAATTTGGTGGTTCTGTCCTTATGGGACACCTGTTTGCTTGTTTTTTGTCTGAGAGGGAGATAAATGATGGAGTTACTTATCTTGACATCTCTTCATGTGGCTCAGAATTCAATAATGTTTTGTGATGGTGATTCCAGAGGTTCTCTGTTGCCCTTTCTTTAGTTGCCATGACTGGATATTTAATTTCACCATATTGCTGCATTAAATGTGATACATTATACATTTAGTAATACAGATTTTTGGAAGTGACTTGTTACACATGATTGCTAAAATGATATATTAGCCCTGGGGGATTCTTGATTCTCAGCCTTCAAGAATTAGATTGGAGGTAGGAGGGGGCAGTCAGTAGAGACAGAAGCTTGACCCCTTCTTTCTGTGGTGTTTTTAAGAGTAAGGCAAGGCCAGAGAGTGTGAGCAAGTGTTGTCTGCTTTGTGTTTCTGCACCTGTGGGCAGATGAGGAGTAGCAGTGGATTGAATGAACCTGCTTAGTGAATTTCTTGGCTTTGGAGTCCGGGAATCAAATAGTGTTAATATAATATGGTTTTGCAGATGTTCTTTTTCTTTTCTACCGTTCGGTGATGATTTTAACTAAATCAAAAGGAAAAGGAGTAGAGAGTCTGAGAAGACTCAGATGATGAAAGTGTACAGTGCTGCTGTAATCTATGGGTTGTTGATACGTCGCTTGAGAACTTCTATGGAATTCTGTATGTACTTATGGCTTAAGCCATATACTCCAGGGTTTGAATTAGGCACAGATTACGCCTAACAGCAGTAATGCACTTAAATCCTTGTCAATAACTTCAGCATGCCCTCAGTGGAAATTGTGATTCCAGTTTCATGGATGCTTTTTCCAGTCCTTGTACTATTTTTCATTAATTTTGCACAAACACATTATTTTCTGTTCTTCCAGATTGAACTCGTACTAGCTGGGCTTAAGAAGGGGAAAAAAAATCTTTAGAACACAAGAAATGTAATTAACTGGTGTGGTTTGGTTTTGGTTGGGTTTGGTTTGGTTTTTTTTGTTATCACACAACATCACACTGTAGAGTATGGCTATCAAGAAGGTCAAGTTACTTCCTTTTGGCCTTGCTGTAAGAGATGAAATGCTTTTTCAGTGGACTTCCTATGACAGTGGTGATCAGAACTACCTTGTTTGTACTTAGTATGTGCTCCTGAAGCGAACAGCTGGGTTGTGCATGGGATAGGTAAAGATTTCATAGGGTTCCCACCGTGATACATCTCTGGGGGCTTTCTGGCTTATGCCACCTGGATCTTGATTTCTTTGTAGTTAGGATTTTTTTTCTTGTTTCTCAGACTTCCTAAATAACACATCCTTTAAATCTGTTCCTTCAGGTAAGACTGAAGGGTATTTTTTGTGTCATTGAGTGAGTGGTCTGCCAGCTACCTTATTGTTAGGAAGTTTTGTTCATCCTTGCGCCCAGTGGGGTGCTTGGGCACTTTGTCATGTTGTTTTCTTTCAGCCCATCATTTCTAGGGTGTTGTGAAAGCTGTGGCACATTTCTGTGTAAGCAGACTTTGTCTGCAGAGGCTGTTGAGTGTTGAAATCTCAGTGTGTCAAATTTTAGAAACTCTCCTAAGCTGATTTCTCTGGTTTTAGTTCTAGAAGTGAAACATACATGATACTCGAGGCAATGTGAAAGGCCTTATGTCTTTACTGTTTTTATTATTGTTCAAGGATTATTTTCAAATAATTAATAAAGGACAGTTTCTACAAGTTCTTGTGCAGATACAAAAGTAAGACTTTTGGGGCAAAACATGATTCCTTTAGAAGGACAATCACAAAGCTGTGGCATTTGGAAATGTTTCTGCTGCGTATTTGTCTTCACAATCCTGTTTTTAGTTCTGTGGTGGTTTGACCGTGGCTGGATGCCAGGTACTCACCAAAGCTGCTCTATCACTCCCCTTTTCAACTGGACAGGGGAGAGAATGTTTTGCCCATGACAGTAATTGGTGAGTGATCTCTGCCTGTCTTTACCTCGACCCGTGAGCCTTTCCTTAAACTAACTCAGCTTGGGGAAATTAGTTGAATTTATTACCAGTCAAGTCAGAGTAGGGTAATGACAAATAAAACAAAATCTTAAAAATACCTTTCCCTCACCCCTCCTTTCCTCTTGGGCTTAATTTTATTCCCAATTTTCTCCCTCCTCCCCGTCAGCAGTGCAGGGGGACAAGGAAAGGGGGCTGCAGTCAGTTCATCACACGTTGTTATCTGCACGGTAACTTTTTTTTCCTTGTTAAATATGTTAGCCCTGGGACACTCCCACCATCACTGATGGGCTTGGCCTTGGGCAGCAGTGGGTCCGTCCTGGAGCCACCTGGCACTGGCTCTATGGGACATGGGGGAAACTTCCAGCAGCTTCTCACAGAAACCACCCCTGTAGCCCCCTCAGTTACCAAGACATTGCCACACCAAGCCAATACAGGTTCAGTCACTTAGACCAGTGTCTTGCTGATGCCAGGAAAATATATTCTGAAATAGAGCTATCTTTTTATCTGTTTTACACTTCATTATAGAGGAAGAGAAAAAGCAAGAGTTTGCCTCTTGGGTAACGAGCTGTCTCTGCTGATGACAATGGATGATTCAAGGAAGAGAAGGACTGGGAGGTTATGAGATTTACTCTCTGTTGTATAAGTAGGGAATGTCTATATAACATGCTTTATGTTCCTTCTTAACACTTGAAGCTTAATACAAAAGTCAGTATGCTGTTTCTTGAACTTCTCAAAGCAGCAGAACTTAAAAACCAAAACCCTAATCCTTTGTTTTATAGAAAGTTTCACCTTTGACCACTGAATCATAAATTACCCAGTGTTAGATGTGTCTTGGTCCCTACTCATGTTGTGCATATTGTTCCAAGAGTTTGGGGGCTTTGTGTAACTAGTTATTTCACATAAAGTGTCACTTATGAATTCTGTCCCCTTTAAGGAAGTTTACTCATGGCCACCAAGTTTCCTATTTTCTCTGTTTTGTCACCTTTTGCTTTCTTTTCAGTTGTTGAAAATTTTCTGGTTTTAGAAAAAGCTCCGAATAGAGTTTCCTGCCCTATAGGAATGAATTTTGACATAAAATATGATATAAATGATACAAATAGTTTTACTCTTGCTTTAGATTTTTCTCTGATTGCTTCCCCTGCTTGAGATTCAGCAGCTTGAAGTATGATGTATTTAAGCATCAATTTTTTTTTTTCCAAAGGGAAAATGTTTTATCCTCAGAAATCTGTATTGCTGACTTACCTGGATGTGGCTATTCCAAAAGATATAAAAGCAAATTAAACTGCTGAGTTCTGTTCCCAAGTGCGAGCTAAGAGGATGAAAATGCACATGGGTGGCATTTTCCACTTAGAAAGTCTGCCCAGCTGTGGATGATTTAAAAAAATCTATATGTTATCTGGATCTTCAAAAGCTGAGTAAAATAACTATGTAGTTAGGGGGAATTTTTCTCTGTCTGGGTTTTAACAGTGTGTTTTTTACTGTCTGAATATGGTAGACTATTACTTATGTTTTAAATCTCAAGTTTGCAGGTGTTCAGTGATAGAAAGGGCATACTCAGAGTTACACATCTGGACTTACTTAGGCAAGCTGCATAGTGAGAGTTAGTAGGTAGGGTGTGACTAATGCAGGCAAAATTGTGGTGGAGCCTCAATAAATTGGAATTGAATAATCTGCAATCTTTCTCTGCCCCTGAAACCTGTATGAACTTGGATTTTCATCTCATCTGATCTATCTTCAACAGCCATCCCATCCTGAGCCACAAAACCCCCTGACTCAATGTCAGCTGTGACTTTGGAATTTGTGCACAGGAGGAGGTTTTTTTATGATGCTGTTAAAAAGGTGCCCTTTTCAGTTGCAAAAGCCAGGTATGGTGACTAACAGAAGGAACCATGCATCCTCTAAAGTGTGGGGAAATATTCCTCGAGACTCTTTGAACAGAGCAACAGAATTCTTACAGGTTCTCTTAACTGAGTTTCTGTGAATATTGTAGCTAATGGTGAAATTTGGAGAAATGCACGGACACCAGCAAAAATGCGAGTGTCAGATATACTTGCATGATCTACAGGTGTTCTGTAAGAGTTGCAGACAGCTTGAGTGAGCTCTGTAGCTTGTGTGTAGCTACCAGACCATTCAGTTTTTCCTGGAGCAGAGACAGAGTTGCCCCTAGTTCAGAGAAGTGCTGACCTAGGCAGAAGTAATGTAACTTTGACCTTCACCAGGAGGGTAAGATGACTACAAAAAAAAAAGCTCTTGCATGGTCCTGGCTAGTTTATGGTGAAGTATTTACACAGGGAACGGTGTGAGATTTCGGGGGGATGGGGTGGTGGTGGGTAGGTTTTCCTCATGTGTCTATGTGTGAGCATGTATGCAATAAATATCCATGTTCTCACATGCTTACACCCTTGGTTAACCAGTTTCTCCTGCTCTTGTTTTTTCCTCTTTCATTCTAATGGTTCTATTATTGAATAACCTCCTGTTTCTGAAAAAAAAAACCTCCATAAGCCAAAAAACCACAACCATGCTTTTTATGTAGACTTTAACTCCTGATGTTAGGTGTCGATACAGACTTTTAAGGAGGAGAGTTCCACAGTCGCCAGGTATGGGACTAGAATTCAGTATACCTGGATTTGTTTTTGGCATTGTTACCAAAGCATGCCCTGAAGTCTGCGAACTCTCAGCATTTCCTCTGAGAACAGGTGACAGTGATACATAAATCATCTCTGAAAGAAGCCCCTCAGAGCCATCTTCTCCTGTGCATATGGTTTTTAAATAACCATCTAGTAGTAAACCTGCTTTGTTTGACTGCATTGCATTATTCTCTTAATGACTGTTGCTCCATCAGAGAGAAATGAAGCCTCGAACTAACAGGATGTTAGGTAAGGCATTCCTTAAAAATGCAGGGCAATGAGTATTTTATTCATCAAAATTCTACGCCTGATCATTGTTCTGCACCTAAATATTTGACCCTGCCTAACCACTTTCCATACCTTTTGCAGTCTTTATTTTAGACTTTCTGCATGCTGTATCACTCTCCTATATTGGTAGTATTTCTTTTTAACGTGAAAGCTCTTCTAGGCAGGGATCTTGTATATTGTTTTTAAAACTTTTACCTGCTTGGTTTGCGTTGTTCGCCCCTCTCCCCTGACTGCCTGAAGAACCAAGGTTGCTAAAGGCTGAAATGTCTGTAGATGGGTAATTTTTATTACCCAGTGGTCAAGAGAGCTTTTGGAAACTTGTTAGGTTACTTCCAAAAGTAGATGATGAGGCAGCATCATTGGATGAAAGGCAGAAAACCAAACCCTAAACAAAACAAAAAACCAGCCCCAAACCACCCTTCTGTTTCTGGCAGTTTTTTTTTTTTCTGGAAAAGCTGCCTGCTGTCCCTTTAGCTTGTGGCTCCACTAACATTGTCTGCCCATGACAGAATTGGTAAAACTGGAGAAGCTGCAACTGAGCGTGTGTTTGAGGATT
Organism: Rhagologus leucostigma; assembly: GCA_013397725.1. Taxonomy (NCBI): domain Eukaryota; kingdom Metazoa; phylum Chordata; class Aves; order Passeriformes; genus Rhagologus; species Rhagologus leucostigma. Next base: position 1,348,752 of record VZTD01001645.1, read on the forward strand.
GCTGCTTTCCATTCAGCCTGGTGCACAATGGAGAGAAGATGAGCAGGTGGAAATATTTTGCTTGTGACCTCTGTTGATGTTATCTCTCAACTTGCATGGTCCAAATTAAGGTTTTCATTGTTATCTGCAAAAGATGTAAGTGATCTAGGATTCATTTGCCTTGGGTATTAACCACCTTGATGCATCTGGTCCTTTGCCATCTTACGACAGCAATTAGTTCATGGAAAATAACTCTGGTTGCTGATTCCCAGGTTGTGGAACTCCTGGCATCTGGAGATAGAGCACATCTGGCGCTGCTCCTCAGAGGCAGAATACAGCCAGCCCAGAGCTTATTGCATGTGGGGAATGATGCAAGTGACTTGTTTTCTCTGAACAATGGCTATGGGATCTTTTTAAGTGTTGGCTTCTTGCCTGGTTGTTTTTTTTGGTTTTGTTTTTTTTTTCCTGAGGAAGTCTGTGTGCAATGAGGGAGGATGTGGAGTCCTCTAAGTTCTTGATACAGCTGACTTGGTCCTCCAAGCAGTCCTTGCTTCATGACAATGGTGCTCTTATATTTGCAAAATGCCTGTTTAAAAGCCACTGTAGAAGACACTTGGTACATACAGGTAAAGATCCTGGTGTCCTGTCTTTCGTGCTTTTCTGACTCCTAGGATTCTGTGCAGTCAGTGTTGCATGGCCATAGAAGAAAGTTTTCTTTCTAAAGGAGATGTACTGAAGTGCTCAACTTTGAGGAGCTTACTTGTGGCCTGTTAGAATCTCCTTCCTTGTACAGATGATAAGGCTTTTTCAGGGTAACAAAACTTGCTTCGTTTGAGGTAGAGTATAAATTCAAAATCTAACAGCTATTGCACAATTACTTCCCCTGGGGTGCTTGTATTTTGGAATGGTTTCCCCGCAAAGATTAGTTCTGGAATACTTTTATTATAGTCCTTTATTCATCTTGGTCTTGGAACTCATTTCACACTGTGGGGATTGAGAGTGAGTTACAGGCTCGTGTTGCTGAATCTGAGCATCTGCTGGTCACATCTTGATGTAAACTGTTTCATTATCATGGTTGTTTATAACACGTCACATTTCCATGCGCTTGTTGATAGCCTCTTAGGACCCTTTGCTCCACAAATGGTTGTTTCTGAGAGCGGATGCCTTCCGAGAGTCTGTGGGAACATTTTCGGTCACATGGCAAGGGTGTCTTTCAGACACATTTGGGCCTTGATTGGCAGTGAGGCAGAGGTGGGTGGGAGGACTCGTTTGAATGGACAACAGGAAAAATACAGATTTCCTTGGGAAGCCACAGTGTAGGACAGTTACACTCAACCCATGTGTACTAGTGTGGGGTAGGAATTCGTTCTTTTACTTGTAAATTCTGCTGTTCTGGTTTTTAATTACTGTTAAATTCTCCAGGTGTTTGGATCTCTGACCATTAGTTGTGAAGAAGCTGCTTTACACATTCTTTCCTGCTTATTTTGAAACTCTAGCAGCAGGTTTGTTTGGTTTTTTGTTGTGTGGGTTGGTTTTGGTTTTGTTTTGTTTTTTTTTCTTTTGTTTTCTTACTTATTTAAATTTTATTAATAAAACCTTGGTCTCGGTTGGAAACAAATGACTTCAGGTGTCTCTTAGCTGATGCTCAAGTGTCATTGCTGTTTAAACCACTGTGTTGGCAGGCACTGATCAATGGGTCAGGAAAGCTTCGCAGCACTTGAGAGACGATGTACCATTACTAATGAAAAGCCATTGCCATTACTAATGAAAAGCCTTTGCATGGTTTCTCGAGGATTGGGCATCAACTGGAGATTGTGGAGAGGTTGCAGGGATAGAAATATAACTTGTCAGCTGCTGTGCTCTGAATTACAGCTGCATGCAGTGCTTTCTCCTGTGTAACTTGTCTTCCGCTTTATTGTGAGGCAGAAGCAGTCCACCAAATTCTACAAAAACCTCCCATTTTCTCCAAGAACTAATTTTGATAATTTTTTTTTCTTTTTAAATTGAAGTGTTTTGTATGCAAGAATAGAGCAGTCAAGCACAGTGGGGGATGTTTAAACATTATGTGCACACACTTAAAACTGCAAAAAGAAATTTTAGCACCAGTTTGTTATTATAAAGTCTGAACTAATGTTGAACATTGGCTGTTTATAAAAGGGAATGGACTTCACAGGGTTATTTTCGTATTTAAACTTCAGCAGGACACTGGGAACAGATTACTGTGAGCATTTGAGTAACTTGTGTTTGCTTAGTGTGCTTGGCAACATTTCTTTTAATGAAAGTTTAGCTTTTAAGCTGTTCAGATTCAATTCCAAAACTTTGGCCTTCACCAGGAAGGTAAGATGACTGCAAAAAAAAAAAAAAATCAGTGTGTTTTTTTTTTTCTTGGTTTGTTTGGGTTTTTTTGGCATTTTTTGCAGTTATTGATATGTATGATGTCAGTTGTCAGATCTCTGTTGTGTATGTGGCCAGAAGTGACTGTGTTTTATTATATTTATTCAGAAACACTTCAAAACGTGGAATGGTAATTTATTCAAAGCCTTGTCATAAATATTTCTTAATCCTAAGAGGAAAATTTTTTCTGGGATGATCCCAAAACATTAACAAATAGATCAGTCTACAGTAGATAGGCAGGCACAGAATGCTTTCTCCCACGTTTGGCTGAGCATGTGCCAAATGTATGATCAGACTCTGCTGGATACTACAGATCTCCCAACTTCAGCTCCACCTGTTGCACTGGCAAAGCAGTAATGGTTTCAAAATTCTTCCCAGTGTCTGAAATGGCACAAAACTCCCTAGTTCTGACAGCTGCAAGTTCATGTTAAAAAAACAAGGTTTCCTGAAACTTGTCTATTGGCTACCTCAAAGCACATCTTGCTATACAGCTGTAAGGTTGGCACTAGCAGAAAAGGCATGAATTTGGTTTATTTGCAGTTTATTGTTTAGGTTTTAGTTATTTTTTTACTCTTCCCAAGAGGCTGTTTTGACACAGACAGAACTCAACAACTGGTTCTCTTACTGCTTCCTAAATCCTGGAGAATTGTGTGTGGGGCTTTTTTTGTGTGGTTTTCTTTTTTTCCCTAATACAATATATAGGCACAGATCATGCAAATGAAATTGTGACAGTGTAATGCCATTCAATGAATTTACCAATTTTATATTTTTTCTTGTCTACTGGGAACTTTTCGTAACTAATGGTGTTACATTAAGCCTGAAGGAGCTTGTTGGCAACAACTGGTCTAGATCAGGACGAGACTGTGTTTCAAATGGAGTGTTTTGTCCAGTGGTTTTCGTTGAAGCAGCATTCTGCTGCAGTACCATGCTCTTTCCAGTGGCAGCACAAAAATGCGTGGCCATCTAGTAAACTAGGGCTGAAAGTAACCTGCTTAGTTGTCTTTTGTTTTGTGGGATGTCTTATCCTTACTTTTTTTTTTTTTAATTGTATTGTTTTAACTTCCTTCTGTTCTCCCCTTGCTACTCTCACCCCTCCATCAAACATATTACTAATAAATACCTGCATCAGAGAGGAGAAGGAGGGAGACTGCTCAATGACATAGGCTAAAATATGACTTAAATCAATTTTTCTCTAGTCTAATAAAACTGTGATGCTGAAAGATCGAGGATTTGATGGGTCTAACATGTTCAGCTCTGAAGGAAGGATAATGCCACGTGTTTCTATGCAATTCACATGTTGCACAGCCTGTGACGTGATGGTTTTCTGTGTCGGGTTTTTTTTTAATAAAAAAAATCTAAGCTCTGTGTGTTATTTTTGCAAGTCTTTAATTGTTTGTGCTGCACCTCATTAGTGACAAGAATAGCATCTTGGAGAATCTTCTGAGCAATGCCGAAACGGAGCATGTGTTCGCATTTATAGTGTGATGTGATGTGAAGGAGGGTTAATTGTACGGATTAACTGTTCTCTGGAGTAGATAGATGTTTTCTCCTTTGATGTTGTGGTGTCCTTGGACAATTAATGCATGAGCTGAAGTTTTTGGTTTGAAAGTTTCGGCTTAAGTAGCCTTTAGAAATGTTTGGTGTCATTTGATGTCAAGTCTTATTACCTCATTAAGCATATATATATGTGTATGTGTGTGTATCTCTAAATAAAAATGTATTCTGCGTTCTGAGGTTTTATAAAGCAAACAGCTTAGTGCTGTAATCAGTGGAACACATTCTCGAGAGGTTTTAGATGCCCTAACTTCCTCCCAGTAAGACTTAAGAAAGCTGATGTTTCTCATATGTTGATAATAACATAGGGGAAATAAAGCATCTTCTCATTTCAGAGCTTCTTGATGCACAACACACGTGAATGGGTGATAATGAATTGTAGTTACGGGCCCCTTGGTGACTTTTATAAAGTAAGTTGGTGGTTTTGAATCTCCTTCCTGCTGAGGTGATAACATGTATGGCACAGTACTGCTCTACATTACAAGTACTATTCACAACAAAGGAGACAAAAACCTCTGAACTGTCCTCAAAAGTGAGTTACTTCCTTCAGCCAAGTGAAGTCTGCTGATATTAAGGGTGACCCATACTGCCCATGGTAATTAATAGAAGCCTGACATAAGTAGGGAGTTCTTGATTTTAGGTCCCCTTTTTAAAGGAGAAAAAGTTTTAATTTTCGTTTGCATTTTAGTTAATTTCTGCATCAGATGAGCTTGATAAAGGACTTTCCTATTTCCACTTTGTACTACTACTGTTGCAATATTACACTGTTTTGTGTAAGGACCAGGTGAAGGCTGCCTTAACTCTGAACAATTATTTAGTTACAGGAGCTGCCTAAGTTTAGTGTAGAAGTGAAGGGCTTTTGTCAACTGTGCTTCAAGTTAGTGCTTGTTTGGTGTGGCTTGGGGTGTTTTTGTTGTTGTCGGTTTTGTTGGTAGGTGCTTTTTTTGCTGTTTTTGAAGAGAAAGCTGTTTTTCATAAGAAGTGAATGCTTTGTGGTCTAGTTTACACCTAGTTTTTAGAGAAGGTAGGTTTTTCCTCTAGTTAGCAATACTCTGGCTGTTCAGCCTTCTCTTTCAGACAGTGTATCAAAGGTTAGGTGGATTCAGACAATATGTTCAATTTTCCTGCATTTCACAAATGAAATTTAAGGTGTCTTCTGTTTGCTTTCAAAATTATTCACATAGGCTTACATTTGGGCCATAATATATTTTTAAGCAAGTCTTCCATCTTCACTATGTAGGAAAAAAAGCCCTTCCCTTTGCATGTAAATCTGTGCGTTAAATTGGGTTCATAAGCCCCTATTCCATTATGAGAGGGCAGATGTTTGTTTTGTATTTAGTTATTGTCATTCATACCTGGAGGGAGTTACTTAAATGCAAATGATCATTTCTTGCATGTATTTCATGTTTATTAACAGTCTGCTGCACAGTCTTGGTTATAAAAAGTTAAAGTGCAGTTGGTGCTTGACAGTGTGCTAGTGTCTGACATGTTGATTGTGCCATCTTTGTCACATTTCTGGATTGGAAGCATGATTTTAGGCTGGGGGTCATACATAGCTTTTTGTATTAACCGTTGTATTTTGCAGTGTTTTTAATAAGTAAAAGGGATATGTACATGTTTAATAGGGAGGGTGGGATCTGTGACGTTTTAACTCTGAAAGTCTGCAACAGCTGGAAATAGAAGAGGTGTAAAAACTGGTTGTAATAAGCTTACTGTGCTAAAAGGCTTTCACCAGAGAGCAGACACATGGCACTGATCCTTAGTCCAGCTGTGAGTGTGTTCAGTACTGGGCAGAGCACTGCAGTGGTGAGTGTGTTATGTGTGTTCTGCCTCAGACTCCCAGTCTGGTGTCTGAAGGACAGCAGTATTTGTTAATTTTTCTTCACTGTTGTATGTGGTTGAAATAGTTGTTTGGAGTATCATTCATCTGAAATGCCCTGGATGTTTTCAGACACCAAGAGAGAAATGTTCCTGCTGTGAAAGTCCTGGTTCATGTCTTCACTGCTGAAACAGGTGTAATTACTACACTGATACTGCAGTCTTGATGTAAAATTCCTGATAGTCAGTGCAATTCCATGCAGCTGATGAAATCTTGGGTGAGGAGTGAAATAATCACACTGACTTTTTACTTGATGTAAAATTTCCAGTTGCCTTCTGGCACCTTTACATTAAAATAGCTATCTCAATGGAAAATTTACATCTTTCTCTTTAGCAATGAAGACACAGCCAAATAGTGCAGATGAAGGGTGGAGAAAGGTGATATGGTGCATAAAACAGGATGATCAGATCACTCGTGGCCACTCATTGCTTGAGTTAGTTTTGTTATAGTAAAAACAAATGCACGCTGTTCTGCCCTCCATGATACTGCTTCCTTGTGTAGTGCTAATCGGCTTGTGCCCTTCCTTCTGCCAAAATAAGGGATAGGGTTTGGACATAAGAGCACGTGGTTACACTCCTCTAGATGTGCTGTTTATCAGAAATCCTGTTTCTTATTTGCAGTACACCTTGTCTAGGCTGCCAAAGGAATGGGAGATTTGGGGTGGCTGAGATCGTTCCGAAACTGTTAATCATAATAAAAATCTATGCCTTTTTAAAAAAAAAGAATTGTAAGGTAGCTTGAGGTATGAAAAGGATATAAGTTACTCTCTCTGGAAAGAAACACTGGCTATGGTTCTACTATGGTCCTGATCAGCACACTGGGCTCTTGCCTTGCCTGTGCCGCGGACTGCATGACCCTTAATGCTGGTCCTCTGTGGGTTTCCTTTCATTCCTTGCCTCGTGTTTCTAGACAGCAAGTTTTTCAGCTGTGACAGTCCTTCCCAGTGTGTCTACACTGAGTCTTTCAGGGTGCAAATCACACTTCTGGCTTGTAGGTGTCTCCATAGTATGGGTGACCACAGTTCATGTTGTGTAAAGTTTGTTGTTTTCTTTTTTTTCCCACCACCTTGTTTCTCTGCAGAGACAAAATTGACCTTCTTCTGATCCCCCCCCACCCCCCTTTTATAATGAACTTCAGGTTTTTTTAGACATTCATTTCCTTTCTTGTTTGGGAAAAGCAGATATGTGTTGGGTTAAAACAATAATTAGGCTTGGCTGTTTATACAGGTGGGGAAACCACGTGTAGAAGGAAAAGGAAGACTTAAGTCTTGGAGTGACCTGGGAAGAAAAGAATAATTGTGGTTCTTTTTCTTCAACCTGCTGTCGAAGTTGAGGTGCACCATATTTTTCTAGTACCTCTCCTACTTTGTGTTTCTGTAATATGAGAGTATTTTACAACCTTGTGGCAGCTTCTCTTGCCTGTGTGGTACAGACAGTTAATTTCTTATGCCAGTAAGATGTTATTGGGACTCGCATGAAAATTTCAAGAGGCAAATAAGACTAACTTGAAAAATAGCTAATAATTTTTCATAGCTCTACATGGAAATATTTCAAAATCTTTAGTTTGGGAGTTTGTGCATGGCTGAGTTTATGCCTAGAGTGTAAGAGTACAGCAGACCTGTGTGTACCAATATATTACTTTTTTTAAGCACAAAACCTTTTCTGAAGTTCCTTCCCCTGAGCACTGTGTGGACAAGACACAGCAGCACAAGAGAAGGTGCGCTGCAGGTCTGTAACTGGACAATATTCTGTCTGCAGCTGAGCTGGGCAAAGAAGTTGCCTTGTTGCTTTTTATAAAATCTATATGCCTTTTAAAACCCAGATCCTTTTGACGGGATCAGCTCAAGGAAAGCAACCGTGTGAGCAGCCAAATGGGCAGATTTCAGGACACCAAAACATCTGTGGTATAGCGGGAGACTGGGGGATGGGGAGTGACAAGCCACTGGGGAAGGGCAGGAATGGGTGGCCAATTCAATCAGACAGCAGAACAAAACCCATCTGACCCAGCCCAATACAAAGGGCATATTTAAATCAGGATCCCTCCTGACACGGTGTAGCTGCAGCTTGATTTGCACAGTTTCTGGTTTGGCCTGGAATGCTGCGTTTGTCAGGGGTGTGTGTACTACACCCTGCACTGCCCTGGGCGTTTGGGGAACCCCTCCAGCTGCTCCTCATTTTGCAGTTTTACAGCTTTCCCTTGGTGCACCACACCACCACTTCTTTGATATTGTTTTTAGTCTCCTTTTTGTGCTCTTTATCCTTGATTATATACAACACTATCAACAGATGCATGTCACACAACTCTGTAAACACCAGAATTCGACAGACACCAAGGAGAGTGACCAATTAATAATCTTGAGATGATACAGAGCAGTAATTAACTGTAAAAACAACAAAACAAAAAATGTTAAACAGCTCCTGTGTAACTTGCCTTTTAAAGCCCCAAATTTCCACTGCCTCTCGGATTTTCTTTTTCAATAATTATCTAGACTCAAAACCTTTTCCAAAATGGAAATGAGGCATTCTGGGGCTGAATTCCAAAACATGTTTCCCTTCTTGCACACACAAACTACCAGTCTATAAATTTAGGTACAGAACTAATACAATCTGCTTTCTTTTGAATATTATCAACACTTCTTCAGATGTGGAGACTCTTTTATTCTGGAGGATTTGAGCTGACAACTGTGTTTTCTGGAAAGGTCCTTAAATTCTGCATTATGGAGAGACAAATAACATAGATGATTATTTTATGTTTCTTCAGCTAAGCTAGCAGAAGATGTTCCTTTTTGTAGTTCCATCAGTACAAACACTCCAGATAACTTGCATGACAAATACTGACCTTAAAAAGACAAAAGGAGCCATAAGGAATTGATTTGGTTGCATCAATGTTCTTGGCTAAAGCAGAATCATCTTCTGCAAGGAGTGATTTGCAAAGCTTGGAACAGGTTGTTCTGTTTATTTGCTGCCTTAGAGGTGGTAAATCAAGTATAACCAGTGATATAAGTCCAAGCACAAGGTTACAGATTTCATTATCAAATAACCTTTTTCACCTTGTCCTCTTTTTATCCTCCTTCCTAACGAGCTCTCACAAAAACTAAATCTTGAATATTTGACTGGAACATAGTCTACACAAAAAACAGAAGTCATGTCTACAACTTGGCGCTAAAAACTTCTCTTAATTTTACACCCTCTAAAGCTCAGTATCATATAGCAGGTTCCATTTAACAAGGTGGTTTTATTTGGGAATATTCTTAACTGTTAGAAGAAAACCACGACAAATTGTGGAACCTACATTTGAGACTGCACTTTTGTTCCAATGAGTAACATTTGTCAGCAGCTGAATCCAGCACATGCTATTTCTGAGCCTCTTTTTCTGCAATTTGCAAATACAGTACATATTGTACCTTTGGTGGAAATAGAAGTAAAATATCTTTTTTTCAGCTTTCTCAAGATTTGTGTTTTTTGGAGTTAACATCTGGAACTGGAACTAAAAATTGGAAACAATTCAGATCAGAAACAAGCATACCTTTGTCAAGCCTGTATTTGTTCAAGTCCTGGAGAAAATTTGCAAGCCAAATTTTCCAAATTATGCAGAACCACTACTTTATCCATTAAAAGTTTGGAACCCTCATCACTGTGTAATCTACTATTATTGGCCAGACAGCTGTCTGCCAAACCAAGGAGGAATACTGAAAAAGAAAAAACAACAGAAAAGAACCTTGCTCCCGTTAACATCCAGAATCTAAAAAGGGGACACTGCAGGGTTTTTTTCCGTTCATGGATTGACCTGAACTGTTATTCCCAGAAAAAGTCATGTTTAGATGTTCAAGGAAGTCACCCTTTTGTCTGCATTCTTCTAAACCAGTTTATGCAGAAGTAGGACAAATCTTCAGTTTCCTCTGCAGTTTTAAAATTGTTGAGGATATCATGGGGGTGGGGGGAAATCCACGCCTATTGCATTTAGAATAACAACAGGAAAATTGTGGCCATGTACTCTGCATCACAGAATGTGAAGCATCCAAGTATATTTTTTTCCTGTCACATCCCCCAACCCTATTTTTAAGCATTGCCTTCTGCGCTTACCCATTTTGGCAAAGCCCAGCAGCAGTATCATGTAAGAGACTACTTCAGTGCCACTTCTGCTTATTTTAAAATCAGAAAATACCAGAAATCTTGATGGACAGGCTGTTTCCCACTTTTGTGGGTACAAGCAGAGTGCCGTATTAATTCTCACAAAGAAAACCGTCGTGAGCCACCTGACAGCTCCAGTGTGGAATAAATGCTGTTACGGAATTGGAGCTATTGTTGGTGAAGCTAATGGCATTACACAAAATGCAGGTTTGTACTTTAAAGAATCCTTAATCAAAATATGAAACCTCACTGACAAAGCAATGAACCTGCTGTTGAAGTGAATGTGCCTGTGATAAGAATCTCTATTTCTATGATGGTATCTTCTCAGTGACTTGCTGAGTGACTTGCCTCAGAACATGGTCCTCAGAGACTTCTGAACTGAGCTTCTGGCAGAGGTAGGGGCACTATGGGCTTTTGCATGAAAGACACTGTAAAGCAATGCTCTTCTTCCTTCAGTGCAAGTAATTTGTCATTAAAGGTTACCCATACCGTTAGTTTTTTTGTCCCAGGGTTATAAACTGTAAATGCTTGCAGCATCTTTCACTCTTAGGGGGGCAGCAGCACATAGACTGTAGCTTTGTACAGCTGGAGGAGGTGAGCATCCTGTGCAGTAGTCTGTGATGGGTCTGGAGAAGTTGCTTGGTACATCTTGAAATAGCAGGTGGTGTGTGGGATCTGTGACAGCCTTCCTTGTGTCACCCTGTTTCTAATTTAACACAGAGGAGGACTGGAGGCTGGCTGTGGTGCCAGTGGATCACCCATGTGTATGTAATGGGTCTCTGCTTTCCAATTCCTCCGTTTTGGCACCATGTTGGACTCAAACATCCCAGTGCAGACCTGTGCAGTGCTGCTGCCTACTTGTTCTTAGAGAAGGGAAGTTTTCACCTTTCTTGTGGGGTTTACTGTCTTCATTTAGACTGGGATTTTCAGTGTACCGTGGGAGCTTTGACCATCATCACTGAAGTTCGATGGAAATTGTCAGTTTAAGCTCCCTTGGAGTTCAGTGCAGGTTCTAATCTCCAACCAGCACCAAACTCAAAAGCTGACTTGTGAGACTGGAGAACGCTCAGTTTAGCAGCTATTTTCAAAGTACTTATTTCCAGGGCTTGTTGGCGGTGTGTGTCTGAAGCCAATTCCCTAATCCCCTATAGATGGTATATTTGTATTTAGCTGTCATGTGCGTTGTGGTTCTTGAACAGCAAATTGCAGCCGAAGCCTCAGAAGAACAAACGAATGGTTGTGAACAGTGTACCGCTTTTGGGAAAATCCCGTGTATATTTTAACCTCTGTAAAAAGCTCGGGTGAGAACCTTCCTGAGGTCAGGAAGATGTGGGGGTTCAGACTGCAGAGATTTTATCTGCTTAACATTATCTAGTCAGGATTGCATGAGGCTGCAATCCTCAAAAACTGTTTGGCTGAACACCAGTTGTGCATTGCACAGAGATTGCCAAGAACCAGTTTTGCAATAATGTTTAGAAATTTCCTCTAACGATACAGACCAAATAAAAATTGCTTTATGCTCTAGTGAATCATATTCTCTAAATAAAATGTTTAAAGTGCTTGCAAGTCTTATCTGATGAGTATCGCATTGTAAGTTGATATGTCCCCAAATCACAGCTGACATTATGGGTTTTGTTTAGTTTTTCAGCAGATCTTTAAATATGTCCTGTATGCTGCTTGGTGGTCCTTGTAGTGTTGTCAGCTCACATGGGCTTGGCTGTCATCCTTTCCAGCTGCTAAAGCTGTGTTAGAAGATGAAATATGCTGTTCTATGTAACCAATTTCAGTATTTGCTACAGCAGTACTAAGGGCAGTCTGAGACAGCCATTGCCGGGTGCACCAGGAGAGGCATTTGTGTGGTGTGCTTAATGGGTGGTCTTGGGAAAAGAGAGAAGAGTCTGAGAAACCCTCCTTTAAAATAATGTGTCCACATAAAAGTGGTCTTGAACACATGTAGCTTGCTTCCAGGATCTGCAGAGATGGAAGTGCGCTGAATTATGCACACTGAATCCAATAATTTGGCTTTTTTGACATGTGGAAATTTTTTCACTTGAAGTTGGTAATATAACTAGAAACAGGACAGAAGAGTAATGATTAAGTGCAGAGCGTGTTGTTGGAGATTTTAAAAGTATTTAATTGCCACCCAGCTAAACAGAACAAAACCTAAATTTCATAATTTGCATAAAGCACCTTTGCTGGACTTCTTCAGAGCATGCTCTTCAGAGAAATACTTTGGCATCTCTTGACCAAGGGAAATGAACTAATTTAGGCCAGTGGAGATGAAATGGTATATAATCAGTGCTATATTTTTTTGTTACTGCTAACATTATTATTTAAAAACTAGGCTGCCAAACAAAACCAGCGGTCTGAAGTAACTCCCGTCCTCCTAAAACCCTGTCATTATTGTGTGTGTGGGAACCCTATGCAATGCGAAAAATATAACAAGATCTTCAAGAGACTTGCTGCTTGTATATTTAAAAAACAAAACAAAAGTAGCTCAAAGTTTATTTAACAGTATTTTAACATTACTATTTGATAAAGCTACTAAATTCATGTGTTTTGAGAGGGCAGCAGAAACAGTGATGTGAGTTACTGGGAAGTTCAAAACTATTTTGTGTAAAACCTGGCATAAAAACAATCAGTCCCAGACCTCCTTAGTCAAGATTTTCAGTGAAGCAGTATGGGCAGTTCAGTCCACTGAGCTCTTTTCATTTTAATTAGTTTTTGATTTCAAGACGTATAAAAGAAACTCCTTTATTGAGGCAGGAATTAACTGTACAAAAACCATACCTGGGGAATGGCTATCCAACTGTTATTAAAAGTCACCTTTTGCAAGCAATTTTGTAGCTTCTGTATTGTGTTGCAGTATCTTCAGAGCATGTTCCTCTCTTCATTGTGTCTGCATTCTCTTCCCCATCAATGAAAGCCACAAAGCCTAACCTGATCTAGTTTCTTCAGTGTGTCCTTTCTCCACTGGCTAAGAAAAACTGAGCTTCAGCCTCTCATAAAAGTATCTGCTGATTGGTCTGTTGTTTTACTATATTTTTAACTCACACCTTTCCCAGCTCCTGTTCTTGATGAGAAGAACAAGCTTCACACGTTTTCTAAACCCACTTAAACCTTTTTTATATACTTTCTGTGGACCTTTTCCAGCTTGGTGCTGCTAAACCAGATGTCCTTTAAACTTGCATAATTTATTTACATAACCCACTCTCAAATATATTTGTGGCTAAAGCCATGTCACTTCTTGTAGGTACACTGATGGATGAACAGCCTTGCTTTTACCGTAGCCTGATAGCAAATAGATCGGTGGGATACTGGCTGTCTTCTGGTGTTCTGCAGTGATGCTCAAGCATATATAAACAAAACTTTTACCAAATACGTTTTATAATATGGGATACTAGTGTGGATTGAATTACTGCACACTGGTGTATGCCTGGTGTGACCATGTAAATAATTTAAAATATAGGCTGGTAAAGAGGAAAGTTTACGAAAATTTCCTGCTGTACACAAGGTGTGTAAATGTATGATATTCTTAGTGGTCTCATCCTGAAATTCAGTCCTTGATTCTAAGTAAAATCAGATAAAATGGAAATGAATCCTCCTTATTTGATAACCAGAACATCTCGTGGTTTGGAAAGCAAAATTCCTATCGAATGGATTGAACTGGGGGGTTAGAGGAGTGGGATGTAATTTGCAGAAGGAGTGTGTTTTCCTCTTCAAGTAGTGCTATAAACCAGCCATCACTGACGTGATCAGCTCACAGAGAGGAGGAGTCTTAGCCATGTCAGGAATGAAAAGCCGAGTGCATCACTGAGCCTTTTGTTGGAATATCTTCAAGTGCCTTACTCGAGCATGAGTGGCTTCGCTGCAGCCCTTTGAGATAATTAATAGCAGAAGGAAGGGTATGTTTGTAGCAGGAGGAATGATTTTTACAAATTGTTGGGCCAAGGTTCCTGCTCAAGTTCTTTGCTAAAGGAGAAGAAATGTGTGGGAGTGAAACCAAGGAGTCCTGTTTTTTTTTTAAGGCTTGTGCCCTAAACGTGCTACCACCTACTTCTGTGTTGGAGCGAGAATGTTCTGTAATTTAGTTATTACACTGGGAATTTACTTTATTTTCAATAATGTGTTTTGAGGATGACAGCCATCCATAGCCCTCCATTCTTCAGAGGACTCTACCTGAAAGTCGGGTTGAGTATGTGCAGTTAGTACTGAAAGATCAACGTTCAACCTTATCTTTTGATGTTGATGGTTTCCCAGCACAGAAAGGGCATTGACCTGTTAGAGAGTCCAGAGACGGGCACCAAGATGATTAGAGGGATGGAGAACCTCTCCTACAAGGAGAGGCAGTGAGAATTGGGCTTCTTCAACATGGAGAAAAGAAGGCATTGAGTTGAACTAGTCGTACTTGAAGGGGCCTGCAAGCAAGACGGAGAGAGACTTTTTACAAGAACACGTAGTGACAGGACAAAGAGGAATGGCTTCAAACTGAAAGAGAGTGGCTTTAGATTAGATATTAAGCAGAAGTTTCTTTACGGTGAGACCTGGAACAGGTTGCCCAGAGAAGCTGTGGGTGCCCCATCCCTGGAAGTGTTCAAGGCCAGGTTGGCTTTGAGCGACCTATTCAAAGGTCTCCATGCCCATGGCAGGGGGAATTGAAACTAGATGATCTTTAAGGTCCCTTCCAACCCAAACCATTCTGTGATTCTATGATATCCAAGGTCTAAGCCTCCATGTGCTCCAGAGAGTTAGAGCTGGACAAGAGGGATCACTTTGTATTGTAGAAGTGGTTTCTCCAATTAATTTATAGCTGTTAGGACCCTACTTACACAGTTTTGTTTCTGCATAGCAGCTATTTTTAAGTGTAGAGAGCTGATGTATGCTTGCTCCATATCCTGCCTTAGAATTTCCATAACATGGTGCAGCCTTGGGTGCAAAAGTTTTGACATGTTTGTTTTTTACCATCTTGCATGCCTGTGGTAGGGGTGTGTGGGGGTTTTTTCCTCTTTGGTAATAAATGTTTTTGTGGTTTGGGACATTGACTGCTGCAAGCATTATGCTATTCTCTCTGTCCAGCCGTACAGATGGCTTAACCACAGAGGTCTCCATTGCAATTGTCCTGTTAGGGATTGAAATAATATTTAAAATATAAGTTGGTGCACATGGTGTAATTTTGGATGGCTATTTTCGCTTGTATGCTTATTAAAATGAGATCCTCATTTTACGCTGTGTGCCAGGCTCCCATGATCCTCAGTCACTTTTCTTAAAAGCACAGTTAAACCTTTCCATGAACTTTAGCCTAGTTAACTGGTTCAAGAACTGGTAAGTTAGGCTTTTCTCCTGTGCTATACATAGGATTTGTGTTTGTTCTCTGCTTCTAGTGCTTTCAAGGGTAGAAATCATGCACGTGCCTCAGTATTCTCATGTCTTTCTATTTTGGCTTTAGGGGGAAGGACACAAAACGTAGGCATGTCAACAAGTATGAAGCAGTAGTATAAATATAAGAAGCAGTAGTATAAATATAACTTTTTGAAACTCTTGCTCAACTTGTGTTAGAACTGTTGCAGCTTTGCAAAAAACCAACACCTGATGACAAATGCGCTGTTGATTATCATTCATGATCATCTTAGTCTTAATGTGTATGTTGAGCCCTGTCAAACTGTATTTTAGAAAGCTATTACTGAAACTAATAGCAAACACCATATAGTGCCTTTTTTAGTTGTTTGTTTCATGCCACTTTGCTGGGGCTAGCGGGTACCCCTGAAGCACTTAATAAAATTGAAGTGCTCTAAATGTGATTGGTACAATTAAAACAACGGAAGTTAATGACTGAATTCAGAAACTGATACTGTTTATGCTGGTCAACCAAATGAATTATGCAAAAGTGTACAAATCCTCCAGTCTTAAGTTATGTCTGCACAAGACAACTTTCCTGATGCAGGTGAAACGATCAAAATTTAGTAATTGGCCACAGACAAGGAATGAGCATTTAAAGGATCAAAGGCAAAGCTGGAAATTGAACCCTTGCTTGATTCCTACCCTGCCTGATCAGAAGTGTTTCCTTTTCTGCAGTTAATAGGCTGATGAGAAGCTCTGTTTTCACACGGTTGTACAATAGGCCTCTGTGTAGGTAGCTCACTACATTGTCAAGTCAAGGGTGTGTTTTCCGTTTAGTAGAAAACCACAGGGAAATTGGTGGGTTTTTGCACAGAAATAATATGTCTTTCTAGAATGAAGTGGTTTTGATCAAGTACTGCACAATCCAAGTAAAATTGTAGAATTGCTGCAAGAAGAAATTCTGTAACTTTGTATAGTTCAGGCTGTTATCTGTTTAGAGTTTATTCGAAAATTTGTGGGATTTCAGGTTCTTTTTTTGTTTTGTCCAAAGACTGTGAACTGCAGCTATGTACAGATGTTTTAAATATTGCCTATTATGGAAAAATATGAACTGTTCTAATTTTACTGAGAAAGAATACTTTTTTTTTTGTGACTACATTAAAATGTCATTTCAATTGGGTGGTAATAGACTGGATATAAACAGTTTATCCTCCACATTCAGCATTCATCCTTTCACTGTTTATTCTTATATTTTTTCAAAATAGAAACTGGTGTTTCCCTTTTCAAGCAATTTGCAGTTGTCAAGAGTATTGCTGATCAAAATAGAGCATAACAGAGTGTTCGTTTGAGTCTCTTAACCTTCTAACCATGGAATAACTTCTCAAGCAAGGGATATTTCCTCCTGTGAAACAAATAAGCTCATTTGAAAGTTAATGGTAGTCAGTTACTGCTGGGTTTTTGGGTCTCCCCCTACCCTTTTCTCAGAAACTCATGTTAACTGGCCTTCCAGTTTGCCTTGTCAAGAGTTGTGCAGTAAAAAATTGAATGCATTAAGGATAAGAGTGTTCTGTGGACCATCAGGCCCGATTCAGGACTGAGAAGACAGCATGGTTTGGAAGGAGATTGGTCTTCATGTTCTTGGGAAAGAAGTTTTGATTCTACTTTCATGTGAGATTCAAAATAAACTTGCACCATGTATGGGTGGGATGACCTTAAACCTCTAGCATGGTTTATTGATGGCACAGCAAATCAGGGTTTTGGTCAATGCCATTTGTTTTGATGCTTTTTGAGCTTTGTTTCTTATTCTCATGCCTTAAAAACCCTGTTGGTTGTCATTGCGTAGAATATGAATGTATCTTTTGAATTGCTAAACTGTTAAGTTTAGTAATTTTATGAAACTAAATGCTTTGCATCTATCTTTCTGGAAACACATTTGCTATCTTGGTTGCCTCTTCCAGATTTACTGCTTACTAACTGGGAGTGTTGAAAATTTGAAAAGTTCTGTGAACTTTTCTTGGGACATCTTGGAACTTGTATTTAGTGGAAGCTGTAGAGTTACCAGAACTAACTTTGCCTGCTCGTGAGCCATCACATTCTGACCTGAAGTTATAAATACAAGACAGTGAAAGCAGAGTACTTAATTGCTTTACTGACTTTTGCTTTATTTTTTTTATTTCTATGAGCCATATGAGGTTTCTTCAGCAGTATTCCAGGCAAGAATTAGTGTAGAGAAGCAGTTGTTTTGATCACTGTTTTTATTAGAGTTTTTGTCTTTTGTTTTTTTTGTTTGTTTGTTTTCCCAACCAGTATTGCTCTAAAAGGGCTCTGTAACCATTTTTAAAATAAAATTTGGGATCAAAAAATAGGCTGGTGGGGAGGAGCAGAGAAGCAAATATAGTTTTCAAAAACAGAGTTCTGCCTTCTCTTTTTGTCTTTTTCCGAAGGAAATGGAATACTTACTAAAGGGGATAAAGCCTGGCCATTTTCAATAATCAATCAGTTTGCAGTGAAGTTCTAACAGAGTTGCAAGCAGGGCTATGTGATTTCCCTGCTGGGTGCTCATGGCCAGCACAATGCGGCTGCGCTTCAATCAGGATGACTCTGAGGCACAGAAGTGACAGAGAACACGGTGGTTAATGCGTTATCTGCGTGCTGCTGCCCCACTGTGTACATCAGTGGGGAAGAAATCCGTTGAAAGGGATGGGGAGCTGGGATAATGTTGATACTGATTGGATTAGACATTTTTCATGTCTGATCTTTAGTTAAGAAGCTGTTGAGTTCCTCTGCTGTTGATTGGACTTGATATTTCAGGTTTGTTTTTCCTTTGTAGTAGCATTAATAATGCCTTCAGCATGGAAATGTCTAGATGAAAATCCATCTATTCATGTTCCTCTAAACATGTTTTTTGGACAATATTTTTAAAAAATTTCTACGTAGGCTTTTTACAGCTTTAATCTTTGACTGGATGTGGGGCTGGTTTTATGAGGCAATGGGCATAACTTGAGAAGGTCTTTGAAAGAATTTGTGACTTAGAGCCTTCTAACATGAAACTTCCCAAGTGTTCAAATGGTTTGATGCAGTGCCACTTAAAACAGATGTGACTATGGGGAACCAATGAGTTGCAGAGAAGAAAACAAGCACTTGGTATTCTAGACACTTTTTTGTCTGTTTGCAATAACTAACCTGTCAGGCTTTCCTGATATTATTCCTAGTGTTTTTGAAGAGGAGTGAGAGAAGGACTTGGCAAGCTAGGAAATGAAATAGAAGGGATACTGAAACTTCGTTTCTTCAAAAGTAATTCTCCTCAAGCTGGATAAACTTTCTTGAGTTAGATATTGTAGAGAACAAAGACACTACATTTTCAGTGAAACATTAATGATAACAATTGGTTCTCTTTGCTGTCCAAGACCCTCACTAAAATCACCAGGTGATATAAATTTTCCTTATTACATCAGCATACTCTTCCTTCAAAAAGCAAAATAAAGCAATCTCTTTCCTGACTTGGAGGGGAAAAAAGGCCATGGAGAATAAGAATAAAAACTCTGACTTTTTATGCATGTTTTTGAGGTCATCTGAAGCTGAGTTGTATATTCTGACTGAGGTCCTTGGCCTGCACGTAAACATGTTAGCTGTTGTTGAGGATGTGCAGTGGCGCACACTCTCCAGTGAGAATGTAGCCAGAGCCAGAATTCACGAGAAAGGCAACAGCAATCTGCCAGCATTGCAGACCTGCAATTCAGACACTATATAAACTGTCTTCTTTTTTAGAAAGTGCAGGAGCAATTGAATCTGAAAGACAATATTGAGAAGTAACTCTTGCATATTACATACAGTAACATGAATTTAAAACTGAAGGTATTATTATGACAGGCTTGAAGCCATAGGAGATGTAATACATGCTGCTCTATTCTGTGTGTTGTTCCTTGCGTTGAGTGGCAAATGATTGGACCTTTGCTGACTGTGCATTGGAGGCAGCATGTCAAGTGAAATGAAGCACATGAAGCTGGGAGTCAGAAGGGGACTGGTTTAGAACTCCAGCAGCTACTGCTTGAGTTAGAAGAATTGGAGGGAGAGTGGGGAAGCTGGGAAACGTCTGTCTTTTGGCTCTGGCTGCCTCTTTCAGCTAACAGCAGTCTCCACAAACTTCCACAACCTACATCATGTCTGCCTTCAAACTCTGTCTTGAATTTCTCTTTTGCTGTTGTGTGGGAGAGAAGACAGCAAAAACTGTGACAGTTTCAGAACTACTGTTTGAGAGGGTGCTTGGTAGGAGCATTTCAAGGTGTTCTATCTAGTGCTACTAGCCTGCTATTAAAAGGCATCAGAGCTTCCTTTCTGTGTGTTGTTACTAATTCAACTGCTTGAACCAAGCTTTTAAACCATGAAGAGTTTAATTTGTTCTAATTTGTCTGTTGTTAGAACAACAGACAGAAGGTGTCGTTGAAGGTATTGTTGAAAGGTCTTGGTTTGAACTCTTAACTATGTGGAAGATGCTATTCATATTCCATAGACAAAAAGTTGGTCCTGCTCTTCCATCTCTCTTTTACACCTCTGTCTGACATAGGGAAAGAAGAGGTTTTTGGACATTGTGCATTCTTCTCCTATGTGACACTTCTTTGGTACTCCCTGCCCTGCCGATCTGGGAAAAGCAATCCTCCTCTGCCACATGCATAGTCAGCTCTTTAACATCTGTAGATGCCTGTAATGCTAACATGTTTTAATTTTTTTCTCCTGTAGCGTCTCCCTTTCTGCTCTTTGCCAACCGGCGGGATGTCCGGCTCGTGGACGCTGGAGGCACTAAGCTGGAGTCCACTGTGGTGGTCAGTGGTTTAGAGGATGCTGCTGCGGTTGACTTCCAGTATTCACAAGGCATCGTTTTCTGGACAGATGTGAGTGAAGAAGCCATCAAGCAAACTTACATTAACCAAACTGGGAATGTGGTGCAGAATGTCATCATTTCTGGTCTGGTTTCCCCGGACGGCCTGGCGTGTGATTGGATTGGGAAAAAACTTTATTGGACGGATTCAGAAACCAATAGGATAGAAGTAGCTAATCTCAATGGAACATCTAGAAAAGTCCTCTTCTGGCAAGACCTTGATCAGCCCAGGGCAATAGCTTTGGATCCGGCTCATGGGTAAATATTAATTTGGCTTAAATGCTTAAATGGATACGGTGGTGATTTATGTTGAGTTTTTAGTTCTGAAAAGAAAAAGAACACATAGCCTTTTGTTTCATTTTACATTTTCCCGAGCTATTTTTCTCAAGATCTGTAACTGAACATATGTTTGAGCTTAAATATTTTGTGGCAAGAAATGGCAGCCCAGACCTTGAGCCAAAAAGAACAATACAGCTGTTCTTAGGTGCCAAGCCAAATATTCAACCAGTGTAATTACCTGGCTTATCCCATTGCACTATGGAAAAGTAATTAATTTTCCAAGCATTTTTAAATTATTATTATTATTATGTTCTCAATTATCTTGTCTGGTAAGTTAACTTGGCTTTTATGTGTGATGTCTCTTTAATGTAGACAGCAACATGTGCAAATCTGCATGTGTTGAAATGGGAATTCTCACTTGCTGTGTTCTGGTAAACAAAATCAGGATATTTTTAAGTGATGATGTTGAATAATAATGTTTGTGCCAGCAAGGAAAAGAATCCGGGTGAAACTGTGGATTCTCAGTGCTGTAAGATGACCATGTTAGGAAGTAATAAAGCATACAGACTGAATGTGTCACTACTAGTGCTCTTGAAAGTACTTGCATATGTGTATGGTTCCTCCGTTGCTCTTCAGTCCTCGCCACTGTTTCATGTGTGCTGTTTGCTCTCCCTGTGCAGAAGCAGTGCTGGTGTTGTGTTCTTTGGGCCTGGCACTCACTGCAGTGAGGACTAAATAGATTCTGTGCTAGATGGACCCTTGTGAAAACGAGGAAGGAGAACTGATGTGCATTTCTCTTGTGTGCAACAGACCCACAGAAGTGAGCTGGTTTGCCACTGCTGTGCCATTTTCACACTTTCTCAGAGATCACTTTACCTTCCTCTAGGGTATGCGTAGGTAGGTTTCTCATCTGTAGGAAAATCTGGCATTAACTGATACTTTCACTGAGTCTGGCCTCTTTGCAAAATGATGCTGAGTTAATGCAAGGGCTTAGTGTAAACCATAAAAATAAAGTATTTGGTGGTTTATCTGGCTCTGGGAGATGGACTGTTTCTTGAGAAACTACATGCTTCAGGTGTGTGAGAAGTGAAAATGGAAACTAAGCAACAAAGGGCAACTTAAGGTCGCCGTGTCAGCACCTTCCATGCCACAGACTGGAACTTTGTCCGGTTATTTTTGCAGTGTTTCCTGCAGAAGGCTTCCCAGATGAATGTGAGGAGTTACAGGTACATTTATGATTAATACATAAAGTATGTATAAATGCTAAATGAAACTGTGTGTACCCGAAGAAACAAAACCCTTAGTTTTGTTGGCGCGCCAAATGCTGGAGCTGCCTGTATCCTTCAGATAATGGCTGGAAAGGTACTGCCATTTAGCAGTAAAAGGGGAAGTGGAGTGACTTTATTGGGCCAAAGGACTTTTCCAGAGGGGTCCTTATCCTCTTAATCCTGCCTTCCCTACAGATGCCTTTAAGTGAAAGGAGTTCTTCCCACAGCAAATTGTTGTATAGAGGTGTTTTTAATAAGTTGACAGTAATCCTGTTGTATCCTGACAGCAAGTAATCTATGCAGAATTAATTAATGTTGATTAATTAGATGTAGAGTTCAGTATTATATTTAAAGAGAGAATATGATGTTAAATTGAGTATTTCACAATGAGGCCGATTACAGAGAGTGGTATGGCACTTTGCATGAAATGACAATGCCACTGACTTCTCATAAGTGGATGCATTTCCTTGCCTTTTGACTGTTTCTTTAAGTGTTGAATCAAAGACAGGTTTGCCCAAATAACTATATAAATAAACTTAAAAGAAAATTTAAAGAATCAGACATCACATATATTTGTGGAATAAAACATTCAGGTTTGCTTTTACAACCACTTCATTTCACCTGGTAGTTCTGAAATATTTCTTAGGTGTGTCTGTGAAATAGTGATCATGACATTTGATTTTGGCACAGCAGGCTCTGGGCTTGAGCTCTCATAGAACCAGTTATTCCTTGTTCCAGGTATTCTCAGGGGAAGAAAAGTGGGGAACAGTAGGAGAAAAGAATCGTTTAATACCTTTTTATTTGTCTTTTTGTTAATAAGTTTTTGAAATCAGGTGGCTAATACAGTTACTACAGCTGTCAGAAGAGTAAGAATTTGTGCTAAAATTAGATTAGAGCAGGGCACCTGAGTAAGTTTATGGGGTTTTTTTCTGGCTCATGAAATCTGATGAAGTTCGTACTAGGATTCGTAAAACTGGTTGAGACAATCTGTCAGTGGCTAGTCATTTGCTTTCAGTTTGGAAGAATTTCCATAGATGTGATATTGTCCTTTTAGCAGTTTCTGCTAGAGAAGTATGGGTGGGAAGCTTAGAAAATGAGGAAGAAAACTTCATTAGTCAACTTCACTTTCCAGAAGCAAAATGGGACAAATAAGCAGTTTGCAAATGCTTAGCTGATACTTTTAGTACCCAAACATGGGTTTGTCTAGAATGCTCCAAGTCAAGCAAATCTGATTTCCTTCTGCTGAGAAAACAACATGTCGTTGTGCCGAATGGTGACACCTTCTCTTGTGTTTCAGCTTTGGTAAGGCTGTTCTGCAGAGGTGGATGGAGGACTTTGTGTTGTGGTGTTTGCAGTGGCGTGTTATGCCCAGAGTGGTGTTTGCTTAATGAGTAGGTTTTATTCCATTTTGAGTGCAATTCTTCAAGACATAGACTAATTTGAGAGAATAGAGGGCATATTGAATATACAGTGATCATCTCTCAGGAACATCAGAAGTGTAATGACCAAGCCTTAGGACGTGGGAGATGGGCTAATTGATGTCTGGGGTTTCCTTTTGAAGCTTGTTTTTCTGTGATTTCCAGTTGCATTCAGGAGTATGATTTTTCAGATGTTCTGATGGGCTTCTGAAGTAGTAAGTCAGATGATGGTGATTTAGTGGCATTTTTAAAGAGAGCTTCATCTTTTGCACGCTCAGCCTATCTTCCTTCTTTAAAGGCAGTGATGATCTCAAGGTTATGACTCAGAAAGAGAGATCCCTCTCCCCTAATGAGTGCATTCCGGAAGTTTCACTTTTCTAAGGCAAGCTGTGAGACACTTAAAGCTTATCTGTGGGTCTCTCTTCTTCCCAGAGCTAGTGAAAATCATTAATTGTACAGGGTCTTCTGATGCTCTGAAAGAGTATCATAATTAACAGGAGTCGTCTTAATCTGTAACGTCATTCTTTCCCATACACATTAAAACTTTCTTCCTGGACCTGCTGTATATTCTAGGAATTAAAGGAAGCAGGATATGTGACAATCCAATTATTCTTCCCTGAAATGAAGGATAAACTAAGAAGACAGAGGAGTGTACAAAATATTTTTCTGTAAATTTGCTGATGCTTTGTTTTGAACATTTGGATCCCAGTCCTGCTGTAGGTTATGTCAAGCTGAGTTTATATAATGGAGGACATTAGGCTAAAATTCTTGGTATTGTTTTGGAGAACATTAGCACTTTTATACATTTTTGCTAGGTAGACCCTGATGGGGGATTCAATAGTGTTGGTGTTATTGAGTTTGCAGCCTTTGCATAAGTATTTCCATGTTTTCAGGACAGCAACTTCTAGCAAAACTGAGTTTATTGTATGTAAAGATTCTACTCAAGCCCAGCTAAGGAGGCAGCTCAAATTCTGTGCAATGCAGTACAAAGAACGTAAATATCGTGAACATTGTCTGAACAAGGAAGAATGCATTTGAAAAACAAGTTTTTATCACGTGTCATGGCAAGCAAACTTCAGTTTCCTGAAAAGAAATTTTCAAAAGAATGCATGAATGAGTAGCCAAAACAAATGAGTTAATTCTCAGTCCTGTAGGAAAGGTCTTAGATCTGAGCACCCTAGAATGTGTGTTGACAAGGGTCATTAAATCTATGACATACAAATGTCAAGGTTTGCTGCCTTCTCCATGTAGTACAAGGCTCTGATTGTGAGGATCTGTAGCATATCCATAATCCTCATATCTGGTTTTCACTAAATGCTTCCTGAAGTAGTTAGTTCACATTAATAAAGTCTACAATGTATTAGAGATATTTACTTTGGTTAATATAAATCTTGAATTTGTTCCTACTTGTGTGATGGCTGCTGCGTTAACCTTCTGGAGCAAGCTTACTGTCCAAGTTCAGGCTGTATTTTCTATACCTTGGCTTGTTCAGCAGGCAATAATGCCCTAGAAATTTCTGGCCCTTCTGTTCGCTGAAGTACAAAGAGCTAAATCAGACATCTGTGAAAGGGTTATTTTAAAGAAAGATAAAAATTGCTTGCCTCAAGAAAAGGTGGTTTTTGGTGTGGGTGTAACCACGGTCATCACTTAGTGTAGTCACTGGGGTTGTTGAATTTGCTGTACCTGAGCTGGCCTGCTAACTCTGGTGGGGTTTGTAGAAATCGTGTTTGTGAGAGAGGAGGATAAGGACCTTTGAACTGGTTTGACTGACTGAAGGAAAGCTGCAAACCTCTCTCTACCTTTCCTCCCTCATTTTAGTTCTCAAAAAGTCTTCCATGGCGTGGTGTGAGTCTGTTGGGCAGAGGCAGTGCCGGTGGACCACCACAGAAGCTAATTTCATTTATGGAGCAATTTTCCCCTTTTGGAATTGCAAAGGCTTTGGGGGAAGGAAATAAGATACAAATTAGAATGCAGCAATAAGAAAAAAATTACGGAGTACTAAAAAGAAAGAATCTGTTTTGGCATTCCTCAGAATGGCTATTAGTTTAGAGATTAAAACAAGTCTGTTCATGTTTTGAACAGCATTAAGAGAGTGTGTGCCATAGCCCAACTTAGCCATTGCCTCAGGTTGCTTGTGGTAAATCAGCCAAAATCTGCAAGCAGTGGCGGTCATTGACCTAAGGTATATTTGGCACTGAAGAAAGGATTAGATGATAAATCCGCCAAATGGGATAATAAAAAATGGATATGGAAGGGACAGCTATCGCAATTAGAAACTTTCAGTTCAGAGTCTAAAATTAAAAGCCTCAGACATGCCTAGTTTTCCTCAGTGTCACAGCAAAACCATGAACCAGACCTGTAGCTGTTCTAGCTCACAACTGCGTTTACATCAGCACTTAAAACTGCAGTGGTGTTTACTGATGATTCACCAGGACCTTGGTCCCACACAGCAGCATGGCAGGTACTTGAGGTTAAGCATGTTGGCCTGCTGTGTTGAAATTATTGGGATCTGTATGAGCTGCAGTAGACTGAGGCTTTTAATACAAATAAGCATGAATGATGACATCTTTTAAGCAGTGTATCTTCTGGTCTTAATCTCCTTTGAAATAGTTGAGAGGAGAGGGAATACTGAAGAAGAACTTGTGACTGTTGGAAGTGGTGGAGAAGAAAAGCAAGAAACATCCTTTGACTAAAGACTGTGCTTTTTAGAGACTCTAAATCATGGCTACTTGCTTAAAATGCAGAAGATGCCCGGGTTTTGAGTGAAACATGCTTATTGCTGCCTGAAAGCTAAAGATTAGTTCATATCCTGTGTGCTTCTAGTTAGTAATTAATTGCAAGTATAAAGTTATTTTGAAGCTTTTGGTTAGTTATTTGAAACTCTGTAATATATGAGTAGCACAATTATTATCTTAAAATGAAAGAAAAGTGCTCAACTGTAAAATTGGTTCAGAGTCATATCCAGTATCTTGGTTTGGCTGTAATTTCTGGGACTTGGAAAGCTTTTAATATGTTGTGTGTCCAAATAGCTGCAAATAGTCTTATGCATAAGAAACTTGAAGCTTTTGTGGGAATTGTTATCTACTCTAATTTTCAGATGAGTGTCCTTGATGGTGACAGCCTTTCTTTAAATAGTTTATTAGTCTGTTTTGCTTATTTCTCCCTTTTCCTGCTCCTAGATATGACTGAAGATCATATTGTTCAAAGACCTCTTGCTTCATTTTAGAGCAGACCTGCCTGTTCAGAGATGATGGGAAAAGTGATTTACTTCTCCCCTACCCCCCGAAATTGCATGGGAAAGAGGTGGAAATGTGTAACTTCCTTAATAATCCCACTGAACTCCCTCCCCTTGTTTGCACTCTTCTTTTGCTACAGATTCTGTGATTCCTCATATCCTGAGTCCTGGAGACTGATACTTCTCTGCCCTGTACACATTTAGTCTTATTACGTAGTTTGGGAATTGTATTCTTATCTTCTAAATTTCTACACCATTTCTTGAGGGAACAGAAAGAACAACAGGATGGCTTTAGCTGTCACAGTGCCAGTGTGTGTTGCAGTGGTTTCTTGCGTGAAGTCAGGAATGCTCTGGGACCAGAGAGGTGATGGAAGCTCTTTGATTAGATGACTTAATGAGTGCATTTTATAGCTGCACAAAGTGGAGATCGTGGCATATACAACATGTTGGTCTGGCTGGACTGGCACTATTCTGATTGCCATGAATGGGTTGCTTTGGTTTAACTCAAAACATGTTTCTAAATTTTTTTTTAGTGTAAAATTAAGCATTAGTATAAGCTGAAGTAAGAATTTTTCCACCTGCTGAAGGTGTTCTTAGGGTTTTGTTTGTTATTGTGTTTAAAATTACAAGCATGCAAATGAACATGCTTAGATTGCATGCCTTGACACATTCCTGTCTGTAGTTGGAGTGTAGCTTTCCCCAAATGTGGAGTTAAAGCGCATCAGCACAGTGAAACATAAAATGCTTTGGTTTGCCCTAAATGTTTAAGGGCAGCTGTGAGATCTGTGAGTGAGGTCACCAGCACCTGACTTGGCACAGTTGGATTACTGTTGTTCAATATGTTTGCTGCACCCCTCTTCCATTAAGTCACTACAGTGTGTAGATACAATTTTTTGACTGTCCCGATATGGTTTAATTAGTGTTCCTTATGGAGAGAGGAAGAAATCTAAGTTTAACTTTAGGTAGATGTAGTTAAGTCATGACTGGGTCTAGCTCATGAGCTGATGGAGTTCAGCAGTTCATTCTGCGCTTTTTGATACGAGGATACCCTGAATTTTGAGTGTCTGCAGTGTGTCTTAAAATGGGTTGAATGTGGTGAGAATTGGACTGTTTTTCCCTTTCCTGAAATAAATCACATTTTGTGAAAGAAGAAAGGGACCTGAGGTCAGTGGACTGAATATGAGGCAGCAATATGCCCTTGCTGTCAAGAAAGCCAACAGCACTCCTGGGCTTCATCAGAAGGAGTGCTGCTATCAGATCAAGAACCTCCTTCTCTACTCAGTGCTGGTGAAACGACCTTTGAAGTGCTGTGCCCAGTTCTGGGCTCCTCAGCACGAGAGAGACACAGACATGCTGATGTGAGCCGATCCAAGGGCCACAGAGATCATTAAGGGACTGGATCATTCACCATCAAAGGAAGGGCTGATTGAATTGGGATTGTTCACCCTGGACGACAGAGGGCTCAGGGGATCTTGTCAGTGTGTGTGAAGGAGTAAAGATAGAGCTGGACTCTTCTCAGTGGTATCCAGGGAAAGGACGAGAGCCAACAGGCACAAACTGAAGTAAAGAAAATTCTGCTTAAATGAAAAAAAAACCCAACTTCTCTACTGCAAGGGTGATGAATCACAGGAACAGTTGGCCCAGAGAGGTTGTGGAGTCTCCAACCTTAAAGATAGTCAGAACCTGGCTGTGTGAGTTGTTTTTCTGTTTTCTGTTGCTTTTGCACACAAATGTGCTAGAATGTGCTTTTAGAGGAGAAAGTGCATAACATGCAAAGCATGTGCAACCCCCCACCAGTAGTGTTGCAAGTGTCTCCTTACTGCTGCCCTCCTTTAGCAGATGAATGTTTTTGGAAATCTTCTTGAGTCCCTCCCTTCAAGGATTTTTCGGCTTCATGCTGTCTTGTAACCTGACTTTTTAAGGGGCTCTTGAAACTGTTTTGAATGTGAGCTTGTTTAGCTTTGAGAGATCACTAGGATGTTGTACTCCTTTTCCATATGGGTGAGCAGGGGAAGATGTGGTCTTTTCTTGCAAGCACTTCAATAATATTTGAGCATCTGTTAGTTGACAGGCAGTTATGTCTTTCCTCTTTGTTCTCAGTTGCGAGTAGTATACTATACTATTTGTCTATAATATATATATTTAAAAAAATTAATCAGTCAGAATAAAAGACATTGTAGGAAAACTGTAGTGGAGAAGGCTGGTTCTCAAGGGTTTTGTTTGCTTTGTACACATCTTTGAATACAATGTGATTAGTTGTAATGATTACCTGCTGTGGCATATTTTTGGGTTTGATGTAATGATTTTGTCAAGAACATCCAGGTTCAGTTCAAGCACTCAAAAGTCAGTGCTTGAAAAAAAGGTACTTTGAGTAAGTAGTTTGCAGCTTAATGCTATGTGAGATAGACATTATTGTCTTCTGTAAACAGTTGGGGCTATTTAATTTCACAGTGGAGTTTTTGTAGCTTTAAAGGTGGGATGGGGGAAGTAAGTTTTAAATGTGCAGGAATCTAAACTTCATAGCAATTTCCTGTTAACTCCTGTTTTGTGCCACGGGCTTGTATAAGTTCGAGAACGTTGTTGAAATTGGAGAAGTTTATACTGATTTATATCATCTGTACAACTGGCCCCTTTTGTGTAAGCAGGTTATGTAAGATTTGGCAACTGTACTGCATTTTGGGAGATGGAAAAAGTGTTTGGGCAGCGTTGGCTGCTTTTTATTATGTCTGTGATACCTTCCAGCTCAGATGGCTGATAGGCTGCTCTTGGAGGGCACAGCCTTGATTTCTAATCTTTGCAAAAATGATGATAAGAGACATGAAGCACCAGGAAATAAGAAATGACCTGCAGCTCTAAAACTGAGGGGAAATATGGTCTTCATCCTGGATTTGCTCCTGCACCTGGAATTTTAAAATGAGTTAAGGAGGGGAAAGAAAACAAACGAACCAGTCAACCAAAACCACCCCCCCCCCAAAAAAAAAAAAAAAAAAACCCAAACCAAAACAAAAACCCCCAAAACAGAGCCAACAAAAAACCCCACTGGGGTTTTTGAAGTTTGACAACTTCAAAATCTGTTTATTTTTGCAAGGTGATTTTCAGTCCCATTCTTCTGAAAGAAGGGAAGCACCATTTCAGCCCCAATTCAATGTGGTAATTTATATGTCGAAACTCAGTGACTTGTTGACTGCAGTTGAATTGCATTTAATTGAGTTCTGACTAGAAAGCTTGGTAGTGAAGCTTGCAGCTACTGTGCTTACATATAGAGCAGTAACTGAATTTTATGTACTCTCTTGGGTCTGGTGCTCCTGGCTACTGGACTGGATGGAATGTTAGTGGCTGTGTGTTGAGAAGGAAGTATACATTTACATCCTATCTTTGATGGAGCTTTGGCTTTTGCTCTGCTTTGTTCCAGCTGGTTTCTTTGGTGTAGCAAAGTGCAGTTCAGTTTAGGGACAGAATTGGTGCAAGTGCTGTGGAATTACTATTTGATCTTAGTCTCTTTTTCACCCTGCCTCTCCTTCCTTTCTGCCTTGAAAGTCTGGAGTTAAGGTTAAAAACCAGTAATGGGGGGAAGACACTTAAGCGTCTCTGAAGAACTAAGTAAAGTAACCCACAAGTTTGTCCAAGATCCACAAATTTGTCCAAGATCTGCTTTTTGCTTCTGTAGTGCTGCTTGGTAACGTTTTTTTAAAGAGAATTGATTTGTGATAGCTGCTTAGCAGTGAATTTTGCTCACAAGGGCTTTTGTTTTCTTTCATTAGCTCTTTAGGAATTCATGTTTTCATTTTCTTTTACAGCCTCAGTGCTGTTAGACTTTTACTGACCTGTTGCAATGCAAGCAGGATATAAAACTCCTCGGATGCCAGATCTCAAACCTAAAATGTGATTGATCTAATGTGTACAAAGATACTGGTTTTGGTATTTTTAGTTTCTTAGAATTGTGATGGTGTGACCTGGCTCAGGGCTATTTAAAACCCTGTAATTTACATTTAAAAACACCACCACCACCACCACCACCAAAATCAACCAAACAAAAAAACTACCCAAATGCTTGCCTTAGGCTCTTCATTATTATTCAGTGTGCATCATTTCAACCGGCTTCAAAAACTGGGAGGCACAATAGCACAGGTACTATCAGCCTGAGATTCTTTGCTTAGTCTACTTATTTTTCTGAAATGTTATCTGGGCTAAACACTGACTTTTTAAAAATGTTGAAATGAAAACAGTAGGGATACTTAATGTACTGGATACCACCAAAATAGGTTCTATTTGAAAAAGAAAAAACCCAGTCCTGAACCATCGTTTGTCCCAGAAACATTGATGATGTCTTGACTGTTTGAAAGTGCTTGTTTTTTGTTGAGGCCAATAAGAGATGTGGACTCTTGAGCATTCTTTAAAAGTAAATTTAGGAAAGCCCTTTTTTTTTTTTCCGTCTACAGAAGTAATATGTCAGTTATCACTCCAGGCTCCTGAATTAAGGTTAATTTAAATCAGGATGAATCAAATCAGTTCCTACATATAAACTGATGAACTGTTAAGATGTGCAGACTGATTTCTTTCTCTGAGAAGCCACTTGGAGCTTTTTGCCGTGTTCTCCCCCTGTGCATAAAGCTCCAGTCAAAAGTGTCTGTTATTTGTGTAAGAATTGATCCTGTAGACTGGAGGCATTTGGAAGATGCAAGCTGTAATGCATAATGATTACTTCAGGACATTATTTAAATCGTTAATTTCTCCACTGTTTTTCCTGTATTGCTCTTTCTCTGATGAACCAGCTCGTGCAAACAGATTTCAGTACTTTTGACAGGAGACTAATATTTTTAATCAGATCCATGGGTTACTTCAAGGGTAGTTAGCCTTTGTCTTTCTCTTAATCACAAGTCATATCAAGGAAGCTTTCCTCCTGCTCCAAAAATTTTTCTTGTTACTGTTCCAGTTAAGTTGGCAGTGCTGGTTTTGCTCAGCTTGTGCCATTCTTTCCATAATAAGCATGGATGTTTCTTTTCTCTAAACTTGTGAAAAAAAACTTGTGAAAAAACTTGAGAAAAAATAACTTCTGTCTTCAGGTGACTCTGTGTTTCAGCCAGGACACTGTGTTTTTAATTTGGTTTGAACTAGCTTTGTCAGTCAAAACAGAGCAGGGCAAAAAAAAAAAAGGAAGACTTGACACTTTGTGCATTCTTGAAAATCCTTCACAGGCATGCAGTTAAAACATGAAATTTTATGGCCTGTAAGAGCCTCGTGTCCAGTGCTGTGTTGTGCCTTGTGCTGCCAAAAAAAAGTCAGAAGAGCCTAGATGTTAGGCTAGAGAAGAGTGGAAGAAGAGGGATGGAAAGGACTGCCCTAGCTAATTGCAGAGTCAAAGGTGAGTGGCTTGCCTAGGGGGAGTTGATGAGAAATGCCTCTTTCTCTGGGCAGGTGTCACAGGTGGCTTCAGCTGGCTGGTTGCTGCCTTTATTTGCCTCTTCTTTTTAAGCACCATTGCTGGGGGAACATTGGTCAGACGAATCATTTGCTAAGGTAACTGAAAGGTTTTGGGTTTTTTGGTTTTGTTTCCTTGTAGAATGCTAACATCAGCAGCAGAGGTGGGCACCAGGGAGGAAGTGCTGCATTTGGCAGTGGTGTGGTTTTAAATGGGCTCACTTAGACCAGGGAAGATCAGTCCTGCTGCAGGAGCAGCTGATCTATTCTTACATTGATTTCCAGACTCCCAGTTCAGGGTCTTGATGTTCTGAGAGATCCCCAAACCTGAGCAAATTTCCTAGAATTCATGGCAATTCAACACCTGCTGCCTGATGAAAGGACGGAAACCTTTTTGAAAAGGAGAGGGGGTTAAATGGAGGCAAAAATTGTTTTTGCCATTCCATGGTTTGGCATGCGTTCCTGTGATGGACCACGGGGCTTCTGTGGAGCACACAGAGGGAAGGAAACCTTTACCTCCTTAGGTGTTTGATTAATGCAGAGACTCAGTACACTCTGAAAAGTTCACTCAGAAGATGAGCTTTATGATACTTGAGAGGTTGCAGAGATGCCCAGTAGTCAGGACAAGGTGGTGACAGGGTATGTTGCTTTTAAAAAGTCCAGCTGAGAGAGAAGTGCTTTGAAAGAAGGCTGCCTGCATTCAGATTGTTCTCCCTGTTGTCTAAGTGCATCTTCATCCTGCCAACCCTTTCTTTGTGGTGCAGTTACTTTGCTAATACCTCATGGTGTTAAACCTTTGAATAACATTGAGCTTGGTGCCTGCTAATGAGCTGAAATGTAGAGATGTAATTTTCCTGTGACAAATTTGTGAGTGAATTTGAACGTACTACTTTTGTACAGCAGTCTCTGTGAGGCCAAGGGTAAACACACATAACCTATGAAATTAAACAGCAGTATTTTTTGGGAAGAGGCTCTTGAGCTGGGGCTCCTTTAATATCATAGAAAAGCCATGAGGGCCCTTTGGTTTACAAATATTTTTTTTCCCCTTCATGTGAATGCATTGAGCTTCAGTGCAGGCTGCAATTTTAATGGAAGGCTTGAGGAGAGGAATTTTGTTCTGTGATAATTTAGGGGATGTTTTTTCATCCTTTTAACTTGCTTTAAAGGTTTAATAGGACTTAGCTAGTTTTGTCTCCATTGTTTTTTCTTTTAGGTAACTTTCATGGGATTTTTCATTTTGGTCTAAACTCCTTTTTAGTCTGCACTTATACATTTCAATAGCCACATGATATGGCCCAAAGTCACTTCTAATAGCCACGTTTTTCTTCATTCAACAGTCCATCTTTTGTCTGTCTTTATTTCTGCGGAGTTGGATGCTGGTGGTGCAAGCTAGCGACGATGAGTTGAATCAGAGAACTGATTTTACCTGATCAAAAATGAGTATTTGGCCATATCAGTTTCAGTGTGATTCAGCAGCTGGTTGTGCAGGCATGTTTTTTTATGCCTGCTTTTCTCTGTCTTTAGTTGTTTGTCAATAGCTGCTTCCCCACACAGTCTGAGTTGCCACAAATTACAGCCTGACTTGTTAAGGAAAACCAAAATGAGTGGCAATTTACATTCATAGATTGTCCTGTGAACTGGGGCAGCTCTCAGCTACTGCTGCTGCTTCTTCAGGAGCAGTCGGTCTATCCTGGTTGCTAGAGCTGAGGAAGCTTTGGGAAGGCATCTGGGGCCGTGATTCTGCCTCAGCCACTCTAATGTGAGCTGTCTCAGAAACCCGAGGACTCACCTGCATGGAAGCTTTTTTATTTCAACTAGAAAACTTGTTTTACCCTCACACTCAGGTGTGTGTGTGTTGTGATACAAGTGAGCAATTTCTGTCTGTCTGTCTCTCTATCTCTATGGTTATCTATATTCCCCTCTTCAGTGGGGTAAACTGCTCATGATTATGTATGCTGCTATGATCAGAATGGTCTAAGTAGGTGCTGTGACTGCCCTGGAACTGCCCCTGGGAGCCCAGGCCCCTGAAACAGCACTTTAGATCCATCTAAATTGGGGTGTAGGATGCGTCTGGAGATCAGAGCATTTTAAGGTTAAGTGTGTTGTGAGGGACATTTGCTAGGGATAACTGTAGAGCTGCCTGTTCCTCCTTGGCTGAAATGATGGCCCCAGCTGCAGGTAAAGCAGCTACAGAGCCTCTGCAGTTTGCAGGAGGGTCTTGTGCTGCGAAGGGAGACTGCCCTGCAGAGTAACATGACAGCAATTACAAATGTAGTCCCCACATCATTCCTGAAGTGGACAGTATTCTCTTTCATAAAATAAAGCATGAAGCTTTTGTGTATAAGCGTGTTTTCACAGTCCACACTCATTTGCTTCCTTTGTGGTTCCTACTGTGATTGCATAGTGAGTGCTGTCTTCTTCAGAGGAGCTGAGGGTCTGGGATAATCCAGGTTATGAAACATCTGGCTAAGCATTGTGCAAGACTGAATAGATGTCTCTTTACCATGCTTTTCTGGAGCTCCAGTGTTAGGAGGACTTAGCTCAGACGCAGCTCGGTGCGCTTGCCCAGCTGGTGCCCATCTGGTGCTCCTATTGATCTAATACAGCTCAGGGAACCTGGGGAGGTGATGGGTCCAGTGCACAGATACCTGGTTTTCTTTGAGGCCTTACTCAGGGCAAAGGCTTCCTGACAAAGGCCCATGCCCCAAATGGCTGTGATGGCATTGGGAAAGCAGTATCATTTCTCTTGACTGGCGGGGGGCAGCTGTGCTAGGAGTTGGCTGTGTTGTGTTTGCATGTTGAACTTGCAAGCTGGATATATGATGCTGGGTAATGTTTACCGGCTGTGAACTGGCTGTCCTCTTCTAACCAGACCATTTCTCTTGGAACTGTACAGTCTCAACTTTTCATGCAGATGTTGTGTGATTTGCCGCACTTTGACCAGGTCCTTTCCAATTGGTACGTGCTGTTAATGTCTATTCAGGCTACTTAAATTGCCCATAGATGGACTGACAGGGAAACTGGGACATGGATGGCAAGGGAGAAAAAAAATCCAAAAATTTAATGTCTTTCTAAGTCTTCATGGAGTCATGATTTATTTATTGACAGAAGCAAATTTCAGGACACTTGATTTTATTCTTTTTTTCTCTCTAGATTTGCAAAAGGAGGTTAAGCTGTGGTCATTGCCTGCTTGGATAGGTAATTAGTTGCTTCAGAATGTGATTTAGGATATTAACTTGTAATAACTGGCCACACAAGGATGGTAGTCAGTTGTGAATACTTATGACAATCAGGTACTGCCCAGCATTGGAAAAGAATGGTAAATACGTTACGCAGAGGCAAAGCTTGAGAGATGATTTCATGAAGGACTTCTTTTGTGCGCTGTGGGCCTGGGGTTTGATTTATTTAATAAGTGTGTTAAAATTTTGGGAGTAAACATTGGTGTCTATACCCTGCTGTATGTATGTACCATTACAGGCTTTGCAAAGAGCTGCTATCCCAGCATGTCTTGTGGCTTAATTTGTGTATGTCTCTTTCAGATACATGTACTGGACTGACTGGGGTGAAACACCCCGAATAGAACGGGCAGGAATGGACAGCAGCATGCGAAAGATAATTGTTGATTCTGATATTTATTGGCCAAATGGGCTTACGATAGATCTTGACGAGCAGAAACTTTACTGGGCTGACGCAAAACTGAGTTTCATTCATAGGGCAAATCTGGACGGTTCCTTTAGGTAAGTTTCCTTTGGTCTATAATAAGGTGTAAGTTATTTCTCACTTTCTGTGTTCATTTTGAAATGAGACTTTTTTTCCCCAGTAGTCTAGAATAACGCAAATACCTTATCCATTTTTTTAAATGCAGTTCTTAATAGCCTTGCAAAAAATAGCCTCACATATTATAAAACTAGTTTTAAGAGTAAGACTATTTGTATCAGCATTTCACTATGGACTCTTCACAGCCTTCTTGTACAGCAGGATTTTTCATTTTTAGTCCCTTACTTGTATTGAAAATAGTTGGGGATGCTTATTTTTGACCCTAGGCAATATAACATTTAACTAGTGATTGAGATTTTACAGTATTGTTGATGTTTTTTTACCAACAGGAAATACACATTGAGACACACTTGTCCATGGCCCCATCCAAAGACGTCCTTTATGTCGTGCCTATTAATTAACTAAATTCAGGTTGTTTCAGACAACACACAGTTAGGAAGGAGATTTTCCTAAAGCTTGCTGGAAAGCAAATTTTGTTTGGTGGCTCCTTTCCAAGTGTGCTGTTGAGTTTTGGCTTTTGTAGTCACGGAGAAGTGACACTTCAGGCAGGGCAGACTTAGGCATTTGAGACTGCGTCTTCAGTTCTGTGCAGTGTTCAATGGGAAGGTTGTGTTGGTCCTGAAGGGTGAGTATCATTTGCAGTAAAATGATGCAGTAAAATGTCCTGCCAGAGTAATCTCTGCGTTGTTGTCTGGCTTTGGTCTTCAGGTACTTTAAAATGACATTTTCATTTTCATGATTTCATAACATTTTAAATGCCTGTGTCAATAAAATTGTTTTGCCTTGGTGAAAAGTTGGAGGAGTTCTATTTTACGCATCTCTGTGTAATGGAATAATATGCCTTCCCCAAAAAAAACATTTTCCACGGTGTTTTTCGATTTTATTTTTTTTACTGAGAAGCATTCTGTGCCTGATTTTCACAGTCATAAAAGAGCAATAGCAATATTGACATCCTTTATAAAACGCTCTGAAGTTCCTTTGAGAGCCCTGTGTAAGAGCTGGATAATGGTGGCATTGTAGTAAGTGACAAGTATTGACTGACAGTCCGAAGTGTAGACAAGGGAAAAGGCCTTTGCGGAAGGCAGTGGCAGCTCAAAGTCTGGCTGCAGGTTCGTAGACAGAAAGAAAGATTTTCATATAATACAGCATGAATATTTTTGTCTGATTTGGGGGCGAGTGGCAGAGCGTGAGGTTTCCAGGCTGTTTCTGCGGTTTTCATGCACGTACCCTTTGTGTAGACTTTACTTACACGTGTGTGTAAACCTTGAAGTTGTAATTGGCAAGTAAAATCTGTTCTGCTCATTTTAAGGTAGAGAAGGGCCACCTGAAAGGAGCAAGTCTTTGAATACACTAATTCCAGCAATCTGTCCAAATTACTTTGTGATAGATCGATGCCCCACCTCCCAAAGAGATTTTTGTTGAACCATAAATCAAATAGTATTTTAGGAAAAAATAACGTATTTTGCATTAAGAAAAAATTGGCTTACTCTTGCATATTTTACTCAGCTGCTAGAGCATGTAAATGCATGCTTGAGGTCAGAATATTCCTGTACAGTGTACATTCTGGAAGTTCCTGTTGTCTAACTGCACGTGAACTTTTAGGTATTGTCTGTCCAATGTAATAACTCCTAAAGTGTTAAGCATATTCATAAAATGCCATGAAGGTTGATCTTAATCATAACTCCTTTTAAATGAAATTTTTATTTATTCACTTTTCCATTCCCCTGATCAGTGTTGAAACAGAAGTCTTTGAAGTTGGGATTCCTAGATTTGATGTCAAGGTGGACCTTCAGTAAGGGTTCAGACTAGATGGTAACTTTAGAAGTTGTTTCTGCTCCTTAAACATGGAGCAAACAAGTTTCACTCATGCATGACCATAAAGAAATCTGTGATGTTTCAAATGCTTCCATGTCTCCCATCCCCGAATCCATTCAGGATTACCTCAAAATTCAAATAAAAAGGAAATTTGCATTCTGTGTGGTGGGTCAATGGTACTGGAGCAATCTGCCTCTTAGCAAGCTTCAATTTGCAACCACATTTTCTGGAACTATTTCAAGGGATGTAATTACAGGAGAAAGGGAGACTTGATATCTAAGAATGATGGAAATAGGGGCAATACATAGCAGAAAACAGCTGTTACGATACTAGGATACGGCCACTGCTGTTATTAGTTAAGAGGAAAGAGCAATGGTGACAGTGGAAGGAGAAAGTGAAATTAGTATTTGTATTTATTCTGTTGTGTTTTATGGTAAGAGAAGTAGTGGTAATTAGAAAGACAGAATTTTTAGAACAGTTTCAATTTTATCTCTAGAAGAGAAAGATTATTAATAATTTTGTTTTCTCATGTATATGCCAGTACTCGTTTGCATGTCTCAGTCTTTTTTAAACTTGTCCATGTCTGAATATATATCAAGAATTTTGGGGGTACTTTTTTATTCCCCTCCACCCTGGAAAATGCAAATAAGTACCTATGCTGCTCAAAATGAAACAGAGTCCTTTCCCTCCCAAATGTTAGCTGCTTTTTGTTTTTCCTTGAATATCTTCAGTGGAAAAAAAAATTGAATGCAGATTGAATATAGGTATAAGAAAATTAAGTTCCTCATTTTCCTTCAGGATGACACTGAGACTTCAGCTTTCTCAAAGTTGTTTGACGAAAAATTTTGAATAATGATTTGTTGTGTCATAACGCTGGTTTGAAAGGTGTGTGCATACCTTTGTGTATACCTAAGATGCATGAGTTTTATGAAAACTGAGTGCCTAGTGTTTTGACTGAGGAGTTATCAGGCATCTTTCCTCTGACTTAATAAATATCTTCAAAACTACTGAATCTAAATTATATAAATTTATTGCAACATGTAAAAATTTCGGGATCCTGTGAAAACATGTTAGAAATGTCATGTGTTTTGTGGCTTTCAGTTCAGCTAATTCTCGAAAGTGTGGCTGTATGTCACTGAAAAAAACATCTGAAATGTTTCTGATTTGTATTAATTATAAATATTTAGTTTTAGGAGAAGTGTAACTGACCTTTGCTCTACATTAAAAATTAATCTGAAAAATACTTGTTTCTGCTGCAGACAATGTTAAGAGGAGTTGTTTAATGAGACTCATAGGTCATTTCTTCCTTTTTCTGCTAGAAGAAAAGACTGAGTGCAACTGAAGTTCTGGGCAAAGATGTCATACTACTTTAATCAGAGGAGCACTCTTTGGATCTAAGTTTGCTTGAAAAGTCACTTGTGTTAGGGTATTTGCACAGCTCCTGAAGTTAAGGAACTTCAGGGGTCAGTGTAGAGCCTGAATCAGATACTTTGATGCTCTGAAACCCAATATATTTGTGTCCTTATGCTATGAAGGGGTAAAACCTTATTTTACATTTTTCAGTCTGATCGTCACTTTTATCACCAGGTGAATCTCTTGGCTCCATGAATTTGTTGAAAGACGACCGTTCCTCTACGAGTTTTTACAAAGCCAGATATTTTAATGTGTGGTAACAAGTGGAAGCAATCAATTTTTAATCCTTACTCTTTCTCCCAAAAAGGCAAAAAGTTGTTGAAGGTAGCCTTACTCATCCCTTTGCTCTGACGTTGTCTGGGGACACTCTGTACTGGACGGACTGGCAGACGCGCTCCATCCACGCCTGTAACAAAAGGACAGGAGAGAAAAGGAGAGAGATCTTGTCTGCCCTGTACTCGCCCATGGACATCCAAGTCCTGAGTCCGGACCGGCAGCCCTACTGTATGTCCAGCTTTCCCTCAAACCCTCTGCATGACTGTTACTTATCTGTCAGGGAAAACCTTAGTCAGAAATTTGGGTAGTGTGGAGTTTCAAGGTTTTGCACACTTGTCAAGGGATTGGTTGCTAAAGGTAGAAGTGCTTGAATCCTGTACCTTCCTTTGAATATTCTGGCCTGAGTTGGTGTAAGCTCACTCACTGTCCCAATTGGTAGCAAAATCCAAAATCCAGTGCAGTACTTCAGTGACTTCTTTTGGTTTGGAATATTTGAACAAGAATGGTACCAGCTCACCTGGCATCTTTTAAATGCCATTACTTTAAAGACAACTGTAAGAAATGCTTATGATTACTTTTTTTTTAAATAAGTAGAATTGCCACAAAATATATAATGTTCATGTTGTACTCATAAGTGCAATTTTTGCAGTCCAGACTTGATTGTGGTTATCTTCAGTATATATCAAATAGTTTGTGAATGTCTTAGTAGGGAAGGGATTTAGTTTTGAGCTTTTATATGAACACACGTGTGCCTCTATTTTTCTTTATATTCTACGGTGCTACTTCAAAGGAAGGCACCTGTAGAGTATTCGGAATCAAGTAGAGCTGCATGTATTTTGTATGTGCATGTGATTCTATGTGAGGGGTCTAGGTTTTGGGGTTTTTTTAGGGTTGTGAGAATGGGACTTAAAAGCAATGTTGTAGAAATGTGTATCATTGAGTAGCTCTGGGAAGAATCAACTCTTGTCTAGAAAAAATGGTCTTGCCATTTGGACTGGCTTCTTTATTTATGCCACCTGTAAAATCTGCTTCCCTAAAGATAACATTTGTTACTCCCATGAAGTTTATAGGATGTGAGTAAACAGGCCTGAAAGTAAGCAAGAGGAGTTTGGAGATCATCTTGGGGATGGAACATGTGCAAGTTCTCATTGAGGTTGCTGGGTATGCACAGCACCCTGGTCTGTCTCACAGCTCCAGATAGGAGTTTGTCTGTGCTGAATTCTTGTCATTGCTTTTAGTTCCAGGAATGTCCCAGCCTTGGGTCGTAGTATTTCTGAGTCAGTCACAAAGAAAATACAGCACATAGGGAAAGAGCATATGCTGAAAATAGCTCAGATGCCATTGACTTCATTAAGATCCGGCTTGGATTCCTTCCTCACCATTTTTTTGCTCTGTGAGTGTCAGTGGAAGTAACAAAAGTCAAATTAGCCGGACATTTTGTGCTTTTATATTAAAGTAGTTCAGATGATTATTCAAACTATAGTTTTGCAGAAATCTTGCAAAAGTTGCAAATATTTTTTATGAGTGGCAATATTTATCCGTAATTACTTATTAATACAGTTTTATGTCTTGCTGCCGTTTTTCTTCCCCATCTAAAGGAGAAAGGAGTGTTCAGTTGTCGTATGTCCATCCCTGTCCTGTACACGCAACACTACTGTAATGGGGGAATTGTACAAATTGTTATGTTTTCTTTCACGGAACTGGTTGTCCTATCAGTTGCGTACATCTCAATTTAGGTGTCCCTAGAGTTAAGATGCTGGGGAGGGCTGGAAATCAAGCATTTTATATTGTGATTCCTCTGTCTTTTAGCACTAAAGCTTATGCCAGTCATTTGGGAACTATAATTTCTTCCTCATGGAGAAAACAGGGCTTTAGGGCTTCTAGAAAAATTAGAATAAATCTCTTTTGTTTTTGAAGTTCACACTCCATGTGAAGAAAACAACGGTGGTTGCTCCCATCTGTGCCTGCTGTCTCCGAGGGACCCCTTCTACAGCTGTGCTTGTCCCACTGGTGTGCAGCTGGAAGACGATGGCAGGACGTGCAAAGCAGGTAGGAACTTGGCTTTTCTCTACAGTCACAGTGTTGGCGTGGTTTGGGTTCACTGCTTCAGAGTTGATCCATGAAGAAGTGAGTTGAGAGGAGCTGCCTGATACACTGAAATGTCATTTTGCGTCCAAACCTCCCACCAAACTACCAAAGACAGTGATTTTTATGAACTAAAGTAATCCCTTGTAGTAGAAATCAGAGAATTTCGTCTGTATCTAGTGTTGCCAGTTCTCTGTAGGAATGAAGTAGTATGTGGAACCCATTGCTGAAGGATTTTATTAGAAGTAAGTTAATGTAGGACATCTTTCCATTTGGACAGTGGCCAAACTTCTGCTCCATCCCATTCATTGTCCAGAAGAGGTTGATGATAAAGTAATGGTGGCTGAGTTGTTGAGATAACTGACAAAATACTGTTCTAGGTGAGTTGTCCATGTCCCTGAGCAGTAGGAGACCCTTGTATATCACCACTAAAATGCGGTTTAGAGAATAATGGCTAGGATATATGCTTTAATTAGAAAGTGTAACTAGATGCATGTTTTGTATCCACAGGTTGAATGAACCTTGTGGTGTCCTTTTGAAAGCTTGGTTTTTTCATCCGTTGGGGAGTCTCTTTTAAAGATGCATATTACGAAAGCAGGCAGCTAACACTGATACGGTGCTGGAACACTAGGAGGCAAGGTTTTGGAGAGTGTTCTGCCGACTCTGCTGCCTGTCTCCAGTGTGTTTTCGACTCTAGTCAAATAATATAATCGTTTTCTGATGTGGCTTGATTCCTCTAGAGCAAGCATAATGGATGCCTTTCATTTGTGAACTAGAAGCACAATTTAAACACTGAATCTCCAGGGTTTAAGGGCCAGCTTTATTAGCTCATCCTGCTGTAATTGAAAGGCTTATAAGGTAGTTTCGCAGCTGCTGAGAGACTTTTCCCTTTCCTCCTTCCAGCTTTGGAAAGTTTCCCTTTCACAGCTTTTAAAAAAACCTCGCTGAATGCTCAGGACAACCTTTTTAGACATTCATATTGATCTCATGTTTCTGGCAGTGGGAATGAAGGTCAGCCTGCTTTTGGCATTTTGGCAGATAGCACAAGCAGGAGCGACTGCTTGTACTGTGCTTTCACCTTTCCATTGTCAGGCCAGACAATCTGCCAAGGGTTTTCTGTCAACGGAGGGCAGAAAAGTGGGATGAGAACAGGAAATCTGGTTTTGCATAAGAATGTGGCTTTTTGGTTCAGTTTTATGGATTATTTCTTTCCCAAGCTCCACATCTTTTGTTGCCCTGTCTGCCTTATGCCAACATCCATGTGCTTCTCTTTCCCATCTTACTAATTAACTCCTTGGTTGCAAGGAACTGACTTCTTGTTCTCCACACGAGCCCTTTGTAGTGACGCTGTAGTGGGATCCATGGGTGTTGACCACACT
Organism: Rhagologus leucostigma; assembly: GCA_013397725.1. Classification (NCBI taxonomy): domain Eukaryota; kingdom Metazoa; phylum Chordata; class Aves; order Passeriformes; genus Rhagologus; species Rhagologus leucostigma. The sequence continues at coordinate 1,391,264 of VZTD01001645.1, forward strand.
TCATTTTGTTCCCTGTTGGCTTGGGCAGAGGTGCAAAAGTACAGAGTGACTTGGGCATATGAGCTTCTTTGACTTCAGGCTGTTAAGTGAATTACACAAAAGCTGCTGCGGGTTTATCTGCAGAAGGAAAAAGCATTCTGTTCTCAAAATCCCTGTCCATGTGGGGAGTTTACTGGTGCAGATATAACTATATAATGTACTGTATATATCTGTTGGAAAGAATTCTTAAGCAGAAAAGCCCTAGGGCTCTTAGGTGATTTCAGCTCTCTTGAATATTGAAGAATACATACATTGGTAATGTTCAGGTGAGAGCACTCTGTAGCTCTTTACAAATGGAAAAGGGCCTAGGTAATTAATGAAAAATATGGATTCAAGGACAGGCTGTGCCAGTGTTTGCCTTGCTGAGTTACGTCTGTATGTAATGAAACTCTTGATTTTTATACTTTGACTAAACTAACTCTTGATATTCTGGAACCCTAAGTATTGTGCCTGTTTTAAAACAGTAGTTCATCTTCCTGTAGTTTTAGCATTTGGTGTTGATTCATTCTTGCTTTCTCTCTGGTTCTAAAGACTTGCCCTGAATAAATAAAAAAAAATTACATTTACAGTAAATATTCATCACTAATAATTGATATCAGATAGATAGACAGCAACTGGCATCAAGTATATGTTCTTCTCTGGGAATGTGTACTTGTTTTGTGCAGGTAAGTGTATTGTTTTGCAGACCCATGGTGCTAAGTCTGTTTTCCTCTGTTGGCTTGAAAATATTCTGCACTTCCTTGAAGTTCTCATATCAACAAGCAAGGGGGTTTATAAGTTAGGAAAGTAAATCAGCTGCTCCTGACCATGTTCTCTTAACAAAGTGAGCATTCAAGCTCTGCTCTTTGAAATTACTTAGGAGGTTGTGTTGGACCACTACTGTCTTGTTGGATGTGTCAAATACATGATTTTAGATAGGTGTCTGAACCTAATCTTGCCAGCATAGAATGTAATGAAGTCGCAGTTTGTAAAGCCCATCAGAGTCTGATGATTCTAGTTGTGTCTGTGGAGAGTGGCCTGCTCAGCAGTAACTGGTAACACCTTGTAACTTTAAAGAATAACTGACTAGTGAAATTTCATGTCTCCAAATGGAGCTTCAGTTCTTAGACCAGGTAGTTTTCTTGATTTGTGTTTTGTTTGGTTTTTTGTGGTTTTTTTGTTCATTTGTTTGAAAGCCTTTCCTAAGCTGACTTGAGCAATTGCATGAATATTTGAGAAAGGAACCGAACTTCGGTTGCAGTCATTTAGAATGGATGTGTAATTCTACCAGCAAATAGGCCAGTTGAAAGCAGAGCAAAAGGGTGGAAGTTTCACAAGCTTGAGGACCCTCTTTTAGTAATTTTGCTGATTTAGGACTATCCTGAAGTTTTTCTTTCTTTCATTGTTTAAGGATCACATTTATTTTCTTTATCAACAGAGTTATTTTGATTCATGAGTCTTCTGTTCATGTGCAATGTCTCCTTTTAAGAAGCTGTACCTTCTCCTTCTGTCCTGGGGCTCCTTTCCTGGGATTTAGTGAGTTCTGTTGCTGGGCCAGCGGTAGTTTGAAGTGTTGTGAGAAAGACAAATGTATTAATGGCTACTGTCTTGTCTCCAGCAGTAAATTTTTTGCTCCATTTTTACCTTTCAGGGCAGAGTCTTCAAGTGATGCCTGTCACCTCTTATGAGCAGATTCACCTTCCTCAGGCTTCTCTCTTTTCACAGTGCACAGTGAATGACATGAATTTATCTGTTTCTCACTCCAGCTCTGGTGCACCTTTGGTATAATTTGTACCACTTAAAGGGAATGTTTCCAGATAAAGTGGAGCTGAATCTTTGCACCCTGTTCTGCTTTCATGGAGCATGTTTTTTTGCTTTGCTGGGCAAAGCTGCGGTCTCAAAATATTGGATGATTCCCCCTGCTTTTTCCTTCCTTCTGTGACTTGACCATGTGGTTCAGTTTAATCACATTCAGGCAAGTCTAGATGTTTTTTGTGTATCTTGCCAGCTAACTGTGATTAAACCCCGATCCCAGCCTCTTGTACAGCAGCTATGTGTCTGCATCCTTTCAAGACTGAGCTGGTTTTTGTAAACAGCATTCAGCAGCATGTTTCTCTTATGTTTCTGGAACATATATGATTTTTTCTGCTGTATTCAGTGTTGCTTGCATACAGCTATTACTGCAGGCCTTCTAAAGGAATGTCAAAAGCCTCATCTTTTTTCTAAGTGGATATATTTCCTGTAAGCAGACACTCTGACTTGCTAAATTCCCTCTGCCTGTCAGTGTTGCCTTCCCAAAGGTTCTTACTCTCATTGCACATAATTTTCTGGTACCGTAGTATCAAGTTAGTCAATTGTATATGAACTAAAATTAATTGGATAGTATTTTAGAACCTATTATCCATGGCTGATACCTGCAAAATATTTTAAATATTCCGCACCTCGCTCTCCCAAATCTCTACTAGCTTGGCTCTATGGCTATGAAGCTGTAATAAGTAGGATAAACTGGGACTTGAGCTAATGTTCTTTTTTATTCTATATTTTTAACTTCAACAAGGACACTCGGAGCTACACAATGTCAGAATTAGTCCAGATCCATGCAGCTTCTGGAAGCTGTGTACCCCTAGTTTTAAAAAAGTACTTTTCAGGATTTTGTTTTGCTGTTCATTAAATGTGTAATGCTTGCTGCAGTATATAGATAAAATAGTTCAGTAAGTGCTACAGAATTTTACTCATCATGCAAATTCATTGCAGCAGTTTCACATGGCCTGGATATCATTAACTCTTGATCCATCTTACATATCTAAATTCCTCCCTAACCAAATTTATGTCTCTATTAAGAGGAACGTTTTTTTACTTGCTTCCACATAAAAACACAAACCAAAACAAGCCAAGCCTTTCTGTGACACCGGAATCTCTTTGAGATATAATTTTACTCTGATTTATTGTCTTTCCATTTGTGTTGGGAAAGGTCATGATTCTGTTCCCTTTCTTGTGAGAGGCTTCTTGGTAAGCATGCCTAAGAGTGGCTTGGGTATAGGTGTATTTGCATGCCATGCAGGGAGTAGATGACAAGTGTGACATCCAAGTTTGCCATAGTTTTAGACAAATGCTTTTGGTATTTTGAAGCTTGCACAAAGGAGTGATGCCTGGAAGTAAGGGCAGTGCCAACTAAAGTATGTTCCTTTAGTACACTAGGCATTGGCTCAGTATAGATCTAAGCCAGGGGGTGTCTGGACAATGTTCTTGGTCACAGGGTTTAGTTTTAGGTGGTCCTGCAAAGAACAGGGAGTTGGCTTCAACAGTCCTTTACAACTTGACATATTCTATGATTCTAAGTAGGCCGAGCAAAGCTGTCTCCAGGAATTGCTATAAGAACATAAATGAGCCTCTGCCACAGCCAAAGACAACGAATTTTGCTGCAAAAGCAACCGTATTGTAATGGTACTTAAGCTTCACTGTGGTACTGTCATATTACACTGAACCCAGAAAAAGTAAATGCCCATGTACTGTGGACAGATCTGTGAGCTGATGCTATCCGTGCAATGGTTGGTAATGGATCGCTCCCATAAGGGATCTCTTCCTAAGGCTGTGCAAAAAATATGTTAGGGATAAATATCCAAGATTGCATCAACTCCTGCTAGTGACTTGCCCTGATGCTGAGGTAGCTGGCAGGTTTGACAGTGATACAGGTACCTGAATTCACAATTATCTTGGTGGCTTCTTTACCATAGCAAATCTATCCTTACAGAAAAGAGGGTTTACACTGCCTGAGATGTGGAAATTAAACTCTTGCTGCACATCAGCATGAGCATTCCTTAAAGCCAGCATGAGAACTGCTGCTGTATATTGAGCTTTAAGCATAACATGAGTCAAACTAAAAAAGTTACTCATTTTTAGAACCTTTTATTTATTCAGTGGCCGGAGTTGGGTTGTTTTAAAGTGGTAACAAGGAGAATTTCTTCCCTCTTCTGCTCCCGCTCCTCAAATGTATCTCAGTTGATAGGTACTTCCTAGAAATCTGGTTCCTTTTAGATATCTCAGTCTAGATGCTGTAACTAACCAGCTGCTTTTTGCAATAATATTGTCTCTGCTATGTCAGAACGTAAGTGGCCATTTGAGACGTGGCACACTGACCTCAACTCACCAGAGGCTTTTCTGCAGTTAAAGGCAACTGTTCTTTGCTTGAAAATGGGAGAGTTTGGCTGTGAGTTAGTCTTGTGTGGGGATAGAAGTTATGGGGTTTCTGCCCGGAAGTTGTGACAGCTGCAGTTTCTCAAATAAATTGAGGAAATTCTGTTTTCCCAAATGAAAACCAGAAAAAAGCCCCCACGTTTTCATAACTGGAGAAGAAAGTGGTTTCTTCAGGTGTTTGAAGAGTCAGCTTCCCTTATCTATCCTTGATCCTGTTGCTGAGGCAGTTGATCGGGATTGGCCACTATTCCCAGTGTCTTATTTCTCCTTGCCATTCTGCACATTGAAAAATAGAAAACAGTGGGTTTGGAGCCTGCTGGCTAATACTGTAGGTCATATAGTGGTTTTTCTTATAGGCAGGAGATAGAAGAGTATTGAAGGAAGAAATGCCAAGGCACTTTCTTCTCATCTCCTGTGTATTTCTTGGTACACATCATAAGTTTTAAAAGTTTTGTCTGTGGTTCCGTGGTGAGCAATCATGAGCTTATTACAGCAACTAAGCCTCCAAGCAAGACAAGCAGGCAGACAAATACCTTCATGGTGAAGTGCTTACCCCATGCCATTTAACCACCAGAGAAGGGTTCTTTGCTAGTATGTCTTCCTGATAAATAAAGAGGAACAGTATGGATTAATCCAGACTTTTTCATTAAGTAGATCAACCGCTAATTGGAAAAGAACAGCTTTTTTGAGAAAGAGAGGGGTCAGGGAGATATTTGTTATTTGGGATAACTGCTGTAGGATCAGTTTGTTCAAGTACGTGATAAAGCTTCTGCTGGCATTGTGTGAATAACTGTCCAGACTCTTCTAGCACTTGGAAGATGCTGGAAGAGAAACCTGGACTATCAGTAGATAAACTCAGATTATATTCTAGCATTGATTTGGAGCTGAATTGGGAAGCACCACTCATGTCCTGATCCATTTGTCACGAGATAAAAAAGCAAAAAGAAAACCGTATTTTACCTTATTTCCTAGAACCTTGACAGCTGACTGGATACCTGTCTCTCGCTGTTGACAGCTCTATGATTGAAACGCAACTGTGGAAAACCATGGTCTTTTGCTTGCAAGATGCTTTGCTTTCTTAGGTGTCTTCTGTCCTGGGCCTGGTGTTTGACTACCGTAGGGAGATGTTATCCAGAAGGTGGAGGACTTTTTCTTCACTCCCTCTCTCCCTATTGCACTCCCAAAGGTGTATTGTACTTCCTTTGCTTGTCGAGGAATTGTTGAAACTGCAAGTTCCTAAGTAAAAACCGTCCAGCAATGGGTACCTGAGAGTCTGGGAAATCTAGAGGCTACCTCTTCTTGTTCTACTCCATTTCACAGAAATTTCATGAGTGTTTTTTTTCTCTTTCATTCATGTGTAGACCTTGTTTGTTTTGAGTCTCTTTTCCTTTTGCTTTATTTAGTGTGTTATGTTGGTGATTTTATTTGATTTATATGAAAAGACTATATTATTTTCTATTCGTAGCAACTTTCACGCTTCTAAATGGGGATTACTTTGTGTAGTAACAAAATGAAATAGCCTCATATGGAAATGGTGTTATTTATAATTTCACTGGATAAAAGCCATTAGAAACATGCCATAAGGAACAAACCTGGAGGGAGTGAGGAGCATTCTTGAAGGTCTGCCACATCATCTAGTTCTGTTGTCGGTGGTTTTCCCGGGCTATGGTGAATGAAACTTTCTTTTCAAGCTTTGTTGGTGCATGTTTCAAATTGATGACTACTTTCCAGGACTCTGAAACACTGTCTAGTTAGAGCTTATTTTTGTGGTTAGGGGTTTTTGTTTTGGTTTGGGTTTTTTTGGTGTGTGCTTATAAAGAAAATAGCGACGCTCTCCGTTTTCAGCACTGTTGAGTCTCTGGATTGAATCTGGTTTTATGCTGCAAAAGAACCACACCCTGGGTCTGCACTGAAAAGGTTTATGTGTAAACTTTGTCGTCTTGCATTCACTGTGTGCTGGGAACAAACACAGGCAAAGTCACCAACACCCAGTGATAACTACCTAAGCTGCTGTACCTTGACTGCCTCTTCCAGCATTGGATGCTGAGCTCTGTTTTACTGCATCGATGTAGCAACAGTGAGATTGAGACTCTCCCTAGACTTGCAAACCCTAATTTGCAGCTGTTTGTATCTTTTTTGTTTGTTTGTTTTGTTTTGCTGTTCTGGTTTTTTCTTGATTGTGTCAGCTCAGAATTGAATTTTCTGGGGCTCCATCAGACTTGGCACATAATAAATAATGCTTAAATTTCAAAGCATTATACAGTTTTCAGCCTCGAAGAGGGCTCATGGGGTGTAAAGTATTTATTTCTGTTTGTGTAAAGGATGATAGCAGTGCAGAGAAACTTAATATGTTCAAGGTCTCTTGCTGTATGGGAAACATCTGCAATTAGAAGTCAACAGAAGTGGGATTGTAGAAAACCTACTGTATTTCTGTTCATTTTTTTATATGTATGAATTGTGTATCTTGTTGAGTTGTAATGAATTTTTGATTCTTGTCTGTGTGCATTTGAGGTGTTACTGCCAAAACTCTGTTTAACAGAAACTAGGTGGTAAAATGCATGTCAGTTCTAAAGTCAGTGACTCCTTACTCTGAGCCAGTGGAGTTGTGTGTCTCCAGCAGAGAGTAGGTCCGTGTAAACTTTAAAAGACTGCTTTGCAAAGAAACACCACAATCCAAAGGCCACCCTTTTCCCAGCAGTAGGGATTTCTGACAGACTTTTTCTTGGCCCATCGTTTTTCCTATGGCTTGCAATGAACTGTTATTAAGAATTCTGTGCAAAGGGATGTTAATGTTTTTCGTTAATAAAGAGTAGAAGCTGGGAGTACAGTATCCGTAAGGTAGCACTCAGATTTACCACTTAACATTTCCAACTTTCTCTTCTCTTTCTTTAAAGCACACAGAGCATAGACAGACCCCGAGGGCAGGGTAAGACTTAGTTGTTCAAGTGCTCTGAGGTCTTTGGATGAAACCTGTGTGTAAGGGCAGCTTCTTTGCTTGGTACAGCAGTAGGCAGATGGCTGTGCTGACCTTTGGTTCTGGTTACTGCCAGTGCAGTTATGACTGTTATATTAATGCTGTCTTGAGTAAATCTTCCTAAGAGTTATCTTCTCCTCTGTCAGTAGTAACTTCACAAAGCTTTGTGCTCACGAGTGTAGTACTGGGCATGTACACACTGAACGTGTCTCTCAGCAGCTCCATCCTAAACTAGAATAGGGTAACTGTGATTTCTGTGTTGCAACAGCTTTTTCTGGAAGAAATGTTACTTTTGTCCTAGTCAGCTGCTTTGTGCTAATGATCTTATCAGCTGTGCGGTTTAACTAATATTCCATTTGTGAGATTTCGTTTTGGTGGCTGTCTGAATGTGTCAAAACTCTGATTTGTAGGTGTTTTTTCTGGTTCAGGCAAAGTTAGAAGTCTGCTACTGTGATAATGGAAGAAACAGTTGACAATAGCTTTTCACTCTAACATGCAGACAGATATGATGTAATTTATTAGTTATGTAAGTGCTCTGGTATTTCCTTTCTTTGTCACAATTGTTAGTTTTCCTTATGCCTACTTACCTTTCAATTAAATCAAGTCCTGTCTGAATGTGGCCACTCAAAACATTCTTTCAATGAAACCTTTCCTGTTTCTATTTTGCTGGTTGCACACTCCCACTGCACAGTCCTTGGTTTTAAATTGCATATGCAGTGTCCAGTTGGAGAGTCCATGGCCACCCTTTCACAGCCCACCACTGTCACACAGTCAGAAGAAGCAGCGCTGTCTTCCTCTCAGACTGAAAGATAAATAAAGGCCTGAACTGGAATGCATAGTGATGTTCATGTTGCAACTGGCTCTAGTAAAGTAACCAAGGAGAAAGTATAAAAAAAATTTCCATGTATTTCTAGGTATTGCTAAAGTTTATTTCAACTCCTTAAATATTACTGTTTTCTGGGGGAGGTTGAGGAACAAGAAGGGGGTTTTACAGACTTTTGCTGATTTAAATCTCGGTCAGTTTCATTACATCATTTTTCTTTTGGTGGGAAGAGCGACTAATGTTAAACCCTTGTGCAAGATGTTGTAGATGTTTTGAATATTGGAAAGCTTATTAAACAGCATGGCGGTGTAACCAATTTTCATACACTCCGTGTTGTCTCCCAGAACCGTACTCTGGCCCCCTTTTGCCATACGCTGAAACTTTGCCAGGTAATTCACTGTATCGCAGCAACCAACAAAATCCCTTGCTTTTTTTGATAAATCTTTTTACTTTCCCAAGAGTGCTGAGGTAGCTGTGCTCAAACAGCTTGTAAAGGAGTTGCCTGCAGTCAAAGTACTTCTAACACACTATTTTCAAAAAGCACTTACCATTTTGTTCTTTGGAGCAGACTTAAAATCTTTCCTGTTTTTACAGTGTATCTGATTTTCTCCCCACAAGTGTAGAGATTTCCAGAGTTGTTGTAATGAGACTGAGTCTGTACATGCAGGTGCATGCTCATGCATATGCATGGAACTGGGGGATGAGTCCTACAATAGGTCATTGTTCTAGCCTAATTAGCAGACAGACAAATGGGAAAGGAATAGCGTGGCCTTTTCTGGCGAAGATTAACAGAGGCAGCCACTGCAGTCCACATGTTTAGGTTGGGTGAATAAATTGGAGCATTTGTTACTGTGTTATAGATGTCTTGTTACTTGCCAAATGTGAAGTGGGCCAAGGGAAGAATAAAAAAAAGCTCTTGTCAAGCTGGTGAGATGGCCTGTTTTTGCTGCTGTCAGCTCTGATTGCAGTTAATTTTGCAAATAGAATACAGTTGCCATTTCCAGCAGTGAAGCATGAATTTTTAATAACAAAAGCACAAACCAACCAAATCAAAACAAGCATGATATCCTAGCATAGATATTAAAAGTACCGATTTCTGGGTATGGCAGGAAAGCACCTTGTGTAAGAGCAAAAAGGAAAAAAAAGGTCTCCTAACCTCTTTCTCTAGGATTTATTAATTGCAAATAGAGTATATAGTCTTCTTACTTGGTTTTTTGGTGAACTCAGATACTGTTCTGGTGCCCCATCCCTGGAAGAGTTCAAGACCAGGTTTAGTGGGACCCTGAGCAACCTGATCTAGTGGGTGGCATCCCTGCCTATGACAGAGGGGTTGGAATTAGATGATCTTCAAGGTCACTTACAACCCAAACCTTTCTGTGATTGTATGTTAACCAGAACAGCTCATCAGCTCTTATGGTTGTTAGATCTACTGAAAATTTCTGTTGAAGGTCTGCAGAAAGCTTGTGCTGAATAGAGTAGAGAAAAATAAGCAGTTCAAAATTTAAACCAGTTGAAAAAATAAAACTGTTTGGATTTGGGTATTTTAAAATACTTTCTAAATGGAAGCTTTAGATTGACCTAGTTCCTCCAGGTTCTCTATTTATGGTTTGCATAGAAAAGTTTTCATAAACTTTTGCTGAAGTGTTTGGTTGCTGCAATTGTGATGTTGGAATAGTTTGCGTTTCCCACTCCCCCCCAAAGAAGCTTTTGTTCACTGTGTGGTGTTATAAATGACCGTGTTGTAACAGTTAGCAATTCTGTCGGAATCTCTTAATCATGTGGTTAGAAAAGTGACTGCAGTGAGAGAGTTTTTTGAAGATGCAGTTAATTAAATATATGCTATAGCACTTTAGCACTAGGTAAATAGCTGGCTGTAATGTGTTAGGCAGGTTCTAGGGTATCTAGGATAACGCTGGGCAAGTCACAGCACAACACTTCTGTAGCCTTGAAAACATTCCTACCAACATTAATAATCAAAATACCTCCATGATACAGATAAAACTAATGAGCCAGACAAGCATGTTTGTCCAGGTTTTTAGAGAGAACCAGTGTCAAATTCTCATCTCTTGGTGATGTGCTCAGAGCCTGCTGCCAACTCCTTCTCTCTAGCAGAAATTTGCTAATGGAGTCAAATACTATTATAACCAACTGTAATTCTAAACTGCGTTGTAATAAAAGACAGGGATTTTTGCACCTATCAAAAATAACCTACAATAACGATCTATTGCCAACTTTCAAGTGGGGGATGTAACATAGTGATACATGCTGTGGCAACATTTTCTCTGTTCCTGTGTTTTTTAATGTTCAAGGATGTATGTGCATGTCTGTCAAGAGTCTTTTTGTGTAATATTTCACTTAATTTTAAGCATCCCTACAGAATTGGCTGGGTAGCTCATTCCCCTTATTGTTTCTTTCGACCCGCAAGCCTCAGTTAGAGGTATGTTGAAAGAAATTACCAAGAGGCATCCCATTCAACTACCAATAAACTGTCCCAATTGTCAGCTGAACATTTTCTTTTTCTTTGCTAGATCAGAAGAGAGAAGTTTTCTTCTTCCTGTTTATTTTAAGCTGTATATGTCCATGGGACAGAACTGAGGTTGGGAATATATCTGCAGTAGTGTTTGCTTGCAGAAAAAGTCAGAGCAGCTGAATGTGTCAGAAACAAATTGTTTCCTTTGGTTTGCAAGAAGATTCTAGTCACATAGTTGATTGATTCAAGGTGTCTGGGCTGTCCTGTTGCTGGTCAAAATAATATTTTGCGTGCAAATAAATGTGTTGTCTTGTGCAGAGCTGTACCTATCACAGAGCTGGATGGGATAAATCTGAGTCTAATTATTGCTGCTGTGAGGAAGTGAAGGCTGTTTTGGTACTCCTTGTGAATTTTAGGGGGTGTTAACAGTGTCTTTCAGCCTGTTGTCTAGTCAGCATTTCTCGACGTGATCTGGGCCTTAGACTGACAGTTCCTTCCCCTGTCTCTGAACTTGTTTACAGTGAACCAAGGTGAACCTGCAGTCCCTTGTGTGAAGAGGCAAAACATATGCATTTGATTCTTATCTGTTTGTTCCCATGCAATGAGGCTTCTAATGTTGGTTGTCCTAGAAATACATGTAATGTTGGTAATTGCTGTGTTATCAGTTGCTAGGCATGTATTTGATGGTCCTCTGCTTCACACTACTTGTACTTCAATATTAACGTTATGATTCCAGACGCATTAATAAAGTAGAAATTCAGAAGTTAAGGTGGGTATAAACTTGAGTGCTGTCGGTGTCTGAACAGCTGCCGTGCTGTTCCTTGAGTATTAACAACCTCTCTTGGACCCCTCTTCCCTCTGGGGCATGTTCCCATGAGATTCTTTCAAGAAGATGCCTGAAGAGATCAGTTATCTCTTCAGAACCTTGCTCAGGACCCTGTTTCTTCATTGCAGGATCCTGTGCTGCACCATCTCATGGTCACTGCAGCCAAGGCTGCCCCCAACAATCACATCCCCAGCCAGTTCTTTGTTGTTAGTTAGTACAAGGTCCAGCAGCACATCTTTCCTCACTGGCCTCTCCACCAGCTGTGTTAAAAAGTTGTCATCAGTGCTCTGCAGGAGCCTCCTGCACTGTGTTGTTCCTCCAGCAGAGATGGGGGTGGCTGAAGTCACCCATAAGAAATAGGGACTGTGACTGTGAGGCTCCTTCCAGCTGTCTGTAAAAGACCTCATCCACTTGCTCCTCCTGATCTGGTGTTGTGTAACAAACACCCACAGCAGTGTCACCCTTGCTGGTCTGTTCTTTAGTCCTCACCCATGAACTCTTGACTTGCTCATCATCCTCCCTGAGACAGAGCACCATGCGTTCCAGGTGTTCTTTTAAGTAAAAAGCAAATCCAACAGCTCTCCTGCCTCGCCTGTCTTTTTAAATGTATAATTTAAAACCCTTCAGTGTTTGTAGAGCACTTAGATGACCAGATACATCCCCCTTTCCATGCTGAGTTTTGAGGCCTGAGTTTTTGCTTAACTTGCACTGAACAGTTTTTATTTTGACTCCCATAATGAAATATTTCAGAAACATGGAAGCCAGACATAAAACTTTGTTACATGAGGTATTTGGTTCTGCTGCAGTTGCTGTGTTGTGATAATTTAAAATAACAAAAACTGGTTTATGTGTCCTATTGGTTTTATTTAGTGAAAGTGCTAAAATCCAAGACATTCATAAAGCTTTTGAAAATGAATACTTTTGCTAGCGGTGCCTTCTACTGATTTTTGAGGCATGTTGTTCCCTCAGCAGAAAGGTTGCTGGTCTCGCTGTGTCCAGAGAAGACAGCAGAAGTTTCAAGCATAAGAAACAGTCTTTCTGAAACCTTTGAAGTTGGAAAATCTGTATTATGGATGTGTGGTGGTAGATGTCTCTCTTGCTTTGCTGTTGTGAATGAATGGGCTTTCACGCTTCCCTTTTCTCCGGGGGGTTTTTTGAGCTCCAAGTTGTTTTTTCTCCTTCTACCCAAGCCTTCCCTCAAAGTGATGCTGTCCTTATCAAACCTTGTCAGCTGATGCTGGCTGGGAGAAGCATTCTTGCTAGAGCCCCTCCATGTGCCCGCACAAGTGTTTGTGGAGCTGTGCAGGTCTGGTTGTTATCTTAGGCTGATGGCTTTATTTCTGTGGAGTTAGTTTTCGTTTGGATCAGCTCTTTGGTGTGATTTGCAGCACGCAGCCATAGTACAAGGCCATGCTGTGCTTGCATGTGAGAAGGGGTGATACAGAAGTGAGAACAAGCAGCCCATGGCAAGGAGGAGAGCAGCACTGCTTCATCCAGGAGCTGCAATGACTTGAGGCAGTTTGAAGTGTTTAAATGATGTTACGATACTGCTCTTTTAGAATGTTTGTCGTTATACGCTTGTGTCCTGAGCATTATTTATTTTCAGAGCTTCTAAGATGTTATGTGGAGGCTAAACCCTGATTTCCAAACCCAAAACCAAATCCAGCACCCATAGTGAATGTGAATTTGGTTTTGTTGTACAATAAATTCAACTTCTGAGTCTCCAGAACTTCATAAGCATGTCTAGGTGTGAAATATTTCTAGAAGAATATTCTCATGAAGATTTGAATTTCTGTTATTCTTAGTGGGCTCAAAAGATATGTCCGCATGTTAGCCATTTTCATTCAATCTGAGCTGTTGGAGGGAACTGGAAATTGCCACCTCCTACTGATGTTTGCTGGTCTGGATGAAATACAACAAGCGACTTTTATTCAGGTTTCCAGTTTTGGAGTATTGCTAAACAGTAAAATTTCCTTGTCAGTTTTCAAAATACACAGCATCAACTTGGTAACAGAAGTAGGAAAAAACCGACATACTTCTCTTTTTGTACTGAAGCACACATGGGTGGATGTAGGGAAACTTTATTAAGCAACTGCACATTTTGCTGTCTGTCCTCTTTTTTCACTAATAAAAGAAGCTGCCACTTCAGTGTCAGACAACACTAAAGATGCCATTTGTCCTTGAAATATCGTCCAAATTGTTGTTTGGCACCCCTTCCAGAAGCAGGGAAACTTTGCAGTGGGGAGGAAGAATAGGAGAGAAAAGAACACCAATCCTATTGCCTTAGAATTAGTTTGGCGTCCACTTTGGCCAAATGATAAATAGTTGCTGTGGTTGTGACTTGTTTTCTTGTTGGACTGTCTGGAGCAAATCATAGATGGAATTTGTTTACACAATACTCCAATGTTCTGTTAGCCTCTGTCTTTTATTGCGTAGGGCGTGTGTGAAAACTTGTTTAGTGCACTGATAGAGCCAGTGGGAAATTTGGCTGAGCAAGTCTCTATAACGTGATGAAATATTTGGACCTTCAGCCACCAATTTTTTTTTTTTTTTTTTTTAGATTCTAGAGACAGATTGCTATGGTCTGTATTAGTTTAGAAGGCTGGGAGAAATTGTCATCTAAAATATAAGCAAGTCTATACGTGAAAGCTTGATGTCCTTATTTAAGGAAATATCTTCTTGTTACAGCTACAGTAGCAGTTCACAGCCTGCTGTGCTCTATTGAAATCTTCACGTCAGTAGCAATGGAAATGATGCTGTGAATGCTTTTCTTCCCAGGTGCCGAGGAAGTCTTGCTGCTCGCTAGAAGAACTGACTTGAGGAGGATTTCCCTGGACATGCCGGATTTCACTGACATTATTCTGCAGATAGACAACATCAGACATGCAATTGCCATAGACTATGATCCCGTGGAAGGCTACATCTACTGGACTGATGACGATGTCCGGGCAATTCGTCGGGCCTATCTTGATGGCGCTGGAGCCCAGACTCTGGTGACCACAGAAATCAACCATCCAGATGGCATTGCTGTGGATTGGGTGGCCAGGAACCTGTACTGGACTGATACTGGCACAGACCGCATTGAAGTGACCCGGCTGAATGGGACGTCGAGGAAGATACTCATCTCAGAAAACCTAGATGAACCTCGAGCCATAGTGCTCAATCCTGTAATGGGGTAAGTTCTGTGTTTAGTGAAAGCCCTGTGGTAGGTCTTCGGACCCAGCTTATGGTCTCCTGAACCTGAAAAAGTGCAAATTGCAGGATGATGTGTGTGCTGTTTGACAGATATTCAGGAAATGACTGGTTTTCCCTTGCTTCATCCCTTTAATAACTGTGTACATAAAAGGTGACTTCTAAATATAGCGTTCTTCAGTGAACCTATACATTGGGTGTTTGGTTGAATTTTCTTTTCTCTGCATCTTCAGTGTTATCCTAACTATGAAAGAATAGGACCACTGCATATTTTCAATAGTTGAATTTATGTGCTGCTCAGACTTTATACTGTCTTCACTGATTACAGTTTGAGTTGGCTTGTTTGCTGGTGTTGGGGAAGCGGATAGCAACACAGATCTTAACACTTACTTGTTTTGCCTGTTGCATGCATTAACTGTTCCTCCTCTTTTTTGTTTGTTTGTTTGTTTGTTTGTTTTTCAGCTACATGTATTGGACAGACTGGGGTGAAAGTCCAAAGATCGAATGTGCTTATCTGGATGGCTCAGAAAGGCGAGTTCTGGTGAATACATCCCTTGGGTGGCCTAATGGCTTGGCACTGGATCTTGAAAAAAACAAGCTTTACTGGGGAGATGCAAAAACAGATAAAATTGAGGTGAGTGATAAAGCTATACTTGGGTGCATTTGTAGAAAACAAGTGCAGTTCTCATACGCAGCTTTGTCTTGGGTACATTTACCCATTTTTGAATGAGTGTGTTGTTTCATTAATATTAAAATGATATTTAGCATAACAAGACATATTTGAGAAGAAAAGAAGTACGTTCATGTGGTTCAGAAAACTTCTGCAAGAAATGTTATGTTTCTTATGTCTACATTCCTTCAAGTGTAATTTAATTGCTTGAAATCTCAGGTTTTACCTGAGGCTTTTGCAACAAATTGGGACACTCAGGTAAAATTTGTTTAAAAGACGTTTTGGCTTGTCTGTGGTGCTTGGAACTGCTATCTAAAATTGCTGTATGCAAAAGGCTTAATGCAAGGTTCATGTACAGGAGCCAGTGGATATGGAGGCCCTGGAAAGCCATATTTTAGGATGTTAATGATTATGCGGTGTCCAGATTTGTGACAAGAAGTAATTTTTAATGTACCTACTGCTTTGAAAACCGTATAGGCAATCTACACCTGAATTTGAGGAGGGAAATTTCTACTTTGGCCTGTGGAATAAATTGAGTTTTAAGGTTGTTTGGGGCAGTAGCATATGCTGCATTTTTTGATAAATAATTTAGATAAATAAATTTTGAAGAATGACTGTTTTCTAAAGATTTTGCCCTAAGGAAGAGAGGAAACTAGACTGTCTCCTAGCTCCAGAAATTCAGCTTCAGTGTTTGGCAGTAGCTAATACTGAATTTGATGACTACCAGAGAGATCCCGTCTCCCCTTACCTTTCAGCTTGCAGGACAGAGAACATTCCAGATGCCACCTTTTATAGCTGGGGCCAAAGTTGTGCCTTGTGTTTCATGGGGTTAAGCAATCTGTTCAGTCCGTCTGACTTCACTGTCAGGCAGCAAATCCAGTGATACTGTTTGGTTTGACATCAAAGTCTGGGAAAACCAGAGAAACCAATGTAAGGGCTTTTTATTCACTCAGGTTTTTTTTGTGCGACTCTCCTGGCTGTAATATGCATGAAACCTCACTGTATGGTGTTTGAGGTGGGGCATTTCCAGTTTCACTTGCTGCTGAAGTCATTCAGCATAAACTCATTTTCCCATGCTTGTGTTTTGTTGCCAAGAACATGCCATTTTAGTAGCAGCCACTGTGTCTCAGTGATTTGTTCTGTAAGTATATGTATGTATGTTGCATCCACGGCTTGTCAGAAACAAAAAACAGCTGACTTCAAGTCGAAGATACATTTTTATATTTTATACTCTAGCTGACCCAGCTGGGTATTGGGATTTTTCTTTTTTCCTAATAGGCACCTAAAACTACCGTGAAGCGTGTTACTGGATAAATTTAGTTTCTGTTAGCACCTAAGACCAGCATAAATGAGATGGTAGATAGTAAGCTCTAACTATTTTGTAGCTCATTAGGTAGCAATAGGAAAAAAACAAGCCGATGATGTTTTGGGTGGTTTACTCTCTTACTACACGGCAAGGAGGGAGTTCGTGCTTCATCTAAAATGACATTCAGATTTATGCTGAGCGCTCCTGAAGAAGGAAGTCTTCAACGAAGTGTTTCGCCCCTACACAGTTCAGAAAGTTGCGCTCTGCAGCTGCACTCTACTGCAGAAAGAAAAGAAGGTGCTGCCTTGTCTGTGCTGAGGATGAGATCCCAAATTGCTGTTAGATGGTAATTGAGAATTGCTTTCATCACATGGCATGCCTTCAACTGCTTTCCACACAGCAAAAAACACAAGAGTGAATGTAGCTTGTGCATATTTGTGTGTATCTCTGCTTGGTATTCTGCTCTGGTTTCTGGTATTTTAGATCTGCAGGGAGTCATCTTATTCTCACTGGGAAGGCCTGTTCGAATTTAAAGTTCCTAAACAGTGAATGAACTTTGTACAGCTTGGAAATTTGATCGGCTGAAGGCATCTGTCCTGTTTTTCCTGGACCTCGGGTTTGAAATGCACTGTGAATGCTTCTGGGTGGGTTGATTGGTTTGTTTCAGGGGTGGATTTGTTTGGTTCTGGTAACGCACTGTGACATTACTTTTGGGTGCGCTCTTCCCTAGTTAGAAAATAATCTCTGCAGAGCTGTTGAGGGTACACCAAGCATCATCCTGTACCAGGAGACTGTGTTTTATTTGTTCATGGAGAACTTCACAGGGTGAAAACAGCAGTTACCCTTTCCTGTCAAAACCCCTTTTCCAACCTTCCCATCTGCAGCATTCAACTGCGACACAAAGGGCCCAGTCACTTTGCAAGCAGTTTGCATCCTGAAGAAACCACTTGGCAAGGCTTGTCAAAATTTTGCGTGACAGGAGCCTACGGGGCTTTCGCTGCAAATTTGGCACCCTGTGGTAACATTGTTCCCCGGTTTTAAGTTTATTTTTTTTGATTACTTTGACAAAGAGTATGGCAAAGAGAAAACAGATAGCAAATTTTGAATCGTGTCTGTCAAAATCACGTGTCTGTGCACACAGCTTCAGCTACAATTAAGGGGCATGGATTAATCCAGCTGAACTTTGGATTTTACTGACAGAGAAAAGTTACTTTCCAGGAACAAACAGCAGATTAATAAGGATTACAGGGTTCCAGCAGAGAGAGAAGCAAAGGCCCGCGTGTGTAGTTTCCTAATTCTTCTTTAAAAAAAAATTTGTGGTAAGCCAGGTTTTCCCATGGATTATTTCTTCAGCATTTGCTTAAAGTGCCTAAGGTATAGTTGTATAATGAGCAATTATGAAATTTTCAGGTGCCTGTTATTACGTGTGCATTTTAGTTGAGCTTGTGCAATATTCTTGGAATAAGTATTCGGCAGACTATCCCTTCTGGCAGCTTCCCCTCATCCCCCTGTTCCCTTTCTGTTCTTCCAAATGTCTTTCATTTGGTTTTTTGTGGGAGATTCATAATCACATAACTATCACATACACAATAATATGTCACATACAGTAATTCTTTGCAAGTTTATAAGGTGTTTTAAGTTTAAAGTCTGAGTCAGCACCAGATGACAATCAGGGAGCTCCCTGAAATTTCTTTCCAAGGTGCAGTTATGTGGGCTGTCCTTGAAATTTCAGGAAACAAGCTTTATAATTAGTGTGTTGTTGATCACATTCTGCATAAATAATGTAAAAGGATATTTGGAAGAATTTGCAGCTTAAATAGTAGGATTTGTGGAAGTCAGTTATGCTGGGGAGAAAAAATAATAATTAAACTAATTTAAGGCTGCTTTTTCTAAACAAGTCCAAGTATACTTCACGTCTTACATTTTAGTTTCCAATCATTTGACCTAAAAGATGTGGTGTTTAGTTTATACATGAGACGTTTTCTTGTAACTGATACATTTTTGTGTGCGTGTTTCTCTGCATTGGCATTTTTCACCAAAGGATTAAAAAAAACCTGTATAGTGTAATAAACTACTTGCAAGATACTCTGGACTGGTTTACTGAAATAGACAAATCTCATAGGGAGAACAACTAATTTAAACTTATTACCACATGCTAATTAGCTATAAAAATCTCAAAGCGTTGTTTTTCTATAAATATAAATGCATTTCAGAATACGTAGTTTGTACTTATTTAATGTAAATAATCCCCACACTACATATTTATATTAATATACCAGAACAGAAAAGTTAAATGGATATAGAAATAAGGAATGCAGTATCCCCTTAATTGAAAGAGCAGATCTACAATCTCAGATCAGTCTAAATAGGCAGGTGCATTAATAAAATCACTTTGATTTATAATAGTGAGAGAGCCTTAATTTCAGTGGGGTTTTTTTGAAACTTCTCAGTGACATTTGATCCAATTCAATTTAAAACTGTGGCAAAGAAATGTTATTAATTGAAGCTTACACTGTGATCCTTAGATGAATGAGATATATATGTATCTCCTATACTTTTTACAACTTCCTGTACTTTTTACTTCTGATAAACTTGTAAATTACATTGTTTCCAGCTGCAAGTGCTCCCTATGTGGAGTGATATGCATCACATGATGTTGACATACAATATGTTAATGTTGAACAGCACATATTGGAATTGGACTGGCAAACCAGGTGTTTGTCCCTGCTGTTCATATAGCTCCATTCAGCACTGTATTCCTGCAGCCTGGGCTGCTCCTCTGGATGCTGCCACTTCTAGTTTCTCTGCAGTGCACTACTGTCCTGAGTGGCATTAAGCTGCGTTGTTGGAGGAGTGACATGTGTGCATGTTTGTGGCCATTGGGTATGTTTTTTGTTGGAGACTGTCTGTGCGGTTTGTGAGCATTATATACCACTGTGTTTTTATTAATCTGAAGTAGCTGTTAGGCCTCTGTATTGCTCTGTGTTTAGCTTGAAGAACCAGCAAGCATGAATGCTGTTGGAGGTGGATGGGGATTTTTTTGTTTCACTTGAAGGGAGCTGCTCAGCAAACTTTGTCACGTGAGAGCTCTGTTAGTAGCAGTGTCCAAAGACCTGGTGTATAACCAACTATCTTTTAAGCTTCTGCAGGGGTATAGTCTGTACAAGTGAGCTTGGGACCAGATTTTTACCAGGAGCCACGTAGCCATTGTAGAATGGACAGGAGGAGTCATTTGGATGACCTTGAAATGTTGTTACAGGGTTCTGACAGTTCTTAGACTTTGTTAAGACTGACGACAAATCAATTACATTTGCTTTTCCCAGAGGGACTTTTCTGGGATGGAACAGACTTTCTGGGAGGGAAGAGAGCTGTATCTTTGATGAAAACAAACTCTAATTCTACAAAATTATGTAAGGCCTCACAGAGGTGTGCACCTGTAGGAAGAAGGAAGCCTGGCAGGCAGAGGAAGAGGGTCTTTTATTCTCTCTTGTTTAAGAATCCCCGCTCTCTCATCTGCCTATTGGCTATGTTTGCTTGCAACATCAGACTCATCACCAGATTTGGGGTCAGGAGTAAGTGCCTCAGTTCAGACTCCCAGGGATGTTAGTGGAGTCTTAACTTCCTCTGCAGTTAAGAACTTTCTGCTTATGCACATTTTGAATGATCTTTCTTGACTAATTTGCTATCATAGAAATGATGTTGCAGTTTGTCCAGCCTGGTACACACCAGGCCTTAGTGGGGAACAGACTGCTGAGATGGCATACAATGATCTGTAATGTTCAGCAGGTCAGACTGATGAGTGATTTCAGATCTTAATGGCTTTTATGAAATGAATTTAAACTCTTCTGAGTTTGTTACAGGTTTCTAAACCCTGAACTCTGATTCAGGATTTCCTGATGTGATCCTACCTCTTTCTGGAACACAAGAAATATAACCAGTTTCTACCTGCCAACAACCAATGCACATACCCTGTTCAGGAGCATAGAGCCTTCTAGCTTCACTCTTCTAATTACAAGATCAGTTTGTCTGTGTTTTGCTTACTGCTTAATTAGGCATTTCAATATGTTATTTTATACCTTGCACCACATGAGCTTTGTTTACTTCTAAGAGGACTTTTGCCAAGTGTGGGAGCTGTTGAAAGTCAGATCCAGTTTCACAGAATGAGATGCTTTCAATCAGAACAGAAGGGTCACACCTTTCTGCTCTAAGCTAAGTAGGAAGGAAGTGTTCACAGAGCAGAGAGACTCATTGATTGAAGGGCAGAAGATAAACTTAGGGAGGTGAATTTCGTCCTGTCCCTTTTCAGTGTTAGCTGCCAGGTGAACTTGTATCTGAGCCCTGAGCAAGTGAAAGGTATGACAGTGTTGAAGAAGAAAGTGTTTATTATAAGGAACACATCCAAGCTGTGGCCAGTTCCATCCTGCGTTCAGTAGTGCTCTTGGAGATACATAAAACTTACCATTCTTCAGCAGTCTTGAGAAAATTTTTTTCTGCTGTTCTGGATGGGATAGGATGGGGTGGGATGGGGAGTGCCTCTGCAGGTGAATGATGACCTAGCCTCAGTTAGTCTGGTCTTTATCACCTTTTAGCTGAAATGGAGCAGCCCAGTCGACAGGGGTGTGGAGGCTTCAGTCCTCAAGGCATGTACTGTGTCTCCTTAGCAGCATGAGGTGCCATGAGCACATTCGTAATTCCTTAAGCTGAGCTCTCCCAGATAACTAACTACAAATCAAATTCAAGATGCCAGTTCTTTTCTTCACAGCCTAGGCCATACATATGGAAAAGACAGCTACATGTCTGAAGTGAAGACTGTTGTCTGGGCTACTGTTGAGCATAAATGGATTTTCCACAATAAAGGCGAATCTTTTCTGTAGTAAAGAGAATTTTTTCTTAGGGCTTGTGCTGAGATGCTGGATTAGGCTTCTCTCTTTCCGCCTTCCCCAATTTTCATGAACTGAAAAACATCAAGGAGTTCTGTTTCTCTGTTCCAAGTGCAAGGTTCATGTTAGTTGACCTTGCCTTCAGCATCATAAGTAACCAGAAATTCTCGTCTGTAAAGAAGTAGAGCAAAACCAGGCTTGCAGCAAAACCCCGTCACATAGAAGCAGTTGCAGCAGGGACTTCTTGTCCCACCTAGATGATACAGGAGATGATGTAGCCTGTGTTAGTCATGTCACTTAATGCACTAGTAGAAAACTCTCAAATAATGTTTTGATTGAATGAGATCCCTCCATAGGATGGTTTTGATCAGAGATTCTCTTAAACTTTTATATGCCCCGGTTGGTACTGTAATCAATAGCTTCAAAGTGAAAAAATACACAAATATTGGCAGCTGCCAGTTTAAATACTCCTTTGAGTCTTTCCATACTCCAATTTGTACCAGTATGAACTTACATTGATCTATAACCATTTGTGATTTATTAGAGCTGCTGTATTGCCATAAAAACCTCTAATCTTGTGGATTTATCCAGAAACTTTTGTTTTGTACTACGCTTTTAAAGGGACAACTTAAGAAAGAAGCAACTGACAGGCAGCTTTTAGATTTGGTGTTTGTGGAGTGCTCAAGAATTACTTCTGTATGTGCAGCTTTTTGCTGTATTTATTGAGAGGAAATCCTGAAGATGTATTAAACTACAAAGTTGAAGAATTATTTGAGTTTTACGTTTTTGGGGCTCTCCTTTCTCCCTGAAGAATTATTTTAGGCTATCTGATATCAAATCACCCTTTTCCTCTTGCTAGGGAGAGAATTCTGCTTTACTTCCACTGCTGGGATCAGCTTCCTGTATTTAAAAGAGGGATTTTGTATGTAGTGCTACAAAGGCTTCTGTACCTATGAATTGTGGAAATGAGTCCCCCTTTAAGAGAACCTGATGTATATTCTGACACAGAATAAGTGTGTGTTTTTCCAATTGCTGAGAAAAAGTTGGCTTCTATGGAGGTTGAAGTAACTTTGAGTTTCTTTGTCAGACTAGCAGGTAGGATAGTTGAGAGAGGTTTTAACTTGGTAGCCTTCTCAAAGTTACTTGCTGTATTGTTTGCCAATAGCTATGAGTGATTTCCTTTAAATACTGTTACCTTTTATGATTTCATTTTTCTACTTTCTTCTGTATTTTCCCGAGAATAATGCTGAATTTGCCTTACAGCTTACCTCTAACCTAGAGGGAAGGTGATTTTTGCTGCCCAGGAGTTGTGGTCCCATGAATATTATCTTATAGCAGCATTGAAAGAGACTTGTTTCTCTGATGATAGTGGTGCCAATATGCACAGTTTGCCCTATCGGGTAGGTTGGTTTGGGAACTAACCATAGTTGCTTCCAACTAACCATAGTTTGGGAACTAACTTTTCTCTCGGAAAAAGTCCTCCCCCTGCTCTTGTTTGAACCCTTTCTTGGTGTTTAGTGACCTTAGGTGTGAGCTTTTCAAATGAAGAATACAGGGTTTTGTGCCACAAACACAAATTCCAGTCTCCTATTTCAGCTTTGTTGGGTCATTATTTTCTAAGGCATCCGTGTTAGTGATGGTATTTCACAGCAAGGCAGAACATCGTATTGGAATGTTCCAGCTGGGTTGTCTTGAGCAGCGCTGGGAGGGCAGGTGATGGTACCACAGGTGCCTATCAGCACAAATTTCTGCAGTTTTTGCTTGTGAAACATGTGAAACCTGGATGCTGTAAGAAACAGGAAACTTGGCGTGCTGGGCTGGCCTGGTGAGGTTCCCATGCTTCTGAAGAACTCACACTACAAATAAAGGTGTGGAACTTGCTTTTCATGCCACATCTTATTACTGAAATTTTGAAAGATGTCAGTACCATTTTTAGAGTCATATCGTCCAGGCCTAACGAGAGAGAAATCTAACAGACATACATGACAGCCACCACCAGCCTACCCTAGTTCTCCCAAGATTGCCTGCAGTGGTGGGAAATTTTTCTGATAAATGTCGGTAATGTGGATGAGACCAAAGGTTTTTGTGTCTATTTATCCTTTCTAAAAATTCTTCAGTGCGCTGATGGGATAGCAGTCACTCAAAGGAAGACTTCCTTTGCTTGGCTTGATTGACCAGAGTCATTCTGTGGGAAAGGATGCTAACTTATTCTAAACTGAAGGTGACCCTTGCCTTTTTGTGAGCAATAAAGACATAATAGAGGCCCAGTTAGGGTTCAGCGGAACCCCCACAGCCATCTGCACACTTCATTGGCAGAAGTGGCTTTCACTTGAACTTGCATTTGACAAGTGTTTTCTGTCTCTTTCTCATTCAGAAGGGTCCTTCAAAGCCAAGTAATTGAAATGCTTTCACCCCTCACTCCTTTTTCTCCTTCCCTCAGACTTGCTTAAATTGCAGGGCAACTGGCATTCAGTGTTAAATGAGTAAAAATGCATCCACTTCCAAGGCTCGCACTTTCTTTCCCTTCCCATAGGGAAGTTTCTAAATAAAAACCCACCCTCTTTTCCACACTCTCCAGCGCCAGCTTCATAAAGGAAAAGTTGGGGGAAAAAAGTGTTTCTGTTGCAGGACGCGTTGCCGTTTTTCTCCCTCCCTCTTTTTTTTTTTTTTTCCTGTTTTTTTTTTTTTTTCCCCTCCTCATCAGGCTGGACTTTTTGAAATGAAACACAAATCAGGTCTCTGGAATAAAAGGTTGTGAGTATGCCTTGTGGCATTTGGAATGAGGCTATTCACTGCCTGAATGACTATAAATAGAAAGCAAGGAGCTGCGTATTTCTCAGTTCAGACTCCCTGCAAAGAAGCGCCCTTCCCAGTTAAAGGGTGACTTTTTGAAAGAAGCCTTGTTCCTTGAGCTGAATTGAATTGCTCCAGGAATTCTTCTCCTTGCAGCTTGCATAAAAGGCGTTAATCTCTAATTTATTTCTCCTTTTAAAAGGCAGTGTACTCCATCATAAATGTATATTCTTAGCCATGTTGCCAGATATGCCTGTCTTGTCTGTACAGAGTTGCATGTAAAAAAATTCTGAGTGCAGAACATTGTTCTCGGCAATTTTTGTGCCTGAAAGCTTTCTTTTTGGCTCTGGGCCAGCTGTCGGCTCCCTTTTTATCTGGTATTCATTCTTTAGTGAGAAGGCTAAATTAGCAGCACTCAGGTTTTTGTGGCTTTTTTTTTTTTTAAGGGATCGAGGAACAGAATGGGAATTGTGATTGATTTTTATAATAAAAGATTTGATTCTCCCAACACACTTGTGATGTTGCCGATGGTAAGAGCTCCAATAGGTTACTGTTGCAGTTCTGCAGACAATTTGTTTGGCTGATTTGGCTGTTAAAAAATGCTGATAAATCTCCCTTGTTGTGCAGTTATGTAAATTTAGTGCAATCATTTTTCTTCTGCCTCCCCTTTTCAGAAGGACTGTAGTATTGAAGAAAGAAACATAGTAGATGGGAGGAAAATGTTTGACAGGTTTGTGAGTTGGCAGTGTTAAAGTTCCTAGCACTCAAGCTATTGGATTGGCTTTTTTTCTCTTTTTCGCTCTTTTTTTCTTTTATTTTTTTCTTTTTTTTTTCTCCTCACCCTTTTTCTTCCACCCCTTCCCTTTTTTTTCTCCTAACACAGTGGTGTTTTGTGTGGTGTTATTTTGAAAGCTGCTTCTTATTTTCTCCTCAGACCTTTTGTTTCACATTTTTTTCTACCTTCAAAAAACCAGCAAAGGCAGCCTTTTTCATAGTCTTCTTTTCCCTGTTCATAGTTTTTAAAGAATGGGTCTATAGATTCTTTGCATTGCTCTTTACATTACTTCTGGAAACCTAGTTGTGCGAGTGGTTTTTCTGTTCCTTTGTTTAACAGAGGAATTAAAAGGTTGACAAATAGGGTTATTTTTTTAAAGCCTAGCCTGTGCATGGTTTGCAGTGGTTTTTGCATTAGTGCTAATGTAAAAATGAGAGCAGCGGTGAACACACAGGAAATAGGGGGAGCAGTATGTTAGTGCTGTTCACGTTTCTAGTAGAAGGGAAGAAAAGCAGAAAAAAAAATGTGCTCTTCAGCAAGACCACGAAAACACTTTTTAAGAGGTCGCCAAGCGAGCTAAGGAGATAAGAGATTCTATAATATTTAACTTCTTTGTAGTTTTCCGAACTGTAAACTTCTTAGCTTAAAACTGATGGTCGATTTCACTCATTGAGGTTTTTCATAGCTGGAAAAATGAATAGCCAACTTTGTAGAGAAATGTATTTGAGTTGGTCATTTCCTTCTCTTGATTCTGACTATTGAGACATCTTGCTCCTTGTCACTTCAGCATTGTCATTTTGCCTCTTGTCTGTGTTCTGGCTTCCGTCTGGGGTGCTGTGTGTTTCCCTTGTCACTGTTATTGTCTGACTGACTCCACCTGTGATGGGCCTCTAATGTCCTCTTGCATTTGCAGCTGGTGTAGGTATTTCTGTCACCTTGCTTTCCCTCAGGAGCCTCTTGTGAGCCATTGTAAGAACACACTGGGCTCTTTTTCATCTTGCCCTGCCGCTAGTGACTTCACTGCAGCATTTAAGGCCACCTTGTAGATGTCACCTACCATCCACTCACAGCTGTAATATTTGCCTGGTGCTATTCCCATCTTAGATTTTATTTTTACAGTAAATTTTCTTCTGCTTTTTAATTTGAACTGACTTTGCTTCATGGGATGTTTTACCTTCATAAATCCGCTTGAGAAGAGCTCTTAGTTTGGAAAGACAAGTGATTGCTCAGATTATATTTTGCTGTTTTTTCCTCTGAGTTGCATTTGAGTTCTTCACTGGACTTAAAGTTACTTTCTAGCTAAAAAAAAGGTGCTTTTTTTCTTAGATCAAATATTGCATTGGTTTATTTTTAATTATGTTGCCCACTAGTTCATGATTATATGAAATTTTGGATCATGTGCTTTTTTAATTTATTGGTAAGATGATTTTATGTGTTTAAAAGTAAAACATTGTGATTTGTAAAATGGATGGCAAGGACAGAGTGCCTTTTTCTCCTAGTTATGGATCTGGTTTTATTCCTTGTTAGAATATCAAGCATTTTTGGCAAATTTAAGGCAAGAAGAAACTTTACAGGAAGGACATCATTAGATCCGAGGTAGTTGCATCTAATGTAAAACTGGCCTCCTTTTTGTCATATATATTAGTATTTTAGTCTTATTTTGAAAACCCCATTGCTCTCACCTAGCAGATGAAGCACTGGAGAGGCCCTAGGCACAAAAGCTGTGTCCTTGGAGAGAAGTCAGGTGAGATCTGTCTCTAGGAGAGCAGAGCTCGTTTTTGTTCCTCTTCCCTGGGGTTTCTCCTTATCAGGCTGGTTCGAGCAGTGAGGTTGTGGGCCCAGCTACCCTGCTGTCACCTTCCATTCCTATAGCCAGTCCATCTGTTTAAGGCTCCAGCAGTTAATACAGATCTACGGGAGCAAAGTCCCCACTCAAACCCCATGCCTCTTGAAAACATCTCAGAATGACTCTTTGTTTTATTGGATAATCAGAATTAACAAACTCCGTGCAGCAGTTTCGCCAGTGTCTGTGAGGAAAGATCTGGTTTGGTTTCAGGTCTCACTTCCGTTAGACAGCAAGTAGAAGGGTTTTACAAATTGTGCTCAAACAGGGTGGATGGTCAGTCCTCTAATTTACCTTCTGGTCCTCAGTGCTCTTGTGATGTGAGTGTTTCCTAACCCAGAAGCAATGGCTGTTTGTCTCATCCAAATTCTGTGAACAAGAAAAGTGATATAATTGCTTCTTCCAGTGAGGTAAGATATAAATAAAAATGTTTCTTTTATTTTAACACTATTTTTACTGAGTTCTTCTGTGTTCCTTTGTTTTTTCTTTGCTTTACTTTTCTTCACTCTGACCCTGTGAAGTAGCAGTGATGTTAACTCTCATGGCTCCAGCTGCATGCCTATAGGGGTCAGAAGGTTTCTGTGTCTTGTGTGTACCCAGGCAGACCTACTCACCTTGGCCACGTCTGGAGGCATGACACTGAATCATTGTCTGAGGTGATACAGAAAATCCTTTCTTAACAGGTACTTGATGTGCCTTGTGTGTGTATGCAGACTCAGGATCTGGGGTTAGGAAGGAATATTCCCTATAATTTGCTGTCCAGCCTGACATAAGATCCTGATTCTGTTAGCACGGTATAGAAGTGGGAGCTGTGCACTTTGTGGCAGTGTAGGTGTCATCCACTTTGCCTGTGGCACGTGGATGGGTGACGTTCAGTGCTACTGGAGGGACTTCAGTGTGGAGCAATGTATGAATTTACCTGGACCCCGTGTTCTTAAATAGTTTTGAGATGGACATCTGTGAACCAGTTAATGAATTGGTAATTTGGCAGGTGTCAGGTTTCTTCGTTGGAAGGCAAAGCAGTTGTGTTTCTTTTTTGAAAAACAGTTCTGTGCTTTCCACTGATAAATGGTGTTGTCATACAGCAGCATAGGGTACTCCACATATTCCCTGTTCTCACTGTATATCTGTTTCTGAACGCTCGATTTTCTGGTGCAGATTCATCCTCACGGGAAATAATAGAACTACCCAAGTCTGTTGTCAGATCAGAATATTAATGGGTGGCGTATTATTAAGTCAAATCAGTAAAAATGCTTAAAAGAGAAGCTGCAACCAGCAGCTGAATGTAGAGCCAGCACTCCCTGCATGTAGCAACATGAAGCAGGACCTGGACTGGAAGCACAAAAATGTGTCTTTGATAAAATGCAAGCGAAATATTTGTCATGAGCATTAAAAAGAGAATTGTTTGGGTTTGTTTGCACAGCTCCCACAAAAATAACGTCAACTTAAGCAAATTTTCAATGCCCAGCTTGTCACTGCCTCGACAGCTTGTGTAGAAACCACTGCAGCTGGGAAATCTCATGCCTGTGAATTTATGCTTAGACTGGAAATTACTCCTGAAGGCTGTGCTGTGCTTTGGAAATTTCTGCTAATCCAAACTAGAAAAAAAGTACGAGAAATGTACATTGCCCTGCTGAATTCTTACTTAAAAATGGCAAAGACCAGCCTAAGGTGTGACGTTACCTTAGTGATTCAGAAACGTTGGGTGCAGAAGAATGAGCAATTAATGGCAGAGTCCCTGGGGAATCTTGGAGGTGACAGAGGTCAGAACCAGAACTTTCTGAAGATTATCCCAGAGGAGTAATTGCAAAACTCCTGGGTTTGGGGGTTTTGGGTTTTTTGTTTTTTGTTTTGTTTTGTTTTTTTTCTTATAGGCTGGTTGTGTTTAGCAGAGGTTTCATAAGGTCCAGCCTTGTATTTGTTCCCCGAGGGAGATACTGTATTTTGCAGGAACTTTCTAGAGCATCTTGTGAGGCAGTGAAACGTAAGTACTTTCCATTTAGAGAAAGATTAAATTTTGTACCACTCGGTTCTACAAAATTGAAGAGCTCTTGTGAAGGGCAATGTTGTTCCCTGTTTAACTTTACAGATTATTAAATGGAGACATTAAGTGAACTACTGGGAGTTGGTCAGATTTGGGGCTTGGGCCAGGTCTAGGAGTTGGGAGGGTTAGAAGTGTGGAAGAAGTCATGTCCTTCAGCCAGTGCATGGGCCAGGAAGGTCGTTTGCTCCGAGCACTTGTGTTACCCTGAGAGCACCATCACTCCTCCTTCCTTCAGTATGAGGTGTTCCTCTGCTGGTGGGTGTTTCTGGCACAGCTGCACTGGGGAAATCTTCCAGCATAAAGTAGATCCCCAGGGAACAAAAGTAGGTGGTGCTTGTACTGACTTGCTGCAAGACCTTTGGCTGATTGTTTCAGCATCTTGTGCCCCTGCAGTGGAAGAGGGTTAGTGTTTTCCAGATTGTTAAAGCCTTACTAATTTAAGGTTTATGGAAGTCTACATAAATGCAAACTTACTGTTGTCAGAAAATGAGATTTAAGGCATCTTTACAGAGTGCCACAGGCTCTCCTTTGGCCACTGCTCTTTCTTCTGTATGGTTTGACTTACGCTTTTAATGTTCTGATCTTGTGAATCTACCTTTGAGGATTCAGCAGCAGACCAAATGTCAAAATTGTTCTTGGTACAAGCATTTGCCTTTTGTCTTGTTTGATCAACAAGCTTTCTGGCATGGCCATCCAGCCAGCAAAAGCAACATTGTCTTCTCCTTGTCTTTGACATTTTGTAGTCATGCCATTATGGAATGTGGGTCTATGGACTCTGTACGGTGCTTGTGCATGAACGGGGTTTCCTTTTGGTGTTAACGTAACATCCTTGTGACAGTTCTACCTTGTGTGTCACCTGTTTGTTCCCACTATGGAGACAGTTCACAGGGAGGAGGAATCCCATTTGTTCCACAGAACCAGTGCACCTGGTGTCATCCCTGTGTAGTCGAGAGCTTCTCATCCATGGTTTTTGGTGTCTTCTACTTCTGAGATCTACAAGACAACTGTCCTTTTTTTTCCTTTCCTTCATTTTCATAGGTATCAATAACCTGTTGATCGTGTTACAATGTATGAAAATGAGTGCTAGCTGTTACCATTTTCAAGAACACAGTAAAGGTCGTATCAGTCTGTGCTTTCATTATCTATTTCCTGGCTTTTGAAAGTTTGGATTTGTGATTGTAATAAGGGACAGGATTGTAGTAGCACAGGACAGCTTTGTCAGTGCAAAGTTAAAGTTGGTTTTGTTGGTGACTATCCCATCTTGACAAAGAAGTTGAAAACAAATGATTCTCAAAAGATAAAAGATTGTCAGTAAGGTTTGGGAGGGGGAAGATGGCTGAGGTCAAAGATAATTTGCTGATACAGATTGGTAATAAAACACAAATCATTTAGTGATGGAGCAACAGTCTTCTTAAACATGTCAGATCAGTCTCGTCTCCAAAGTGGAATGGGATACCTTATGCTATGAGTTAATTTATTTTTCTCTAGATTAAACTTTGTACAAATGTACATTTTTCTATGCCAAAACAAGCATTTGCATGAGAGGATGAAGAGGCCCTTTGCATCTATTCACTGTTAACATCTCACAGGTTTATGTCAGCACATGAGACTCAAACAGTTTATTCCGATAACGTCTGGGTCCTTGCTCATCTTTGAGTTCTTGAGCAGCAAATCCGTTGGTGAATCAACTTGAGAACTGCTGTCTTTTTCAGCCTTGGTGCTTTAGAGTAAATGGACTTGAGCTTCTCCATTAGAGACCCCAGCAGACAGTGAAATGAAATTAATTTCATTAAGTTCTCAGATATCTCCTGCTTTGGAGAGGTGAGTACCAGACAAGCAAAAAGCATCGTGCTTGTCAACTTCTCACCCTGGTATCTTTCCAAATAAGTGGGTTAAATTTTTCACCTTGGCTTTTTGCAATTACTTTTATGTCCATGTTGCAGCTTCTTTTGACAGCTCCTTAGAGAACTAATGAAGTAGGCAGTGCCAGCTGTTCATGGTCAGGGGGGTAAAAAAAAGTCTCATGTGTTGAATTTAGAGTTGAAACTCTGACATAGACATTAAGATACAGGCAGTGGAAGGTCATGGGAAGTCTCCTATTTATGATCAAACCAGCTTCAGCTTCCTTTTTGAGAGGAATTTCCTTTAAGTATCTAGTAGTTTACTGTATAACAGCTGCATAGTCCAGGCATTCCCAAAATTTGAAATATTTTTTGTGTAGAAATGGCCAATTCTTTTATAAAAAGAATCAGGCTTGGATGTACTGAACAAATTCACCACAAGCAGTCTTTGAGTAGATTAGTTGATTTTTTTACTCACAACTGACATGAAATTGTCAAATATAAACACTGTGATCCAAGTCAGGAAACTGTCTTATCCTTAATATAAACAAACAAACCAGCCTTCCCTATATCCAGAGAAACTTCTCAGACGATAAGCCATCAAGTCTAAATACAGTCCCAGATTTAAACAGGAAACTGATATTTTTGTAGTGGCAGTGGCTGCCTCCTCCCATGTCCTCGTGCTCAAAAAGCCGGTACATTTCCAATAGATGCGTGGAATGGTTGTTAAAAATGCTGTTCTTTTAAGTCAACTTGGTATCTAGGAGTAAAAATTTCGTTATTTTGGTCTGTTTCGATGCTCTCTCTTGTTTTCAGCCATGTTTAGTAAAACCAGGGGATGAAGTCCTCTGTGAGTCTGTACCTCTGCTGACACACAGGGTTCTCTGCAGCATCCCTCTGACCTGGCTTGTCATCCTTGCTGACAGTGAGCTGGGAACTGAGGCTCAGACATGGCCTTAAGCCATTTTCTGCAGCAGGTAAGACCCGATGTGCTCAGCTGGGGCTGTTGCAGTGCCAGGCACACGGATGGGGCTGGGAGGGGGTCCGTCTGTCCTTACACTCTGCTCCAGAGAGGCTCTGTGCCACTTCAGCTTGGTCACTTGGGTCTTGGGAGAATGATACAGTTGAGTCCTGTCACCCAGCAGTGCTGTCAGGTTTTATTCAGATGGCGTTTGCATTCCCTAAATAAACGAGCAATTGCAGGAGCTTTCTTAGTGAGTGATTAGAATACGTGCTGCTCACTGGGTCAGAGGAAAAGGTCGGCTTTCTCACATACCTGGGAGTGCAGAGCACAATTCCGGCTCCCAGGGGCATCCAGGTTCTCCACATGTTATCTATAAGCCCTCTTCCTTCCGTAGTTCTGCAGTGTATCTGTTTGTGGGTGCTGAGAGGTCTGTAAAAGTGCCTTTTCTACCAGATCTGGAGTGTTGTCACACCACTGCTCTCTCTCCCTTCTACTTTCATCCTTATAATTTCTTTCCACCAGAATACTATAATCATAAGTAACTAAATTGGTTAAAACTTAGTATTGAATAAATATGAAGAGACAAAGATATACCCCAAGCAGAAGATCTGTTCTGAAAAGGAAGCTCTAGAGAGTCCACAAAGTATTCTGAAGAGGTCTTCTCCCATTGTAAGTGGCAGATACTGTAATTTTAAAAGTTAAAAATAAATATTTAAATGACACTAAGAGGAATTTGTGAAGCTGAAACGATAAAAGCCCCTGCAGCTGGGAAGCAAAACTCAGTTTAGCAAGACAGATTTATTTTCCAGGCTTTTGTACAGTAAGACCTGGTACATAGTTAGGCTTAAATTTACATGGGAGTGAGCTGTGTCAGAAACTTCATTTAATGGTGAGTTTGTTTTTATTTTCCAGAACAGTTATCTCTGTCTTGGGTACTAAGTACTTGACCCTGGAGATTAGCAGTGAGATATCATTTTTCTATATTGTGGAGATGCAGTTTCCTTTTTGCCTCTGGCATAAATGCCTAATTTCAAGGTTAAATAATTGCAATAATTTGTACATTGACTTTGAGCTTCTGAAGGGAGAAAATAGTAGTGCTGTAGTTTTGTGGTCTCAGCATTTGGAATAAGAAGGAGTAACAGGAGCCATACATATTCCCTTGGTTAAATTTTTCGTATTCCTTTTAAAAACATGTTCAGCCAACCCTTCCCTTCAACTTCATCCTTTCTACCCTCTTATCCACCGTCTGTCAGGGATGTAAGACTTACATCCATATTTTTTGGTAGTTCTTGTGTGGTTTTTTTCAAAATGTGTCCGTGGCAGTGTCAATCTGGAGGCAGCAGTGGGTCCTGTGACTTCACTAATGCTGCACTGACCATCCATGTGACCTACGGCAGAGTGTGGCGGTGTCCTGACTGTTTCCTTGCAGGCAACGTGGGGATAACTGATAGCTTTCTGTACAAAGTGTTTGGATCCATGGATGGAAAGAACTGAGAGAGAGGCTAAGCACTGTAGTTTGCGAGTGGAAAATTGACCTCTAGTTAGCCTCCCCCTTCTTCTAAGTATACACTGTGTTTTGTTTGATAGTGGAAATCTAATCCTTTGGGAAGTACAAATTCCTCTAACAGCTCTGATATGTATAAATAAACCCATATTCCTCATTACAAACAACATCAAAGCAATCACAGTATGGATTAAAATACACAACCCACCCTCCTCCATACTAATATGCAGCAATGCTGAGTTCAAATGAAGCCATTAGCAGTATCTCCAAGTATTTGGCAAAAGCAACCACACTTGTGTAGCTACAGGCGATGAAAGTCCCTACTACAAAAAGGGAGGGACGGGGGAGTAGCCTGCATTGATCTAATTAGTCAATGAAGCACAAAGAATGTAAAATCTCATTATATATCACCAGGAAAATTTGGCTTGAGAAGTAAAGAATATGTAACTGATTTGTGCATGGGTGGGTTATTCATGTCTTTGAATCTTCCAGCAGGAAATGGGATTTCTGAAAACACATTAGAAACACGCACGTGCACATACATGCACACACGGAGAAATATATATATCTCTGTGGATACATATGCACACGCATACATACAGCCAGATCCTGAAACTTCTCAGCCCCTTACTCAAGGTGTGTTTTCATGAGAAAGTTCCTGATAGGGAGAAATTGAAGATTTTTTTTTTTAATTTTGGATTGCTGATACCAGTCACAGCCTGAAAACACAGTGTGTGGGTGTTCCAGTATTACTAAACTCAGACCCAGGGTTTGTCCCATTGCTCCAGGCACTGCAGCTCATGCATGTAACAGCTCTTCTTCCTAAAGATCTGCAGAAAAGTGAGAACTTAAAGTGACTTTTTGTAACTTGCTTTTTGCCCTTGTCTTTGAAGCCTTTCAGGGATTCACGTTACATTTTTTGAATTTCTCTGAAACCCAGAGTATTTAAAACATTGATATTTCAATTTAGGCCAAGTTTCTCTCCCAGTAAGTGTCTCTCAAGAACTGAAGATATAACTAAAGTGCCAAATAAAAATTACAACACATCCCCCCCCCACCAAAAATTTAAAAAACAGCAAAAACAACCCCAAAAAACCACAAACCAAGCACAACACCCAAGCAGCCACCCACAAAGCCCCAAAGCTAAATAGCTAAATAGACAAAACAAAAGGGGAGAGGAAGAGATGGAAGCACTGAAATGAAGAGACTAGTTCAGTCTTGCAGGTGGCCAGTAGCAGGAACAAAGGAAGAACTCATCCCACTTCTTCCATATGAAGAGTAAAACAGAAGGTTTGTGAGTCTCCAGAAGTTACTGTAGAGTCAGGAGGGATGGCATTTGCAGAAAATGGTGAGTGTTAACACTGCAGGTGCAATTAGTGACTTAGCTCTTGATTGCTTATGTTTTAATAAATATTTGATGTTGGCTGTGTTCCGGCTGCATTCTGCTCTGCCCCAACCAGATAATTTTTGTTGGCCACTTTGGCATCTGTCACCCTGGTTCTGCTTTGCTCCTGTCCTTCGAGCTCTGCTGGGACTAAAGTTCCCTACCAAACTCATCTTTTAGTCTGGTTGAGGGTGTAATGTGGATCGTGGCCATATCAGCAGCGACTTGATGGAGAGGAGAAAGATCTTGTGACCCTCTGAAGTCAAGGTGAGCACAGTCAGATCCCACAGTTCTGACTGGGAGTTGCATGCAGTAAACTGGCAAAAACACCTTCCCTTCTCTCCAAAACAAGAAGCACGTATCTGTTGGTCCCTCTCAGAGACTGCAAACCATCCAGGTCCCATCTTGAGCTATTTCTGAGCAGTGACCACAACTTGCCATGTCATAATAATTATGAGTTTGAAAAACAGCAAAAGTTTTTATTTAAGTCCAGGTGTGCACAAAGGAAAAATGTACATCTGCACCACTGCCAGTGGCACTGAACTGCCCAGGGGTTATTGATGCTTCACAGCTACTTCGGGAATTCTCTGCTCTGTGGGGAAGGACACACTGGAACACAGGCAGCTATAGCAAGGTATTTTCTGTTTTCTGGAACTAAATCCCTGGTCCTCCATTGCCCTGTGCCCAGTACAGACCATTTGTTTCTGAACATACAAGTCTGCTTCCTCTTTCCAGAAGTCGGGTGATTGGAATTAACTCTCACAGTTGAAACAGTGCTGTTTTTTCAGTCTGTGTCACGGTAGAAGTCTGTTAGGTAGTCTTTGGCTTGCAGCTCCCCACTGACGTTGTTCTGTCGGCAATGGTGAAGGCACCATTGGAGTGCCTCAGTGGAAGATACTGCACAAGGGAAACTGATGGATTGGTGTGTAGAAATTAATTACTTTCACCAAATTATAAATAAATAAAAATAAAAAATGAGCAGACTGAAAAACAGATGTGCAGGTGGACATCCAAGAACCAGGTTTTTGGTGAGCCAAGTCTCATCCCTGAAACACACCCTTTCATTCTGTGCTTTCCAGTGAATGGGACAGCGGCCATAAAGCCAGGAGTGCTGTGCAAGGTATGAGATTAAAAGGATAGCTGGAGCTAAAGCAGGAATGCTGAGCCCTTTTTGGAACAGGAGTAGAATGCTTCACAAGTGTGGGAGCTCTGCCCTTTGAGCCAAAGTCTGAATCTAACTTTAGAAAAGAAGTTGAGTATTTGTGTCCATTTGCAGGCCTGCAAACTTGGTGGAGATTATCGTGAAAATAAGAAACATTGGCAATTACTGAGGTTGCTAAGTGAGAAATTACTTAAATACCATGCAGGGTTGGCAGAGATATGTGGTACAGAGTAGAGGGGGTGTCTCCACAGCCCAATAATGTTTCAGCTGGTACTGGGAGCTTAATACCTAGAGCCCTGCAGGTGGCATGTTTTCCAAGACATGGACCTCAGCCATCCTTCCCTGGAGCTGGACTTGACCCTTGACTGAGAGGCTGGAGGGAATGATTTATACTCTCGAACTATGAATGCAGCACAGTGTCTCATTCTGAGTATCTGCTGTGCTTTTGCAGCAGACTTCCTAAATGAAAAGGCAGAAGGTAGCTAAAACAGACTGTCTAGCCTTTTTATGAGCTGCTTTGTTTTAAAGTTGGCTGTAGGAGTGAGCAGAATATTAGCTGTGGTATGTTGAGGTAGACTGCATCTTGACCACACAGCTGAAAAAGGGTGCTCGAATACTTAGTACAGTTTGCAAAGAGACGACAGTGACTGCAATGCTTCTCTTGATATTTCAAAAGCTGGGTCTGATAGCCATGTCTCAAACTATGATCACAAGAGTTTCCTGAACCCGCGTAGTACTGAGTGAGAGAAATATATTTGTTTTTCTCTTTGGTAACAGTCTGTTGCTGTCAAGAGGTTTTTTCATTACTACGTCAAAATGACTTTTAGATCCAGGGCATCCTTGGTGTGAAGTCTCCTGCTAGTCTGACATGTGGCACGCAGGTTTGCCCAATATAACAATTCCTCAGATTTCTCTAATGTGTTACAGTGAGGTTTTTTAATTGAATGAAACCGCACAGATATGACCAAAAAGTCTTCTGTAGATCTGTGATGGTACTGCAGATGCTCTTCCTGTTCTACTACTAAATATTTTGTCAGGTGTATGAAAAGGTGTGGGGCTATGAAGAGAAACAAGATTTCAAGAGGGGGTTGTCACCTATTTTTACTTCAGAATATGCTTACAAAGACTATCTAGAAAGATGCAGCTTTAGGCTACATGAGGGAGTCTTTACACCTATGGGATGGTAATTACCTCTAGATAGCAAAACCAGACAGAAATTTTACGTTGTTAACTATACATAAGTTTTAAACAATGCCTGGAAATATATCTGAAATCTAAGTTTACCCTGTAAGACTAATTTTTGAAGTACTTTTTTTTTTTAATCTAGAAGAAAAGTTAGAAGTTCTGTAACTTGCCACGGTACAGCTTTTTTTTTTCCTTAATCTAATTATATCAATCTGAAAAAAAAAAAGCATGTTGGTTTTTTTTTTCCTCCTCTCTTATGGTTATGTTTGAGACTTACTAACATAATTGTGCCAAAACTGGGGTTGAAGTCTCTTGTTTTATAACAGCGTTGCTGTTTTCAGAGCTGGCAGATTGTCTGTTCACAATGGATTCCATATGTGCTGGAGACCACAATGTGGAGGGATTTACAGAGTACAAGTTGGAGTGCAAATAGTGGAGGTGGGGAGCACTCATCTCCATGTTTTTTGGAATAAAAGGGCTTTATTAAACATCAGTCACACAGAATCCCAGAATGGCTGATGCAGGAAAGGGCCTCTGGAGGTCATGTCTAGCCCCCACACTCAGGCAGGGCCACCTAGAACTGGTTGCCCAGACCACGTGACTTTTGAGTATCTCCAAGGATGGAGACTCCACAGCCTCCCTGGGCAACCTGTGCTATGGCTTGGTCAGTCTCACAGTGCAAAAGTATTTCCTGATGTTCAGAGACTGTGTTTCAATCTGAGTTCATTGCCTCTGGTGCTGTCACTGGGTACCACTGAAAAGAGCCTGGCTCTGCATTTTTTATTCCTTTCATGCAGGTATTTACATACATTCATGAGATTTCCCCCTGAGCCTTCTCCAGGCTAAACAGACCCATCTCCTTCAGCTTTTGCTTCATAAGAAAGGTGTTCCAGTCCTTTAATTATCTTTGTAGCCTTTTGCTGTACTCACACCAGCATGTCCACATCTTTTTGTGCTGAGAAGCATGGAACTGGACACAGTACTCCAGGGCAAAGCTCATCAGTTCTGAGTAGAGGAGGATTGCCTCCCTTGACCTGCTGGCAGCACTCTTCCTGATGCAGCCCAGATTACCATCACCTTCCTTGCAGCAAGGGCACATGTTCAGCTTGGTCTCCACCAGGACCCCCAGGTCCTTCTCTGCCAAGCTGCTTTCCAGCTGGGTGGCCCCCAGCATGTGCAGGTGCCTTGGGGATTGTTCCTCCCCCAGTGCAGGATATTTTGGTACGTTCTGTGTAGATTGTTGTTTACCTTGCCACACAAAAAGCTAAATGAGAAAGTAGTGTTATGTGGGCCTCAAGTTCTACATGAATGCTTTGTCCTAGGGTAACCAAGCTACCTATGTTCCTAAGATGTAGTGTGCATTACACCCACAAAAATAAATGAACGACCAATAGATGTAGTTCTTTACCGTATTTCTGTCATTTTAAGCAGTTTACACCATTCAATTGTTTTGGAAGTCCAAAACTGGAATGCAGGAGAGGAATGTGCCATTCTTGTGTCTCAGAGTGGCTCAGTCTCAGGTTGCCTTGCTTCACCTGGACTTTAATCTCACAGCACTATAGCTGAGAGGGCACAGGACAAGTTTCAGGTTTTACACTGAATCAAATTCTTAGTCTGTCTGGCTGTACAGCCACAGAAAGGCATGTGCTGGCAGAGAAGGAAATGAGAATGAGCTGCAAAGTTTTATGTGTAGGAAAAGTTCTTAACTGTCTCTTCCAGTGGCTGAAAATGATGATGAAGTTGCTGGGCTATTGTATAATAAATTTATAGCCTCAGCTGTGTTAAGAGAAGCAAATGAGCATCTTAAACCTTTACTGCTGGCTTCAGTTTTCTCAAGTGGAGCCAAGCATTCACCTGGGGAAAAGAAGACTTAACACTTCTTGTAGATACCTGTGGAACAACACTGGCTTTTGTAGCTTTTAATCCAAAGCAAGAGGAGAATCAAATTTAAGAACTTTTCCCTAGGCGTATCAAATAGTGTTGCACTGGTAGTAACAAAGTCCAGGAGAACCAGTTTCTTGTCTTCACATACCCCTTCAAGAAACAAAGGGAACTGGAAGTCTTCATACACATTTCTAGAAGTACTAACTTGAGAGGAAATAATACTGTTTGAATTACCATACTTCAATTTTTCTTGGCTGAAAAATGCTAAGATTCCTTTTTGTTTTTACACAAAAGTATTTTCAGGAAACATTCTTCAAATATGTAACTATTTTCACAGAAACAGCTTTAAAATTAATTTTCCAGTAGAATATGATTTCTAATATTGGATATCTGATTTCTGAGCGGACTTCTGTGAATACCCTTGCAACATCTTGCATTTCTGCCATTGGCCTCTTCTAAGCTGAGAATAGACTTGTCTCTAATTCCTTGTTTAAGAAATGAGAGAAAAAATTTGCATTGACTTCATTCTGTGTTGCTGAGATAAACGGCTGCCTTTTTTTTTTTTAAAGCCTTAGTTCAGGATTCCAAGAATTTCATGCAGAATGTTGGAATTTTTTTGTGTGTTCTCATAGGCAGCTTACCACTGATTCCTTTAAACTTTTTTATTGTTGTCGGAAGGTCCATCAGCTTTAAATAAAGCTTAAGTATGTGTTTCTGATTAGTTGAAAGCTTTCTCTATGAGTATTGGAAAGTAGACTGATAACATGACTGCAAATAATTTTGTTAATTTAGAATACATGATTTTATGCTGCTTTAAAAAAAAAAAAAAGAAGCAGTGTTATGCCATATACTCCTAAAGATAATGACATGAACAAGTGCAGCAGTAGGGTTATGTCTTTATGTTCCAACCCTTAACATTCTATATTCTGTGTTACTCTAGCAGATGGAAGTTGCATCCAGGCTGGATGCTGTTGTGCTCACTGCTGCATATGGATATCATATTTGGTGGACTTCCACCAAAACCTGGAGTATTGACAAAGGCTCGTCCTTTTCACCTCTTATTTCTCTATCTATTGAAAGTGTTATGAACCAGAAATGTCATGTCCAGTTTAGATGCAAACTCTGTCTACTACTAATGAGAGACACGGTTTTGGGTTGGCATTAATCACTCCAAGCTATCTCTCCTTTTGTGCTTGAGAGTTGTATTGTTTGAAGAGACATTGTAAGGCCTCGGCAAGGAGCAGTGGGTGTAGCTGGTGATCTCCTGTGATCCCTCACTTTCCTTTAAGACCTTGAGTACTGCTAAAATCATACTTGACCTCAGGGGCCTTGAGGATTCCAGTTTGGAGATTCTTCCCCTCCTAATTAATATCAGAAGGTAGGAAATACTTTCCTTAGATGGTCATTTCTAGCCTTTCTAAGTCGACTTTTCTTCTTGTTCCTTTCAGGACTTTCTATTAAATTATTGAGTTAGAACTTTAAAAAGGGCATGTGGGCTAAGGCCAAAATCCATCTGGTCCTAGTTTCTCCAACAGTGAACCAAACCAGGTATCTATAGAAGAGGAAAAGCTGGGTGTGTATATGCTGTTTACCTGAATAGCTCTCTCATCTTTCAATTATTTTTAAGCTCAGGGACTTTCCCTTGACATGGCAGGGCAACAATTGATCCATATAGTTTGGGTGCCTGGGAGATATGAGTTGAGCGATCAGCATTTCTGCCTTTGCCCTTTACCTATATCAAAATATACTGTTAGAGGAGTGTGTTTGTGGCTCACACGAAATGCTTTATTTTTTCATCTACTACTCCATCACTGTTGCTCTAGCCTGAGCTGCCACGAGAGCAGCTCCTTGTCTGCTACAGAAAGAACTACTTTAGAAATAAACATCCTTGAAAAAACAAGCCGTCCAATCCAAAACTGTGAAAGTGTAGTTACTGGTGTTTCATTGTCCTTGTCTTGTAAATCCAGTCTCCTGTAGTAGCAGATTTTCAATTGTGCTGCACTTCAGGGAGGGAAATATTGCCATTAATTAATTATTTTTTACATGTAGATTTCCCATCCCCACCTCTTTAAAACTGAATCCTGGTTTTCTGCTGAACGCTTCTAGACTTGGAAGCATCATGTTGCAATCTCTGATAAAATGAGGTTTTGCTCTAATCCAGTGTTTGCACTGTCAGGGGAATCCAGGGCAGAAGGACAAATCTTGGAGGGCAAGCAGGTAGAACCGTTGTCTCCTCTGC
Source organism: Rhagologus leucostigma (assembly GCA_013397725.1). Taxonomy (NCBI): domain Eukaryota; kingdom Metazoa; phylum Chordata; class Aves; order Passeriformes; genus Rhagologus; species Rhagologus leucostigma. The sequence continues at coordinate 1,432,235 of VZTD01001645.1, forward strand.
AAGTTCAGGGTGAAAAAGCTGCACTCTTCTCCCTGTCATTAGGCTCCTCACCTTTCATACATAATAAATAGAAAGGAAGTTTGGAGTTTTGGGTTTTAGTTATTCAAGGAGAAAGTCATTAGTTGGCAGATTACAGGTGAGATTGGTTTTGGGTCAGTTTTCATTGCTTGGCTTTGCAGATGTACCCTGTGCATGACTCAGTCGCACACACAGATTGTATTTTGCCCCTTTTACCTGGGATTGAGTGTCTTCAAATAATGCTGGTTTCACATTAAATATGAGCTTTTTGGGACATTTGCATAGGATTAAGAGAGCACAAGCTTTATGACTTGTTTCTAATTTAATGTCAGCCCTCTAAGGTAAGATTGTTAACTATATATCATGTAAGTCATCAATTATTTACTGTTTTATTGTTACACAAAGTTCTTCACATCAGTACCTGAAGGCAGTTCCAGCCTTTCCTCTATCATAGTGTGTTCCTGCTCTGTCCTGGCTGGCATAGCAGTGTGTGCAGCCATGTGGAAAAACGGAGCAGGGAACTGATCCAGCTGAAAAATAACCAGCCAGAAAGGTTTATGTTTTTTAGTCTGATACATTTTCTGCCACACAAGTTGCTGTGCTGGCACGGCGAGAAGGTGTCAGCGTGAACAGGAGAGTGAGGTGCCAGAGGCGGAGTGGCATCTGCTTGAACTGGCCTGAGCAGCACTGTCTGCCAAATTTTAAACTGTGCTCTGAAAGATGTGTTATCTTCTCTCCTTTCTTTGGTATTGAGAAGCAGTTTGAACAGACAAGGCAAGGTTCAGAAATGAGGAAAAAATTTTATCCATTTCATGCACGTGTAGAAATAATGTTTGGAGAGATGGGGTGACTTACTTGAGGGTACGCACTGGGACCCATCTTTGTCTAGTATTTGAGCTGTAAAACCAAATCATCTTCTTGATACCCGAGTTATTTGCTTAACTTCAAATAGAAGGGACTCTTAGGTACTTTTTTTATTGAGTAGAGCTCTTAACTGTGACTTTAGACCAGCCTGATAAAGGCAGAGAAACAGCTTGCAAGTTGCAGTTGACTGTAGCGGACTGCCTGAAGATGTGTGTATGTCTGCTCTTCTCTTACCAGTAGAGGCTAAATACACCTTGTTCATTTACTTTTGTAGGGATGCAGGGAATCATGCCCTAAAAATCTGTCTTGTAAGGATGTCCTAAATTTCAACTAAATTTCTGACTCCACTATTTCATATTGGTTTGATCTGGGAAGCTCTTGATGAACAACTTTACTTGGATTTACTGTCAGGAGCCTCAGGGTGTTTAAGAACTGGGGTGGGACGGTTAGATCATACAACTGTGAGAGCTACATGAAAAATGTAACATTCTGGGTAATTCATGTGATGGTCTGACCTCCAGAGAGGGCTGATGAAGAGAGAGGGCAATGTAATGGAGCATCTTCCTGTGTTACATTTACCCCATGAGAGACTTTCGTGTTTTGGCTGCAGGAGTAGTGGCACCCTCCCTATGTGACACCACGGAACACATTCTGTACTATGATCATCAGAGACAGGGCCTTCAGCTGTGTAGGACTTGCTTTCCTGTGGGGAGCCTTGTGGGCTGAGCTTCAGAATATCCTCTAAGGGTCTGTCTTGCCAGGCTTGGCAATAAGGAAGGTAGCTCTCTTTTGAAAACAGATCAAGATTGTGCTGGCTAAAAGTTAAGTGTTTTGCCTTTTTAACCATTTGCAGGGACTGAAGACCATCTGGTAACCACATCTTCCCAATAAACTCTCTGAATGCTACTTTGCATAACTTACTAATATTAATAGTCTCAAATAAATATGATTAATAGTGTTGCTTATCCCAAGTGACAGTGGAATGCAGGCTCTTATCAAGGAAGGAGACCTTGTCATTATCTGTTCTTTTGGGAGACACATTTCAGCTGTGAGAGGGCTTGTGTGTGTCAGAGGCACCTGGCCTAGTTCTGCAGGAGGTGGCGGTGAAGCTGTGTTAGCACAGTGTCGTAGCCTGGCCTCTGTGCGGCTGTGGATACTCCAGCTAGCTGTGGACAACCTGGTTTAGGTTTCTGTGCCTGGCTTTTACTTATGCTTTGTTGACATACACCCTACATGGTGGTATGTAAGGCTGGATTTACTGGATTAGTCTATTGCAATGCTTCTATAAATGGTACAAATGGAAGGGAATCATGATCAGTGTTTGCTGTTTACTTGTGCTAGGAGGCTTCATGAGATGAGGAATGGAATGAATGTTTGTAAATGCATACAGGAGTCCTTAGACTTTCTCTGCCTCCCTCCAAGGTGGCATTGCATGCCCGCTGCCTTTGGTTGTGTTTGTATTGGATTAATATTTCATGTTTCCCTTGATAGAAATATTTAATGACAGAACTTGGACTCAGCTTCTGAAGAATAACTAAGGAGGGTACAGGAGACTTGGCTGATGGGTTGTTAAATGAGGATAAAAGCATCCATTCTTGAAGGTGTAGTGCCATAAATGGACATGTCAGCTAATCTAGGGTCTTTTCTTTAACCTTTGACTTCCAGTGGCATTTCCGTGCATGACACTTGTGGTGACTCAGAGCATAAGGGATTCGTGACTGGGTTCTTTGAAGCACTGTACGTGCCTAGCACGGTGTGAAGAGGATGTGAAGAGCTACAAATGACTTCAGATAATTGCACTGTGGTGAGGTTGAGGAGAAAGAATATGTTATGATTCTCCAGGGGAATGCTAAGAAGACCTCTGAGCAAGAGGTCCCACTGTGCTGGACGAAACACCAGTAGCTGAATCTCAGTTTGCTGTGGACGGAGGCTGACTGCAGGCGACCTTGCATTGTAAGGCCTTGGTAGGGGGGCATGACTCGACCAGTGTTTCTCAATCAATTGTTCAGGAACCTCTCATTGTCTGTGACTTAAAAGAGTATTTTCAAAAAAACCAGTAAAATTCACGTATTTTGGGATAAGGAAGCAAAAAGGATTAAAATAGCAGTAGTACATACTACATTTATCTTAATTTTTATTTTGTTACAAGTTAATGTTAAGCCTGGTTACATTGGACAGGAGACAGGTTTTTTCTTTGGAAAGATTGACCAGCGTTGGTGCCACTTTCTGCTTCAAGATCTATTGTAGCTGCTGGTTTTGGCATCCTTTTGACTTTTTAGAAAATTCCAGTTGGCTGCTGAATTTGCTGATTTGTTTTTTGGACTCAAAAGTTTACCACAAATTTTTTCTCATCAAGCTCATTCTGGTTTTTTTCTTGTCTTTCCTCCATGTTGTACATATACATTATAAATGTTCTTGCAGTCCCAGTATCACCAGCAGAAGAACAACATGGTAAATATTTACATGATGTGCTATTTCCACAGACTTTTAGAGGTCTGTTGAGTTGAGAAGATGTTTGAATTTGGAAAGGAGAGGGTAAAGATCTTATGGGATTATTCCAGTCCCTTTGAAGAAATGGGAAATCAGGAGAGAAATGAGAAAAATTAAGATACATGAGTTTTAAAAATATTCCTGTGAAAAGTCTAAATTCTTCTTCACCTTTCCCAGACTAGTTACCTAGAAGTTGGAAAGGCATGTTGTTTTCATAATGGGTGTTAGCTAAATTTCCGAGTTGTTGCATGCCTCTTTAAACTCAGTGGTCAGAATTTGAGAATAAAAAAGTATTTACAGAAGGTAAAATTTCCCTCAGGTGCATTAAATAAGCAACTTCTACCTAAAAATAAAACTGGAATATTAATTCAGTAGTTTCTTCATGCTTTAGGGTCTAGCCACCAGTTGCCATGAATTTTTTTTGTGTTTAACTTTTTTCCCCTTTTAAGTAGTTTCGAAGTATGTGATCGTGTTCCTGCTTATGAGAGATAAGTCACAGAATTGACCAGCTGCACCCCAAATCCTCTGATATCCTGTAAGGAGAAAAAAGTTCTGGAAATGTCAGGTCGATGTAACTTATGGAGAACATTAGCTACTCCTAGATGAGGCTTATAAAACATAAACAGGGTCAGAATCACAATCGTGTTAACACAGCCTTTCCAACAAGAAGAAATTCATCCATCTATCGGTGTCTGCTAGAGCCTATTTCATGTGCTTGTATTTTGAAAAGTCTGTCTGAAAATGCAATACTCTGTGGAACGAAAAAGATTTTGCGAAGTCCCAAGAGAACACTAGGTGTGATGGTGATTTGATGTGGAAAAATATGAACAAATTGACACTGCGAATAAATAACTGCTTCACATGGTGATAATATGAGCACAAGGATAAGAATATGTTTTGTTTATAGTATTCCCAGAGAAAATGGGGGATCACTATAAACTACTATTTTTTATCATGTAAATTTATACTCTGTTGCATTTGTCAGCTTTGTAGGTGGTCGAGTTGGTTTGTGGGTTTTTAACAAGTCACTGCTTTACTGTCTTACATTCGTTTATAAGTGTAGATTTTATTTTGCATGAGACAGAACAAAGTGATAAAGAAAATATGTTGGAGTCGTTGCCTTTGGAACAAAGTTTTAGAGTATTCTGTCAAGAAGCCAACATTGCTAGATTGTAGAGAATTTTTTTTTTAAGACTGTCAGAAAAGCGTTTGAGTGTGGGCTCTTTTACCAATGGCTATAATTTGGTATTTCACACCACCTACTTCGTTTTGCCTGTCTGAGGACTGGCACATCTGCCTTGCCAGCCATGGCAGGCCACCACCACAGCTTCAAGAGAGAGCCAAGCACCAGGGATGGTTTGCCACCACTGCTGTGCTTTAGCTCTAGGAGCCTGCAAAGTTACTTCTGAAGGGACATTGTCAAAAAAAAAAGAATATTGACATTCAATAATCCTCTGGAATTTTCTTTCCTGAGCATCTCAAAGTGGTTTTTGTATTGCGAGTAAAAATATGGCCCATCTGTGTAGCCATAGAGAAGTATGTTGTGATGCTGTGTCTTCAGCAGGGTAAGATGACATGTTCTTCAGTGAGAAGTGAGAAAATGTCTTTTAAAGAAAGGAGAACAATATGAGAGAAAAGGGTGGTGATGTGTCACTATGTGTATTTGCAAACAACAAATGGTTATTCACAGGTCAACAGGGGTGTTGCACTCAGAGTATTGTGTGAGTTGATTCTCTGTGTTCTCTTGGTTCGTAGCTTGCTCTGAATGTAGATGGGTGATGATAGTTTGCAGCTGCAACTAACCAAGCAATGTAAGAATTCAGAAAATGATAATATAAATGTATGTCATCATCAAAACTTGTCTGAAAGAAGAGCCACGATAGTACATGTGGGACTACTCCATGAAATGTAGTAGCAGTAAAAACCTGATGAATGTTATTTATGAGGCAGATTTTACCAGGTAGCCAAAATATTTTCAAGGGGGACAGAACTATTGACAACAATGAGGAACTGCTTTACAAATTCTTGAGTCTTACTCAAGCGTTTGAGGCAGCAGTTTGCTGAGAGACTCAAGCAGTCTGTCGTGGTGGAAAATGACCAGATGTGTCTGTTGTCCACCCATCTCTTCCTTTTTGATATATGGGTTCTGGTACTGTTTGGTTTAATGTTATTCCCTTTTCTGCTTGCCAGTATCTGCCAATACATGCCTGACATTAAGCCCCTTTAGACATTAAAAAAAAAAAAAAAAGGTGTTCATTTTATCCCAGAGCCTTGATGAAAAGTGGCTGTGTTTCAGCTGTTGGAAATATTAATGAATGGCTTATACTCAGCTGAATATAGACTGTGGTATAGACTGCTCACAGCTGCTTCACTCTTCTCTTTTTGGGGCAGGCTTCTTTACCCTTAGGAGTTTTCCGTGTCGTTCTGGGTTTTGTTGTCTTTTTCTTTCCCTGCTGACTTCCCTGTTTTCTTTTCCATGCCACCTACATGATCTGTCTCACAAGCTCTTTCTCGAGCCAGAGAAGGCTGGGCATATTCACTTGAGGTGCCATTTCAGTCTGCTGGTGAGAATCCTTAGAAGCTGTTCAGAGAAGGGCTGAGGTTGGAAGGGACCTCTGGAAGCTCAGCTGGTCCAACCCCCTGCTCAAGCAGGGCCATCTGGAGATGGGTGCTCGTGGCCGTGACCAGATCACTTTTGGATAGCTCCAAGGGTGGAGACTCCCCATCCTCCTTGAGCAACCTGTTCCAGTTCTCAGTCACCCTCACGGCAAAACTGTAGCTTCCCACAAGACTCAAAGAGCCACAAGCCCACCACATGAGTCTTCTGAATATGTCAGTCATAATTTTACTGTTGCCGACTTGATATGTCTGCTCACATAGTGATTTAGCTCAGCCCAAGATTGATTTCCATTTGACTACAGCTTTGTCTGTAGCAATCAAATAAATTTTGTTTTATCCTAGTGACTGAAATATAGGGGTAAGGTCTTAGAGGTCTCTTTGTTGTTCTTGTCAAAAGATGTCCTGTATCTATGCTGAATAGCTGTTTTTTTCACAGATGCACCTGAAATATAGCTTGACGACATGAATCATGGTGATGTGTAGAATTTAATTGCATTGTTTTACTTTAATCTTCTTCAAAGAGCCAAGAGCTTTTGAGTGTTATATTTAGAAATATTTGTAAAATCATTTTGCATACATTGCAGCAGCATCTAAAAAAAAAATCACACCTTATCACTGTCTCATGTTTTTTGTGTAATTCAGTTCATTAAGGCGTTTGATGTTGATTTCACTCTGCCCACAACGGACTTTAGCTGAGCTTGGCAATGCCTCATTAGGAGATTTGTCATTGAAGTCTTGAGACTAATCAGGGGCTTTCAGTGTATGATGCTGTTCAAGGGGAGCTTTCAGTGTTTCGTGTGTAAAGCACAACACATTTAGTGTTTCATTTATCCTTTGAGATCCATTTATCACTTACGCAGAGAGAAAGAAAACCCTGAGTAGAATAAAGCCTATTCTAGTCAATTTATGCTGTTATAAGGGTTGCACCTTAAAGTCTTCCCTTTTGTCTGCAGTCGGCAGATGTTAATTGTCAGATATTAAAAGATGAGTTAATATGGTATTTTATTATCTTTTCTTGTCTTTCCTCCATGTTGTACATATACATTATAAATGTTCTTGCAGTCCCAGTATCACCAGCAGAAGAACAACATGGTAAATATTTACATGATGTGCTATTTCCACAGACTTTTAGAGGTCTGTTGAGTTGAGAAGATGTTTGAATTTGGAAAGGAGAGGGTAAAGATCTTATGGGATTATTCCAGTCCCTTTGAAGAAATGGGAACTGCTGATTTAATAACAGGAGTTGTGCTTTTGGCCATATTGTGAGGCCTGTTTGTAGATTTTTACTTAGAATCTTCGTGGTTTCATCTGATATGCTAGAGTGGAGCTGTATCTCTGGGAAGGTGGATGGCAGCAAAATTTGAAGCAAAGACTGTGTACATGTACCTATATTGACCTGCACGTCACACCTCCCTGTTCAAGCTTTGCCCTGGCTCCTACTCTAAGATCATCTCAGGGAGAGTACTTCTGCTTGTCGCCATGAAGTAACTACCACTTAGAGGGCTCGATTGCTCACAGCACAGAAAAATCCTCCAAGTCAGAGCTGCTCTTTCTGCATCCAAGGGAAGCCTGCTTGGATTTGTAGGTGTGCTGCCCATAGTATTGGGGAGGAATGTTTGGGAGAGGGAGACAGCAAACATTTATTCCATTATTTTCTTAGCCAAAATATAAGCTATTAAACATTTTATTGCTGTCTGATTCCATATTTTGGACCTCCATTCCCACTATGTTGAACAGCCTTATAATTTGGGAGTGCTGCAGTAAGGTCTCACCAGAGCTTTCTCTTCCCCAGGCTGAGCAATGCCAACTCTGTCAGCCTTTCTTGATAGCAGAAGTCTTCCAGCCTCCTGATGATTTTTGTGGCCTTCCTCTGAACCAGCTCTCAGTCTTTCTTGTACTGGGACCCCAGAACTGGATGCAGTACTCCAGGTGGGGTCCCCCCAGAGCAGAGTAAAGGGGGAGAATCACCTCTCTCTACTTCTGGCCGTGCTGCTTGCATCCAGCTCAGGATATGAGTGACTTTCCAGACTGTGAACACACATGGCTGGCCTGTGGAGATTTTTTTCACCCACCAGCACACCCATGTCCTCAGCAGGGCTGCTTTCAATCCCATCACACCCCAGCCTGTATCAATACCAAGGTTTGCCCTGACCCAGGTGTAGCATCTTGCACTTGGCCTTGTTGAACCTCATGAGATTCCTGAAGTTCAACAGCTTGGTGTTGTCTGCAACATCTGCAGATGTGCATGGGTTTAAATAAGTATATCTGCATCCTTGGATTCAATCTTCACTTGTACATTTTAGTCAGCAGCTCTAGTGTTTGAATTGTAGTTTTACTGGCCATTTCTGTAAAAGTAGATGGAAATGTGAAGGTTTCATCCTCATCCTGCTGATGCACTGTTGTAAGGGAAACGGTGTCCTGTTTACTTAGTGTGGCACCAGTTTGGCTCCAGCACCTGAGTATGCGTGACGAACTTTTGAACCTGCAGTATTGCCTGTGGGATTGACAGTGTTCTAAATAAGTGAGCATTTGGGGTTTGCCTGGACATGATGTAATGACATAATTGCAGAACCATTTGACTTTTAACCATAGATTTTTTTTTTTAATGCACTCTATTTAGCTTAACAAAATAAAAATATATTAATCTTCAGTCTCTGCTACTTCATCAAGTAGTAGAAGAATCATAAGTCGATGGACTGATACAAAGCTCCCTTGAAACTTAGTTTGCAGGAATACCGGTGTTATTTTTAACTGTCTCCAGCAGGAGGCTTTTTGTCTGGAAGGAATCCAGAGGTGTACATTGTAGCCTGTGTTCAAATTCACATCTGTTAGAGCGATGGTTTTTGTGCACAGCAGAGGTAGGTACAGTTGTAGCAGTAGCTGACTGCTCACCTGTGCTGTGTGGCTGGTGGTAGCTGGAAAATCCAGTGCGTATCCCTGTGTGTGGTGGGTTGGCCTTGGCTGGGTGCCGGCTGCCCACCGAAGCAGCTCTGTCACTCCACTCCCCAGCAGGACAGGGGAGAGAAAATGCAATTAAAAGCTTGTGGATCAAGATAAGGACAGGGAGAGATCACTCAGCAATTACTGTCATGGGCAAAACAGGCTCAGCTTGGGGAAATTAGTTTCATTTATGGCAATCAAATCAAAATGCATATTGTTTTCACAAATTTGTAGAGTATTACAAGGTTTTAAAGTGGAGATCTCTTTTTAAAATTTATTTGGATACCTACTGTGTGTGCATGAACATACTGAAATTCACATGCTAGTTTAGAAAGATGTGCTAATTGTCACTGGTCATGTTAAAAAAGTTAATTTTAGGTGCTTCTACTGTTTATTGTATATGAACAGAGCATTACAACTCTATTAAATTGTGGTAAAAGTGATGGTTGATTTTGACTGCCCACATTTAGGCATTTAATGATTTAATATTACATTGCATTAAAGTTACAGATATTTTTAATAAAAAATAAATATTGCTCAAACACTGAGAAATTTAAAAGTTAGGTCCTTAAATCACAAGAAAATAGAAGCACTGCACGGTGAAGGCAGCTTAATCGCCTACAAGGTACAGGTTTAATATGAGTCTGAATAAACAAATAATTTCCAAATAATAACAAAGAGGAGACTAAAATCTCAATCACAGATCATGGTAGCCTAAACTAGAGCAGAGCAGTTGTCCATCTGTAAAGTATTTCTAGCAAAAAATGGAGATTTGACTGGATCATGTTGGAAAATAAATTGTCTTAAGTTGTGGTTTTTTGTTTTGGTTTTGCTATGAACTTGATGCCACTCACAGTATAAATTTTCAAACAGCACCTTAGAAATAAAGTAGATACATTGCAGCTACCAATTGCAGTAAGGTGGAGAGGAATCCAGGGATTTGTCAGATAAATATTTTGTCCTGGTCCTATAAATACACACTCATTGCTGTGGGTAAGAGATGTCTGGGTGATTGAAAAGATTATTGCAGTTTGTGTAGTAGATGAAGGTGACTTTAGGCATGTGGCACGTGGACATTTTAATTTCCTGTCTTGCCCAGTGATTGTTGAACAGGGTCAGACTATATGAATCCCTTTCCTTCTGCCAAGCAAAGTGGAGTCGTAGCACAAGATCATTGTAGTAACTGATTATGAAATCATTAACCAATAGCACATATATATAGATGTATGTGTGTATTTATGTATGTTTGTGGGGCTTATCCCATCTCCAAAACTATTTTTCCTTCTCTGCAGGTTCAGTAATAAAAATTTTTATGAGACAATATTTACTCCGTATCTTCCAGATCTCGCATATCTCAGGAGTGGGCAAAATGTAACTCTGTTATGGTATAAAAACCCCAAAATTTCACAAAGCAAAGATTTTACATGGCCTTGTTATGCTCTGAAAGTATTTTGATGGCCTCTGTTCCCCATGATTGAGGGCTGAAGGTCACTCCAGCAATCCCTTGTTTCTGTGGATAGGATTCTGTGGTGAGACCAAGACATAAATGGAGGTTAAAAATCCCCTGAGTCTCACTCTCATCCCAAAAAACACTCCCTCTGCAGGGGTCTTTGCAGGTTTGAACTGATGCAAGCTAAATTCAAGTTGCTTGGATTTTTCAACGGAGAAGGGGTGACGGAAGCCACTTTCAGTCTTGCCATTTCAGTGTATTTCAGTTTCAGCAATCCTAGAGGTATGTTCTTTTGAAAGGACACACTGGGAATTTCAGGAGGTTCTTGCATAGCAGTAGTTGTTCAAAATCCGATTGATACTGCTGTTTTAATTGTACCCACATTAGAGAAGATTATTTTTTCCTTTTTTTTTTTTGGGCGTCCCACAGGTCATAAATGTTGACGGAACAATGAGGAAAACCCTCCTAGAAGACAAGCTTCCACATATATTTGGGTTTACACTGCTGGGAGATTACATCTACTGGACTGACTGGCAGAGACGAAGCATTGAAAGAGTTCACAAGATAAAGGCCAGCAGAGACATCATCATTGATCAGCTGCCAGATTTAATGGGCCTTAAAGCAACGAGTGTTACCAAAGTGTTTGGTAAGCATGGGCAACATAGCATGGGTCTGTAGGAGTCTCTCCATGGGCTTGCTTTCATTGAGCAGCTGTTGATCACTTGTAATGAGAATAACTGTGATCTGATGGGTTTGAAAGGAAAATGGCAGTTATTGTTTCTGAAGTTGGGAAAATATAGTGTTGCAAAAGAAGTTACTTCCAGTTTTTAGTGATATAAGTCTTCCACAGCTTTCACTAAATTCTCTGAATTTTTATGAGAATTTTATTCGTCTATGCTATAGGAATAATTATTCTCACAGAAATGCTCTATTTCCCGCTGCTCTCTTCTTCCAGTGCAAAGTCCCATGATGTTCAGTTAGCAGAATGCTTTTCACTGTTGGGTGGTATAGGCACAGTCAGTCACCATTACAACGTTGCCTCAAAGCATGTGGCACTTATATATTAACTCTTAACACCTCAATTGCACCTAAATCTTAACAACTAAAACTTGCCCTTAGCATAAGATCAGCAGCTGTATCTCCGTGTCCTTCCATTGCATCTCTGAAAGGTGCAGCCAGTGTTTTAGGTCCTCTGCTGGCACTCTGCAGCAAGTATGTCACAGGAGCTCCTGGCTTCAGTGCACCACAGATTTTCCAGCTACCTGGAACACTGGAATTTGGGTATAGCAAGAAACAGATTCATTAATCAGCTGTTAAAATTAGTGAGAAGAGTTGCAATGGAATCACATTAAGTAGGTTGTCAAATTGTACCCTGACAGTATGTGGATTTCCAGCCTTCTCTACTTGAAAAACAATGAAGTCCTCAAGCTGCAGGTTATGGCATCAGTCTGAAATATGTATGCCCTAAAAAGGGAAAATGAAAAGAACCCTGGTTGAGACTGATCTTTGATAATTTTTTTTGTGTGTGTGTGTGGTAACATTCTTTAAATACCTAAATCCTTGGTTGCAGCAGATGGAGAAAGGCACTCATTTATCTATTGGCCCTTACTTTCCCCTACACGTTTCTTCCCCATCACATGAAAAAATAAGTGTGAGATTGTGGTGATCTTGTTGGAACTGCTTCTGCTAATGAATCTTCTCAGCTTTAAGTTAAACAGGTGGGAAAGGACTGTGATTATTCAGCTCTTTTCTCATCCTTTTGTATCACTGAACATTTGTAAAAGCTGGTGGTTTCAAAGAGATACAAAGATGGAGTACTTGGTCAAAAATAGCTAATTAATTATCTGCCTTCAGTGAACAAATTTAATCTTTGGGGAGACAAGAAAGATCTGTTTATAGATGGTATTTGTACAATAGGAGGGACAGGTCCAGCTTCATAATCCTGGGTAGATGGAAAGAATCCATTTGGAGTGCTTTTTATTGTTTTTCAGAATTCCCTGCCGACAACCCATAGTGTGAACTTATTTTGGAAAATTATACTGTGTTTTTGCTCAACCTCCCATGCTCCCCTTTCCCCTTTACCTTCACAATGCACTAATACCTGTTTTGTTTTGGTTGTTGGTTTTTTGGGTTTTTTTTAAAGGAACTAATTCAATGCACTAATATCTGTTTTGGTTTGTTGTTTTGTTTATTTATTTTTTTAAAGGAACTAATTCATGCGCAGAGAACAATGGAGGCTGCAGCCATCTATGTTTCTTTACACCCCAGGAGGCCAGGTGTGCCTGTCCCATTGGTCTTGAGCTGTTGAGTGACATGAAGACTTGCATCATTCCTGAAGCCTTCTTAGTTTTCACAAGCAGAGCAGCAATTCATAGGATTTCCCTTGAAACCAATAATAATGATGTTGCTATTCCTCTTACTGGAGTCAAGGAAGCATCTGCTCTGGATTTTGATGTCTCTGATAACAGAATCTATTGGACCGATGTTAGCTTGAAGGTATCACTGATGTGTGAATTCCTTGAATATAAAGCCACAGAGCAGTTACTTTGATCTAACAAAGGTCTCTGTTACATGATCTGTCCTGCAGTTGCCAGTGTTGTCATTGAATTGCATCCAAGGAGACCCTTGGAGATGAAGACAGTTGCACTGCTGAATGCACAGTAGGGTGACAGGCATCTTCCTGCTTCAAATAAAAATCCGAACTGGTGTCTGCTCATACCAAATGCCTAAGTCTTGGATGCTGAATGTGTTGCATCCATATGTGTATCTGCTGTAGAAAAGCTGTTTTTATGTCACAGAGTAGAGTAATTTAAACACTAAGCTCAGCAACCCCCTGAGCTTTCTGTCCTCTTCCAGTTTTGACTTGAAAGACAATTGTACTCAATATTAACATTTGACAAGTGAACTTTGGATTGTTTGCTGTTAGTCTGTGGCTCCAGCTTGGCACAGAAAAAGCCAGGGAACTTGTCCAGTCTCCTCCACACTGTGTTAAGGGCCCACCTGCCCCCAGTTCTATCTCAGTGTGTTCCCCGGAAGTTTGACATTTCCTGTGATGTTTGGTTCACATCCAAGCATGTGCTGAAGTGAGGGTTGTGCTCTTCATCACTGTTACTTGCCCTTTTGAATTGAGCTAAGGATATGGTAGAAAATGACAGGTTCACTTCACTGTAACTATATTATTCTGTTTAGACTCTTGATAGGTTTTCCAAGAGCAATCAGAGTTTCCTTGCCAGTGTGCCCAAGCTATAATATGGCAAATCTCACTTTTGGAGCCTGCAGGGCTCGTGCAGTTTCCACAGCCTCTCTGTGAGGGCTTATGAGGGCTGTGCTTCAGTGTTAACAGTGCTGCTTGTGGTGTGGATAGCGTTCCTTCAGGAAGAGTGCCAATGTAATAAATTAGTGTAGTGTAGACACAGTTACTAAATAAATCTCACACAAGCACGTGGAGAGCAGGAGTTATGGACATCTTAACCATTTGTACTGGAAACCACATTACTCCAGCTGCATCAGTGAGTAGATCTCAGTCTCACTCTGTGCGAGACTGGAAAACATTTTACTTGTTTGTTGCCTCCTGAATTTTCCAGCATACTGTGTTTTTGTATACACACCAGGTACCTTCCAGCACCTCTGTCTTCTCATTCCCCTTGTCCCCTACATCTAGCTGCGTAGCAGCAGGTATTATAACTTCAGAGCTTATAGTCATCTCCCTTTCCTTTGGTGACCACCACTTCCCTGATCTCCCGCCTCTGGTTATAGGAGGACACATTTTCAAAAACTACACTACGTGATTTCTGTGTTTGACATTTACCTTTAAAAATATAAAATGTCTCTGACCCTTACACATTCATGTATCAAATTATTAAGAAATCAGTAGCTGAAATACTGTCAGGCACGTAGACTGATTGCTCAGTGTTGATAAGCAAGGCTGGGTAATTGGTCCTGGAAGTTACTATTTTCCTGGAGTTTGTTCCAGTGCTGTTAGGAGTGACTTATTTATATGTGTGCAGTCCTTGCCCTATGACTTATTTTGATGAGTGTGCATAACTAAAATGCAGATGGGATCAGTAAATGTGCTCCAGGTGACTGATTATGGGAAACAATTTAATTTAGATGCCACTGAGATGTGTTTCTGAGACTTAAAACATTACAGTGAATTAAATAATTTTAAAAAACAGCTTCTTGTGCACAAATAGAAGAGAGGGAGAAGGGTCAAGGAAGAATCTGCAGCTACATATTGCTTTCTGAAAATCATGTCCTTTTCAGATGTCTTGGTCTGGCCATCAGAAACCACTACCTTTCTGAAAATTCAGGTGTTTTTTCTCCTGAGAATTTCTATGTCTTTTTTGACAACAGAAATTAATTTTTTAAAATGTAACAATGGCTGGGTTTTTTTGTACTAATTTCTTTTTGCACACCAAACTTCATGATAATTATTCCTTTTTATTTCACTGGGGTATCCATAAACACTGTAGTATTTTTACACAATTGTTTTCCAGACCATAAGCCGAGCTTTCATGAATGGGAGCTCTGTTGAACACGTGATTGAGTTTGGGCTAGATTATCCTGAGGGAATGGCTGTAGACTGGATGGGAAAGAACCTCTACTGGGCAGATACTGGAACCAATCGCATTGAAGTAGCCCGCCTGGATGGACAGTATAGGCAGGTCCTTGTGTGGAAGGACTTGGACAACCCAAGGTCTCTGGCTCTTGATCCCACCAAAGGGTAAGGGACTCTGTTGTTTTTCAAAGCTTTGTGTGAGTGTTCTTGTATGTGACAAGTTATTTGGCAGTTTACACAGCTCTGTTTTTTCAGAGTCTTTGAAAAGGCAATAAACCTTCCACAATCCTATGGGTTACAATGAAAAATTAATAATTGTCAAAAATACTATTCTGCCTTTGTGTAAAAAAAAAAGGAGTATTGTGATGCTGCACGTAACCACGTGGGTTATTTTTGGGTTTTTTTCAAGTGCTGCAAAGAAATTTAGGAAAGTCAAATCATGCTGCTAAACACCATCGTACCTGGCTGATGTCCTGGTTTTGTTGCACTTCTCATTGCAGGTACATGTACTGGACTGAGTGGGGAGGTAAACCCAGGATTGTTCGAGCCTACATGGATGGAACAAACAGCATCACTTTGGTGGACAAAGTGGGGCGTGCCAATGACCTCACTATTGATTACGTGGACCAAAGGCTCTACTGGACTGACTTAGACACAAGCATGATTGAGTCATCAAATATGCTGGGTAACCTAGTGTTCTGTTACACCAGCCAGTACAGAAATATGCACTGGCCATAGTAAAGTAGTTGAATAATATGAAATTTGAATAATATAACTGGTAGAAAATCTGTGTGTATATTTTCTTATAAAAGGAAATGGAGAGTTAAGTGTTTAAGAATATTAAAAAAACCTTCATAAATTAATAACCGTATGGTGATTTGTAATGGTGGTGAGATAAGATGTCATTTCTCTCTATTGGTGTGAAACTGTCTGTGTTGTGCTAAAGCAGAGATGGCCTCTGAGTTCTCAAAGTGAGGACAACTTACAGGTTCACTGTAAATCATCCCTGACATTTCAGCCTGGACGCCAATATTCTGTTGAAGTATTAACTCTTATTTCTGTCTTCAGTCCAGTTGTATTAGTTCTAAACCAAAATACTTCTTGCATTTCCTGGAGGCTAAAAGGTTATGCAGCTACTTCTGCAGTGTATGTTTCAGATACAACTTTACACTTGTTCATGTTTTCCACTGGAATTTCATTTATACATATGAGGACTGTGCTCTGATTGACAATATACATAATTTCACTACAACTAGGTTTTTTGTTTGGTTTTTTAAATCTGTGAAAAGATATTTTTAGAGTGAGTTTTTTTTAAGCTGTCATTGTGTGTGCTTATCTTCAGAATTCTGAGATTCTGAAGTCACTCCATCGTAGAAGGCCACCAGGGTGGTCAGGCTTGATATGCCCTTAGTGAAGCTGTGCTGGCTATGTCAGATCACCCCTGTCTTGCATGTGCCGTAGCATTGCCTCCAGGAGGATCTGTTCCATGATCTTCCCAGGCACAGAGGTGAGGCTCACTGGTCTGTAGTTCCCTGGATCCTCCTTTCTACCCTTTTAAAAATAGGAGTGATGTTTCCCTTTTTTCCAGTCACTGTCAACTTCATTGCTTTTCAAACACCATGGACAGGGGCTTGCCAACCTCATCAGCCAGTTGCTTCAGGAGCTGCATCTCGTCGGGCCCCATAGACTGGTGCCCGTTCACTGTTATCATGTTGCACAATGTCATTTTAGTCAGCAGATTATAAAGACTCAGGCAGACTTGCAGCAAGTGGGCTCATCAGTTAAGGGATGAATAAAGCACTCTGAAGTGGATGAGT
This sequence comes from Rhagologus leucostigma, assembly GCA_013397725.1. NCBI lineage: Eukaryota > Metazoa > Chordata > Aves > Passeriformes > Rhagologus > Rhagologus leucostigma. The sequence goes on from VZTD01001645.1 coordinate 1,448,991, forward strand.
GAATGTTGTTCCAGCTTAATCTTGGACGTTATAAACAGCAGGGGAAAAAAATCACACTTTCGGGAGATTTTCCTCTATCTACAATGAAAATTCAATTATACAGCTTATCTGCTTCCTTCAAAAGAGTCTTTCTCCTGAATTCATCACTGCACACCAGAATTGCTCTAAGAAGTACCTGAGAGCACGCTGGATATCCGTATCCCTAACTTGGAGAATTTAGATGCCTGAAAGTTACATGGGAAGGTTGCCTCTATATTTAGGTCTGGTGATTTATAAGGAAATGGCCTCATGTTCTGGTTTATGGTTATTTTATTCTTTCTCAAGTCTTGGTGGAATGGAAAGTAGGGCAGAGGAAGAAAAGTGAGGTGTTCTGTAGAGTCTAGCGCTGGACGTTTGAGGCAGGAGGAGATGGTGCTGATAAAGGGTACATCTTCATTTGATGGCAGAGATTCATAGAGGTTTATGCTTGAAAATATTCAGGAAGGTGGTTTGCAGTAAGACTTTATCTATTTCAGTAATGCATCTCTGTCAGAGGCCGTGCTCTAGAAGGTGTTAAATCTGTTGTGAATGTTGCTAACTGAGCCCCTGAGTGTGGGAGTATTGAGATTTCTGCCAAACAAATGGTTTCCTAAACTCTTGGGATAGCTGTATGTTAAATTGCACTGCAAAAGATTTGTTTCTTGAGTGAAGCACCATAATTTCTAATAGCAGTTTCTCTGTGAATCTCAAGTTTGTTGTTGCTTTCATGCGTATTAATTGGCTTTTTTATTGGCCTAAGTGATTACTGGAGCTGGTAGTATTTTTGGATATGTTTGTCAATGTCTATTTAGGTTGATAAGCATGAGACATATGAAGTAGTATTTTTTAAAATTACAATACACTGGCATAATTTCAAATTGCTCTGTAGGCAAAAGGGTATCAGGGTAAGGGTTTTGAATGCCACTGTTCACGTTATCTCTTGAGCAGATACTACTTAATAAAGAATCCCATGATGCTGATTTGGAAAATCAGGTTTTATTTTAAAAAGAAGAAAAAGATTTTTCTGAATGCCAGTCACTCTCTTCATTTTATGCCATAGGAATTGTCCTTTAGTTGGTTATCCTTGTTTTTGCAGGACAAGAACGAGAAATCATAGCAGATGATCTACCTCATCCATTTGGATTAACCCAATACAGTGACTACATCTACTGGACAGACTGGAATCTTCATAGCATAGAAAGAGCAGACAAGACCAGTGGGAAGAACAGGACACTTATTCAGGGCCATCTGGATTTTGTGATGGATATATTGGTCTTCCATTCCTCTCGTCAGGATGGCTTGAATGATTGTGTGCAAAATAATGGCCATTGTGGTCACTTGTGCCTTGCCATCCCAAATGGGTTTAGGTGTGGCTGTGCTGCTCATTACACCTTGGATCCCAACAGCAGGAACTGTAGTTGTAAGCCTTTTTATTTGCTTCTATATTCTTTAGTGCTTGTGGCTTCCAGGTGCTTAAAGAAAAGGGATCTCAAGTGCATTTCAAAGGCTCTGGCTTTAAAAGTGATCTTTGAATATGAGGACAGAGTATGGAATTTCATATGCTTTTTTGTGACGTGTACTAGGCATGAAGATTTGTATTTCAAGTCTTAAAAATGACAGCGCTGTCAAGTCTGGTCTTTCTTGTTTCACCAGAAGTGCTTTCTAAGTGATTCAGCTGTGTGAGTGAAGCTTTCCCACTCCTTACCTAAGTGTGTAGGTGGGTGGAAAAGAAATTACCAACAAAAAATGTATTTTTCTCTTACATGTTTAATAAAATCAGCTAAAATAACACTCAGTTAAGTAGTCTAACTCCTAAGTAGTTAGCCTAACTCCTAAGTATTCTGCACAACTTGCAGATGCACTTGAAATATATATAAGTTTGTTTTCTCCCTGCATGTGATATTATGAGACTGCCAGTTGACTGGTTGTCCAATAAGAACTTAAGTTTCTAAGTAAAAATAGCACGTGGATAGAAAATGGGCTGTTGATTTAAAAAAACACAAAAACTCAAAGCTTCGAGCATGCTGCATAGTAGCATATAAGGAAATTGTAACTGAATGAAAGGGTGAGTTTTTGAAAGGCAGGTGCTGCAGACTTAACCTGATCTCCTTCTGTAACTATAGAAAGAAACATTTCAACTTAATAGCAAAAATCTCCAGTTATGAGTTACTTAATTTTCATTGTGAATATTAGCATCTCTCTGGAATTTGTTCTAAATATTCTTTTTCTTCTGTGGGGATATATTTTTGGGAATTGTGCTTTCTCATGCATTCTGTTTTGGCTTGTTTCAGCGCCTGCCAGTTTCCTGCTATTTAGCCAGAAATCTGCCATCAGCAGGATGATACCTGATGATCAGCAAAGCCCAGATATCATCCTACCCATGCATGGTCTGAGGAATGTCAAGGCTATTGATTATGATCCCTTAGATAAATTGATCTACTGGGTGGATGGACGTCAGAATATTATAAAAAGAGCCAAAGATGATGGCACCCAGGCAAGTGTACATCTTGTATATAGTTTTGTGTCAGTCTTTTTGTGTGCTTTTACTTTATGCTTGACCTCTTCTATCCGCTGCACCAAGGGATTGTCACTGTCAACTGCTCTTGTCAGCACTTACTCATGGATATTGTATTTATATATGAGAATTATTGAACGTTTTTAGGTTTGTGGATTTAGGTGTTTGTAAACCATCAGGCAGGTAAACCATACTTTCTGTGCAGTGTTCTTCAGTCAGTCATCAGAATAATGACTGGAAATTGTTGCCCGTGTGTTGTCTTGCAGCCTTTCACTGTAATGAGTACTCCAAACCAAAGTCAGAACCCAGAGAAGCAGCCACATGACCTCAGCATTGATATATACAGCCATACCTTGTACTGGACCTGTGAGGCCACGAATTCCGTCAATGTACACCGGCTGAACGGTGAATCCATCGGGATGGTGCTGCGAGGGGATCACGACAGGCCCAGAGCCATCGTAGTGAACGCAGAGCGAGGGTGAGCTTCCTTCCTGTACCTTGTACAGAGCACTCTTGGGATGTGTGTCAGCTCTGTGTGTGGGAATCTTGAGCTGCATCTGTCTGTTTTTAGAAAGAGAAGTTTTGAATATTGTTCAAAGTGTAGGTGACTGCTTGTCCAGTTCTGGTTTCTGAAGGTATCCAGCTTTCTCTTCCTGTTCCCTCCTTTGCATCTGTTCACACAGCCATGTGTGAGGAACTAACCCAGGTGGTGACAGCGAAGTAAAACCACCTTGTCCTGTTCTCCATGTGGATGCACAGCCCTGCCACCTAATAGGAAAAACAAGAGAGTCTGTATCAGCTGGGAATCTGGCTCATAAATTTGGTCATCATAAACCAAATGTTTCCAGAGGTAAAAAAAGGAGCCTCTAATTTGATACAACTATTCCCGCTAATGTAGTAGTATGACGTTTAAACACTTAAACCCCTTATGTTTTGTAAATTTTTAAGTTAGTTCTGCTGTGATACGTATCTTAAAAACCTCTGAAATGAATTGAAGCAGGTAGGATGCACTAGAGTGATTTCCCATGGGAAGAAAATACATTGTTTTGCTGCAAAGCACTTTTGGTTAGATTCAACAGACACTATCTCTGCTTCTAGTAGTTAGTAGCTTCCTTCTTAGATGTCAAAGATGGTCCCTTACTGTTCTCTTTAATAAGTTAGATGCTTAAATCCTAGTTTACTACTAAATGGCTTACCATGTGCTTGACAGATGTTGAATGACAATATTTCACAACTGCATGGATACAGTAGTACCCAGAGACTCTGTCTGGTGCGTTTATAGGACTGGTGTTTTATACCAGTGTACTCTGCACAGTTCAAAAGCTGTTGTGGGGAGAGGGGGATTAGAGGAAAGATTCTAATCTTATTGGGACTGAGTCACTTGGATATAGTTTGTATTTATAAAAGCTTATCTGCTTTCTCCATTAAAATGGGAGTTTGGGTTTGTTGATCTCTAAAACTCTTGACTTTTCTAGTCAGGTTTTCGAGTGATTTAACGCTAAATCCGTTTAAAATTAAAAGAGGAAAAGTGAGGAAAACGCCATGTTAAATGCTGTAACTGTTTGAGAGAGCAGAATGAGTGATCTTCAACAACTTCTGTCGTGGTTACAGAAATCCCTTCCTCCACCTCTCCCTTGGCTGCATGTTCTGACTGCTGCCTCCCCTCCTTGTGCCATAAGGAAAGGCTGTGCCACCATGCAGCCCATGCTCTTGGAGAGTTTGCCCATGTTACTCACCACTGAAAAAACAGCGGACTTTTCCTTTAAGGAGTTCTCAGTTCATCGTGGAGGGGGTGTACAAACCCTTTTTTCTCTATGCATGAGGAGGGCAGAGACTGCTTTTGTTTGCAGCTGAACTGGCTTAGATATAAAGAATTAATGGAACTAAGATGTCAGGAACATGCCATACTCAGTTGTTCTTCTGTAATCTTTTCTCAAGTTTGATAGGAAATTTTACTTTCTGAGAGGGAAGGTAACCTAGAAGGAGAAGAGGTGGCGGTTAATGTTTTTTTGTCAGAAAGAACTTCTGGACTTCGATCTGCAAGTGGGGACAAGTTTACCCAGGGAGAGTTGCGGAAGGTCTGGGCTAGTCTCTTACAACCCCCAACTCTGTGCAGGAGCAGTGCTGCTGGTGCAGCAGTGCTGAAGCATTTTATGGCCTGGAGATAAATCCTATTAATTTCAGGCTGAGTGTGTCAGTTAGCAGATGTTTGGTTCTGGATCTTTGCACCCGGGAGCAGTCACCCCAGCCATGCCTGTGAAACCATTCCCACTTACACTGTGGGTTACAAGACCGTGCGCACAAAGGGGAATTGCCTTTCCCTGGAGCTCCCAGTTCAGCGATGCTGTCTCTGTTTTCAGGTACATGTACTTCACCAACATGCAGGAGAGAGCTCCCAAGATTGAGCGTGCAGCCCTGGATGGCACAGAGAGAGAAGTGCTTTTTACAACTGGCTTGATCCGACCAGTAGCACTGGTGGTTGACAACAAACTTGGAAAGCTTTTCTGGGTGGATGCAGATCTGAAGCGCATTGAAAGCTGTGACCTGTCAGGTATGTGGTATGAAATGAAATATTTGCAGCACAGTGTTAGCATGTACAGGACATCATTCCCTCTTTGATGCTGACCCTGCTGACTTTCATCTCCACTGTTGCCAGTTCTGTGTAGGCAGTCACAGACAGCAATTGCTGTTGGGTTCCCATCTTTGATGTAATTAGAATAAACGTGACTGTAATGATTGACACCCTCCAAGACAGCCATTTGACTTTCGATATGTTCTGAAAGAGTTGTTAGTCATGGAACCCCTAAATCACCTGCCCTGTGCCCTTTTTTCCTTTCTTAGTGGTTTGGAAAGTTTGCATACTTTTCAACTTTCTTTCTCCGGAGCTTACAGCTTAGGAAATCAAGGTAGCTTGAAAAACACAAACAGAAGAAAGGGCAGTGGTTTTTTTTCTAATCTGAGTGATAAGACAGCTCACCTGAAATAGCATTGTTGCAAGACAGTGGAGAGATGCCAACTCATCGCAGTTTTCCCACAATACTAATATAAAGCATTGCTCCATTTCTTACTCATAAAGCAATAGCACCTTATGGATCTTAGAGAGCATGGTTCATCACTGACTTTTAAAAGCACTTGATAGTGCTGAAGAAGTGGAGAAATTGGCTCTGGTGAGCAGTATAGAACAGAGGATGCAATGGCCCTACTTTCTGACTCATGACTTGTTCTCTCATCATCATCCATGTATGAAGAAATGAAACCCATAAAGGAAGTGCAGAGAGAAGGGAACAAGTGTGAGGGAATAGAAGCTGGGCTGTTGTAGTGATTGGTATGTGCCATGAAGGGTTGAATCTCCAATTTTCATGGCTCTTCTTGCCATGTAGTCACATCCTTCCCTTGTGTTGCAGTGAAGCAATGAACTAAAACAGGAGAAAGTTGTTCACCTTTTTACACGGATAGTTTGCTTTTGAGCACCTAAAACTGACTCAAGGTGAGACTCTTCTAAACAGGGGATAAAAACAAAGAAGCTGCAGATGGGAAGGTAGAGCAGCCCAAGTCTTTCATCAGTTACCAAGCTGAATAGGAGAGTATTGTTAGACTGCCTGAACAGCCACAAAGTGTTCAATCCAGGATAGGCATCAGAGAACCTACAAAAATTTGTAGGAGAAAAGAAGATAAGGGGAAGACAAGACTTTGACCTATGAAACAAACCACATTTGAGAAGAAAAGGTGACAGAGTGGGACATGTAACACAAAATGCAACAGAGATACTGATAGGGGTTTCTCTAGTGATAAAAGAAGTGCTGTAGGAGGACATGTAAAAGTAAAATGACAAGATGGCAAGGCTTCATGTTGTGCAGGTATGCTGGAGTGGTATCCAAGAGAGATGAAAGACACACCAGATAAAATTATATAGAAATCATATCTGGTCACAGCCAAAGAATCAAAGCTTATAGGTAATATAAGAAAAGCAGGGTCAAGCTACAGGATTAAAAGAAAACAATGTTTATGAACTAGAGATGTATCCATAGCCAGAAAACTATGGTTGTATTTGATCCTGCTGAGCTCACTGTAATTTGATTCACTGAGATGTTGATTTTTTAATGAGTTAGCAGCATATTTTTATTTTAAAATGCTTTTCAGTCTTGCATCACAACTTCAGAAGAAATTTGAGAGCCAAAGTGATGTTGATTTGAATTACTTCCTCTAACTAGTATTTTCTGAGCAAAATACTCTAAAATGGGCATATGTTAGGAAAAGCGTTTTAGCATAAAATAAGGCTGCTGAATAAATGGGACCAAAATTATGTATAGCATCCTTCATGCCAATTAAACTGGTCTAGACACCCTTATTCCATTGTAGACTTACAGAGATGACATGGTTATGGAGGTTCCTGAAGTCTGTGCTGCACCCTGATTAACACCATCCTGCTAAATCAGGGAACAACCTCAGATGTCCACTGCTTAACTTTCAGAGAGAGATGAAAGTACTATAAACCCATCTAACAGTATTCTTTACATGGTTCTGGAATTTTTCAGTTTGAGTTAGACCAAAAGTTGGTTTTAAACTCCTTTAGTTTAAAACTGTTCCCCCTTGTCCTATGACTATCTGCCCATGTAAAAAGTCCCTCTCTCTCTTTTTTATAAGCTTCCTTTAAGTATCGTGAAAGGCTCCTTTAATGTCTCCCCTGAGCCTTCTCTTCTCCAGGCTGAACAACCCCAGCTCTCTCAGCCTGTTCTCATAGGAGAGGTGCTCCAGCCCTCTGATCATCTTCGTGACCCTCCTCTGGAGCTGTTCTGACACGTCCATGTGCAAAACTAATAGAACCTGTTAATGTTACATTCTCATGCTTGGCTGAGCTCTAGATAATTTATGCAGCAAATTAGTTGGATCCAGTTCTCATAGCATTTTTATTATGTAGATTCTATAATCTCATTTTGTGTGGATACTAAAAACTTACATTTTTTAAATACAAGCAGACATAAGGTCTTAGTTCCAAAATTAATTATGAGGGCAGAAGCAGGAACAAGTTATGATTTTGTTTTAATTTTCATTTTTTAAATCAAATATATCCAGTTATATAGGCATACACAGAATGGTTTTGGTGGATTAATAGAATAATTTGGAATGTCTTGTTCACCCTAGAAAAGAATAATAAAAGCAATTATTAAATGCCTCTAAGTGTAGGGCAGTACGCAGTAGAAGACTGCAAGTAAAGTGAAAACTGATAATAAATGATTTTTACTTGACCTCATTTTTACTAATTGGCTTTAAGCAGATTTTTACACATTTTTATAAAGCAGAGAGCCTGAGCATTTGGTAGTGCTCCTACTTAGGAGCATATTGAGTCACTTAGCATTTGGGTTTTCTGATGGATTACTAAATTTAAAAAGTTGGGGGTTTTTTAAAGAGCTTTTCTTTTTTGCTCATATACCTGTGGTTGTCACATAGGCTGTGACAAGGTTTGGTACTTGCCTCTTGCTTTGCGTGATGAATGTGTTTTATTTGAGTAATGGCAGTAAAACTAAGCTGGTTGTATTTCACTCTTGCTTATAGATTCCAGAAGAAAAGTACTGCTCCATGTGTGAGTGCACTGTAAAACTTTTGGCCCAAGAGCTGAGCCTGTATCAGCTTTTGGGAGCGCTCACAGCCGCTCATAACAGAGATGTCAGTGTGAGGCTGAGCATGGCTGGCTGACCAGCCAGGCTGTGCAGGGATGAGCTGGGTTACATATTGTATCTGCTTGCCCTCAGGACGTGGCACCTGGTAGCGTTTACCTGAGATGAGATTGAACTTTACCTGAGCAGAGCCTTGGTCTGCATAGACAGATAAACCAGTGACCTTGTAGCTCACGGTCTCCAAGGTTTCATTTGGTTTGATTTTAGCTGGGATGTTGCTTTGTGATGTTTTTTTAAGGAATAACTTAGAAGTCAACTAGTGTAAAACTAGTCTTTGGTGGTTTTTTTTTGGTCTCAGGTGCCAACCGTGTGACCCTGGAGGACTCCAACATTCTTCAGCCCATGGGACTCACTGTGCTGGGGAATCACTTGTATTGGATTGATCGTCAGCAGCAGATGATTGAGAGAGTGGAGAAAGTGAATGGGTACAAAAGGACTAGAATTCAAGGCCGGATTGCTCACCTAACAGGCATTCATGCTGTGGAAGAGCTTGATATGGAAGAATTCTGTGAGTTTATTTCAATATCTGATGTGTCTTACTGTTGGTCATTGTATCTCGAAGTCCTCATCCAGCTGAATATTGTAGTAATGTTGCCCATGGGCTTCAAGTAAGCCATGGAATGCTTTCAACTTGGCCAGTTGGGATCGCAGGAGAGCAGGAGAAACAAATTCCTCGTTCTTGTCGAGAGGACTACTCCTGCTCAGCTAGAACATGTGACCTCATGGCACTGAGTTACCTGCTTTGTGCAAGCTCACATGACACTGAATTCAGTCTAAAAGGTACTAATAATTCTGGTTGTTAATTTTCTAAGTACAATCAAGTAATAGGCCTTAGAAAAACCTTTAGTAAGAACCAAGAGGATTGTACTTGCCTTTTCTCCAGGAGTTTCAGACTCCTGTGTAAAGTATGACTGGTTTGACTCGGCACAGTGGATGATGTAAAAGCCTGCAGTGAGGGAGGCAAAATTGGGACAAAGCTCCTACAATGAGTTGTACTGTGGATGTGAAATTTCTGTCCCAACAGACGTGGAGCATTTTAGGTGCTCACATCTGAAAGGAATCATGCATGCAGGATGTTCTTTTTCTGGACTAGTGATCCAAATTACTGTGGTTTGGTGGAGAGTGCAGAAACCTCTTACAGTAGTCACTCCTCAAAGTGACATCCTACACCTCCTCCTGCTTAACAGGGTTGTAAAAGAGAATAGGAAATCACAAACAAAATCTGGGAAACAGGAAGTCTCTGTTGCCTGTGATGAGTTGTCTTACATAGGGAGGGTACAGTGGTGTATAATCCTTTAATTTTCAGAAGAAATTATTCCCCTTCACAATAAACATACAAACAAACAAACTCTGTGTCACGTACGTTAGTGTCTGTGATGGCTGAAAGTATTTTTGAGCTTGCATATGTGGGTAAGCTATGAAAAATAAGGTGGTGTAAGCATTTAAACTGTAGTAGATTCTATGAGCTAATCATGACCCAGAGGTTCTTTTTTTCTTTCACAATATCCAGCTTTTCTTCTTCTGTGCCACTTCACACATTTCACACATATTGGTATATTTTAAAGGTAATACTGACTGAAACAAAAAGATTTTTTTCTTTAATTCTCAACAGTGTTATAAAAAGGTTTGCTTGCGTTTATTTAAAATGGGGGTTTTTGTTTTTGTTTTGGGTTTCTTTATGGCAAGAGTACTGTTCTTTTAAGTCACACTGAAAGGAATCCTCTTGCAGCTGAAAATTTTTCTACATAGATGATTTCTGTTACAACAAGGGAGTAAATATACATATGCACATGCAGGTGTATGTGCATACACTTCTGTGAACAACTTATGCCTCAAACACTGTATTAAACTTATAAATTTGTTAAAGGTAGAAAGCAGGTTGCTAAGAAGCCTGGACAGATGGAAAACAACTTTGGCAGAGAAATTATGGTATCTATATAGTTTCTTCCCCATGGAAATTCTTGGTCCTTAGCAGGAGTAAAGAATGCGCTGTTCAGCAGCATCCCAAATAACACAGGCTGTAGCCCCACAGATTGCTGCAGCAGATGCTCAGCTCTCAGCCTGAATAAGCAGGCAAGAGACTGGATCTCTTCTGACTCTGATGGGCTGGAGTCGTCAGACAGTGACCTCCCTTCTCTGTGCCCGTTTCTCATCCACTTGATGTTCATTAAAATTTGTTCTATTAGGACCTCTCAGTGCTTCTGGGTAACTGATTGGGAACACAAACATGTAGCTTCCTATCTTTAAAAAAAAGAACCCCAAAATATATGTGCCTGTATTGCAGTTTTGTGAGGAACAGGGAAGTTGAGGCACTAGATATTAGGAGCTCTTTTAAAGGAGAAATCCTGAGGGTTTTGCAGGTTGGCATTCTGCAGCGTCATCGCTTCTTGATGCCTACCCTAGAAATGCTGGTGGGATGTCTAGGTACGATGTAAATGCAGCCTTCTCAAATCTGCGTTTTCATTTCTCTTCACCTCAGCTCCTAAATTCTTTTTAGAATTTCTTGAAAGGTCTCCATATAATAGAATTATAGAATGGTTTGAGTTGGAAGAGACTTTTTAAAGATCATCTAGTTCTAACCCCCTGGAATGGGCAGGTACATCTTCAACTCCACAGGTTGCTGTGTTACTGTGACTAGGAGAAATTTAGTCCTTATGAAGTAATAAATCCTCTTTCAAGCATTGAACTGAAATATCCTGCATTTATCTTCCTAATGATTTGTAGTGAAATCTTGGTTACTCAGACAGAAGTGGTTTGTGAGTAGTTTTTGATTTTGCCCTAGTGAGGAATAGTTATAAGTTATTTTATGCTATGTAATTTTGTTTTCTGTGTGTTTCACCAGCTGTGCATCCATGCTCTCGTGACAATGGTGGGTGTTCACACATCTGCATTGCCAAAGGGGATGGAACCCCAAGATGTTCATGCCCTGAGCACCTTGTGCTTCTACAGAATCTCTTAACATGTGGAGGTGGGTTATGTTTAACAGTACTGCTAATCAATTTGTATCAAAAACGTGGTGGCTGAGGTTGCATTCCAATCTAAAATATGGATTTACACACGGTTTTTCTGTACATGTTGTGCTGCATCATGTGTTAAATTAATCTTTGGTAGTTCTACGACCTGTTTTCTGCTTGAGGTTTTGGGCACATGTGACTTCTCATTCTGAGCAGAATATTCTTCTTTGACCTTAAAATACTTGCATCTTATACTGAGATTTTTATAATTGTGTGATGTGACAGGTTTATGCTTTAAACAAGTGTTTGTAAGATGATGTTGCATCAACCTGTGATGACCTAGCAGCAGAAATTGTGCATCTGATTCCCACAGTATGAGACTCCAGTCTTTGAAATTAATTTGGCCTCATAATGTGAAACACTGTACTGGCTACTTATCGAATGTAGGCTCCATTGTGATTCTTTTAATAAGGTAGCTCTCCTCTTTCCACATGGTAGACTTTTCCTTTAGCCTTCCCTTTTACCATCCTAGGATTTTTGAAAACTGTTAACATTACACTTGCAGAGGGGATTCAAAACAAAACAAAACATTGTTTCTTTTTGGGACAAATTATATCTTAAGTCGTTTGGCTCTGTTGGTCCTCTTGACTTCTTTTCATGTATTTATTTTGCTGTGGATTTCATTTTCTGGCTGAACTCTGAACTCCCATGGGACAGTCATTTCCATGATAAACTGTTTTCTTTTCCATGACCACAACACGTTATGTGGCTTTAGAGTAGTGGTGGTTACTTGGGGAGGGCAGGGTGGATCAATCTAATTATACTTCTTGCTCTAGTGTTGTTGCACAACGTGGACAGCGAGAGAGGCTCACATTCCACTTCTTTGGATCTTCAGCTATAAATCTAACAATTCAGGGGCCTCCATTTCAGTTTCTTATTTTTTTTATTCTAATCTTTCACTAAGCCTGCAGCAAGTTTAACCTATCTTGTCTGCCCTAGTAACAGCCACTACCCAGTGTTTCAAAATAGCTTAGTTGGCTGGAGAACATTTGTCCATGTTCTGGACATCCTTATGAATGCTTTTGTCAAGTTTGTAATGCAAGCTTGTGCTTGCCAAGTGCAACCATAGTGCAAGGTTAAATGTGCCTTTAAATGCAGAAGTAGGGGTCTGTCTGCTGAATTATCCAAACAGCACAGTTGTATCAAAATTTAATTCGAGAATTATCTTAATGCATGTGTCTGGCATCTTTATCTTACCTACAGCTGTCAGGTCACTGGCTACATTTATAATTCTCATATTGCTCCTCCAAATAATCATAAATGAGGAATTTAAAATCATGATTTTTTCAAAACCCAAGCACATTTTGATATTTACTTGCATTTTGTTTTTCAAGATCTTGATTATACTTTTGTCTCATTCTTGAACTTTTCTCCCTAATGAAGAAAGGACAACAGCGCTTTAAAAACTGTTTGCATGTAATTGCCTAATTCTAGAATTTTTAACACCACCCTGAGGAGAAAAAATATTCATACAAAAGTCTCTCCATTGCTTACAGCTAAGAAACTTTCCTTGTGCTGGATTCTTTGTGAAGTTCATTCCTGAGCCTGAATCTTAACAAAAGCCCACTGGGTTTCCAGGGGAGTGTTACCATCCAGTGCCAGAGCACACCTCTAGCTTGATCATAGTGTTGTTGTAGGCAGGGTGTGATGTGGTACTCCGTTAATCCAAGTGGTAAAGCACCTACTCAGAGCATTACTGGGAACAGCAGCTGTGGGGACGAGTGACTGCCTCTCCTAAATGACTTAATTATGTCACAGGGTTTTGGCCCAGTGTCTTGGGGTGACGCAACTTTTCAAATCAGTGGAAATGTATGTGATTGCTGGAGGGGTGTTTTGAGATGGCCACCTCGTTTTTACCCTAATTAATTGCTACTGATAGCAACTGAATGGACTTGCACATTGTTTGTTTCTGTCATTGATAACAGTGGTGGGAAATTGTGTGCTAACTTGCCGTATGTAAGAATTTGGAGCAATTTTTGCAACATATTCTTGATCTGGATTGTGTTTGTGTTCTGATATTCTGAAGAAAGCAACTATGGATGCCTTATAACAGCATAATTGTTGCATCTCTGTGTAGGGTTGTAGCTGCTGCCTAATGCTATTAGTGTGTCACTGCAACTTGAACAACAGTATGGATGTGAAAAGGAGTGATACCAGAGTCTTGGCATCCACGAAAAGTCAAACTTGAAGGAAGTCCCAGCTATTTTAGGTCCAACAAACATAAAAATGGCTGTACACAAGTTAAAATGTTCTGTCTCTGTAGTGAGAGAATATAAGATATAGGCAGGTCTGCAGTGCTCCTTAGACTGCTCTCTGAACCTTCACTGACCTGCAGCCCAGAGACTTTCCAGCAAGAGGACTTAGCTTAATGTTTACCAGTCCTATGCTCCATTCATATTTTTCAATTCATATCTGACCCAGAAATTTGTTTGTGGAAAAACCACTGGAAAAATAATGAAACAGATACTGTAGAAGTTATATGTTATATGTTTTGGATGTATTCATTGCCAATTAACCCAATGTGTCAGGTTTTTTAATGAAGAATTGGTCCAGGCTAACATAATTGCAGGAATTAGAATTGTTTAGAATGTGGTTTGCAGTGAGAAATTGAGTATTCTTTTGAATTTATGTATATGACAGTGTCTTCCAAAAGGTGGCTGTTAGCGACAAAGCAAGTATTTGTAGAGTAAGTATTTGTAGCTCCTGTCCTTAGTTCAGTGCTTGACTGCTAAAGCAAACTTCTTCAATCAGCATGCATCCAGTTTTTGTTATGAAGTTGGTAAAATTTCATTCCCTGTGCAAAATCATGTTTTCCTCTTTGCTGGAATCTTAGCATAGTCACAGAAGAACTCCAGGGAAGGATTAAGTGTGCTTTTCTTGAAAAACGCTCTCATACTTTTACTCTGTTGAAAGGGATAAAATTGAGTATACAAATCTGATTTGTTTTCTCTTTCCCCAGAACCTCCAACTTGTTCCCCAGACCAGTTTACCTGTGCAACTGGAGAGATTGACTGTATCCCGATGGCATGGCGGTGTGATGGGTTTCCTGAGTGCGATGACCAGAGTGATGAAGATAGTTGCCCCATATGCTCTGCATCCCAGTTCCAGTGTGAGAAGGGACAGTGCATTGATGCACACTTGCGGTGTAATGGAGAAATCGACTGTCAAGATAAATCTGATGAAGCAGATTGTGATAGTAAGATCAGTTTTCCTGAACTCATGGTTCTAACACAAGCATCCATTTGGCTTCTAACTGTTCTTGAAATGGATAGATACAAGTCCTTTTTGTTGAGACAGAAGTTCCTGAATATAGATAGGAAATTAAGCAGTTACTTAGCAAGGATATATTATACATAATATATCTATTATGTATACATAATATAGGTATGGAGTACATAAGGTTTTATAATATGCCATGTTACTACATTTTGTTAATGTGTTGGGTGATCAGCTACACTTTGTTAGTTATTGTAAGAGATTCTTGCTGATGTGATCTCAGTTTTGCCCCAGCAGGGCTGATTTGACAAAGGACTGGGAGTTACTGGGACCAGAATTCTATTTTAGCTCCACTGAGTAGGATGTATAACAACAAGGAGGAAGACCCAGAGATATGCAGGCTTGTAATTTACCCACAGCAGCAAAGCAGGTGTTCTGGTGCCTACCTGATCATAATATGAAACTCACTTCTTTCAGTTTTCTTAAGAGGCCCAGATGCTTCTGTGCTGTCAGTATTTGATCTTTCCTTTCTTTCTGTGCAGCAATTTGTCTGCCCAACCAGTTCCGATGTGCGAGCGGCCAGTGCATCCTCCTGAAGCAGCAGTGTGACTCCTTTCCAGATTGCATTGATGGTTCTGACGAGCTTATGTGTGGTGAGATGTCTTTTCTTGAGATTCAGATGCTGTGTTCAGGCCTGTTCTACAGCCTTGTGCAGAGCCCTGGTCTTTGCAGAGCAATATTCTTTCAGGGAAGAATACTTCAAAAGGGCCTTCAGAACTATCCTTAGGGAAACCTGATTTTACTGTGCTCAGTACCTTGGAACTTTCAAAGCTGCTGCTAAGCCTGGAGTGGCTTTTAAAAATGCACAGCCCTATCCACTGCAATAATGGGGCCAAACTGGAGGTTAATTACGTGGAGGAACTAACATGCAATGAGCAAGTGTCCACAAGAGACCACAAACTGGTCTCTTAAAGTGCAGACGTGAAAAGAATATATGGAGATATGTTGATTTTTCTGGGAAAAATGTAACTTTGAATTCTCATGGCAGTAGGTATATGCAAGTTACAGACATGCTGATGGCAGCTGTTGTGTTAGTCCTTAGGGAGTCTGTTACTTTGCAGTCCAAAGTGGACAGTAAAAATTCACTTACTTTTGTTCTTCTTGCAATTTCTGTTGTTTTGCACCGCTGGGATGACTAGAGCATGAAGTAATCAGGCAGTGGGGTAGATAGAGGGAGCATTTAGAATCACACAAGTGGTTTAGCAAAATAGTTGGAAAATCGCATTTTAGAATAAAAGCATATAGATGTGCTGGTTGTCTGAGTTCATTCTGAACAAATACCTTGCATTGGGTTTGTGTAGAGAAATGCTGCACTTACTTTGCCCATAGGACCAACCTTAGCGGATTGTGAAATTTTTAATATCTTAGATCTTGTCACGTTTTGAAGCACCAGTTGTCAGAAGCTGTGCCACTGCTGGGATGAGAGGAGGGTTCACCAGATTTGGTCCAAGGTAACCTTGTTTCTTCCTTCCATCTTCATGGTGGATACTGCAAGGAAAAGTACATTCATGAGTAAGAATGGTGAAAGGAAACCTAGTTGTGAATAGAAAAAAAGGCTAAAAGAATGGAGACAGAAACTGTTGAAAATTTCAGACTGAGCATGCTTCTCCCACATCTTCCATTTATCTCTTTAGTTTTCATCCAGTTCCCCCAATTCCCTGGATAATATAAGGCCACTTCTTCCTCTTTTTTTTTTTTTTTTTTCTTTTCAGTTTCTCTGTGCACTTGGCAAGCTTTCTTGCTGCCAAGTTAATGCAGCTGTTTCCTGTTTGCACTTTGGGTCCAGTCCTGCAATTAGGTCTTAACTGATTTAAATGTGTCTTTATGTAGACATAGGATTGTCTCCTCTGGACCTCTTTTTGGAACAGAGCATTCTGTGGTTTCCCACTCGACTGAGGAAAAGAACTCAAGTAGGGAATAAAAATGATTGCTACCTTCTAGATAAGGATCTTGCATTCAAGTTTAACCAAAATGAGAATTGTGTGTTTTAAAATAGCTAATTTGGGAACATGTTTTAATTTTGGCTTTGCTTTTTTTCTGGTATCATAGCTGAACTAATCTGACTATTTGAAAGTTAAGACCTTAGCTGACGTAAAAGTTGTCATGCACTAATAAGTGTGAGAAAAACATAAAGACTTTAAGACAGAAATGAGTTCTTGATGCTGAGCTGTGGAGTTTGTTGCTAGATCATTGTATTTCCTTTATCTTCCTTCTCAAATTTCAGTTGTTTTTCATTGCCTTCCACTGGAGTGGAAACCAGAACCCGTGGAGAAACATTTTGTGAAGTGAAGGCCTGAATCTTATATGAGCCCTTTAACTTCTTACAACTTCATTAAGGGGGAGGGGGTCTATAGATAGAACTGAGCATGTAAAATTTGGACAAGTTTATTTTGATTTTTTCGCTTCTTGACTGTATCTATTTGTGTATGTTAAAGAATAAAATTCAAGGTGTGTGAAAAAATTGCTTTCCCTGAAGAACACTGCATATGTGAAAAACAGAGAGGTGTCAGGTTTATCTGGCAAGAATTTTGAATGCGTTACTCGTGATCAGCGGGAGATGTGAGGCATAGCTCATCTCAAATACTGCAGCACTTTTTGTTATTTAACATTCAGCTGCATAGGGGGAAAGATAATGAGTAGAAAGTATTTGAGATATTTTGGATTGTGTTTTCCTTCCAATTTGTAAGATGGGGTTTCTTTGAAAGCAAGTTGTATTTTAGGAAGGAAGAGTATTCTGTTTTAAGACCTGTATTAGCTAGGAAGGCATCCACTGCTTAGTATATATGGTAGCTTCTCTACTGGTAAATTTTCTTGATTTTTCATGTTATTGCTAGCCCAAATGGCTTTTAAGAGAGCAATCCTCTCTGATTAAGGACTTGATATTTATAAGTATTCTCTATCTTTGGCCCGTAGACTTTGGAGGGCAGGGAAGAAAAGGAAACTTTCTAGACTGTTGTTCTATCAAGATGATAAGTAATCCTGTTACAAGATAAATTGCTAGACAAAAAGGAGAGTACTTTGCTTATACTGCTTTATGGAGGGGAAGAGGAAGCATGAAGTCTTGTGTATTGAATCAGAATATCGGGAGTTACAGATGCCTGAGTGTGATGGAGATGCTTTTAAAGGCACTGTATGAGTGACTATGTGCTGACTGATTTGCTGCATGAGCTCCAGGACAGCAGCATATTCACTACTCCGTGTTTAATGACCATGTTTAATTTTCTCCTCCTCTCTTTCCAGAAAAATCGAAGCCAGCCTCAGATGAGTCCCAGCCACACAGCAGTGCCATCGGTCCTGTCATTGGGATAATACTGTCCCTTTTTGTCATGGGAGGAATGTACTTTGTTTGCCAGCGCGTGGTGTGTCAGCGCTACGCCGGGCCCAATAGTCCTTTTCCACACGAGTATGTCAGTGGTACTCCTCATGTCCCTCTTAATTTTATTGCTCCAGGAAGTTCTCAGCATGGCACTTTTACCGGTAAGGGTGCTAAGGATTTTGTATTTAATCAGTACCATTACAATGTCTGGATTTCAAGTTTTACACATTATTAACGGTGCTGGATGTGGAGTTTTCAAAGAGCGGAAATTAGATGTTGAAGATCTGCTCAGTGGTTTTTGGAATAAATCTGTCATTTGAATCAGATATGTAAAATCTATTAGCTTTTCTTGCACTTTAATGGCGATGGTCAGTTATTCCTGCTTAAGTTATATTACTATGTTTATCAAGAGGTTTTTGTGGTAGGAAATAAAATTAGAGGATGAAATAATTGCAGGTGAAATCTTCGCAGGGGTATTTTAAATTGGACTTCACACTAAAGGTTTTTTAATGAAAGCAAGTATCAGTGGTTTTCATCTGTACTTCTGTAGGTGCTAAACCAAGCTGTCATTCTGATTCTCATCCATATTTGTTAAGTTTTTTCTAATCCATATTGTTGTGACAAGTTACAACAGCTGAAAATATTACTATTTATGTTAATTCTCAAGAAAAGACATAGGTTTCTAATACCATGGCATTACCAAGAAGGATA
Organism: Rhagologus leucostigma; assembly: GCA_013397725.1. Lineage (NCBI taxonomy): Eukaryota > Metazoa > Chordata > Aves > Passeriformes > Rhagologus > Rhagologus leucostigma. The sequence continues at coordinate 1,467,516 of VZTD01001645.1, forward strand.
TATAGTTGTGAATGATAATTACAAATACTTACTCTGCTTGTAATAAATATTTCCTGCATTTGAAAAAAAAGTTCTGAAAACTTCCCAGACTTAACTCTTACATTGGCACTGAATAGTCTGACAGGAAGAAGCTGAAAATGAATTGTCTGAGTTAAGAGTACACTGCAGTAAAACAGATTGGAGAATGATGTCCTCCATTTTCCTCTGAGGTTTCCTTCCTTTTGTCTCTGCTGATTTTCGTTTTTAGCTGTGATTATTTTCAATAAAAATAATTGGGTTTTGCAGTTATTCATGTACTTGCAATTGAATTTCTTGGGATGGCAATTGAAACTTTGGAGGTCTCTAGCTTGTTTTTCTTGGGTATTGTATAATGCTTTTTTTGCAAATGCCTAAGTTTGTCTAATTGTAAAATTTCTTAGGTAATTTGGGTGAAAAGTGTGGATCAGCTGTTCTGCAAATTCCTTTCTCAGCAATGTGATGATAGGTTGTGAGGAGTTGAGTGCTGCAGTGAGACAATAGGTGATCTGAGGGTGAAATGTTTTCTTTACAAAACATGTTGTTCCTTGTAATCCTGAAATTTTTACATAAAGCACTCTTCCCAAAGTGTGAGAACCATTATCATTGCATGGGTTTGCAAAGCTAGGGGTTTGGTTTCTGTTTGACATTGATAGATAACGTTGTGGTTTATCTAATACTGTTTTCCTCTCTGTTTCAATGCAGGCATCTCTTGTGGAAAGTCCATGATTAGCTCCATGAGCCTCATGGGAGGAAGCAGTGGTGCCCCACTGTATGACAGAAACCATGTTACTGGAGCATCTTCAAGTAGCTCATCCAGCACTAAAGCCACTTTCTACCCACAGGTATGTCTTGGAAATACTCTGGAGAATAGGTATCTCCTGCTTCCGGAGAGAAGAAAGGTGAAACTTTGTGATTACTAAGTAGATGTTAACAACTGTTAACAACTCTTAGGTGTTACTGTTTATGATATGCAGGCCCATTTTGACACTCACTGAACTTCACAAAGGGGCTTTGTTGTAGTCCATCAGGATTATACAGTGCTCTATGATGTCCAAAATGTTTTGTTACCAGGGTGATACTCAGCTGGTTTGTTCCTGGATACTTCTGTTCTTCCCTTGGAGATGTCACCTCCTTTGTTCTTTGTAAACTCTGATGGCAGTGGCCCAATGACATTTTGCACTGCATAATGCTGCAGGCACACATGGAATGATAAGGCAAACAAGACAAAACAGGACTGGAATGCAAACGTGTATGAAATAAGCTTGACTTGCTGTTTAGATAAAGTGTTGATTGTTGATTCAGAAAACCAAGTGCGTGCACTCGGGGGAAAACACTGGTACAGCAGGGTGAGGCAGAGACTACTTTGCTTGCATTTTTTCAGCTATAACTTAGCTCCGTTTCTGACTGTGAAGGGTTGGAAGTGACAGAATTCTGGTCCCCATGTCACAGTTTCACAAATTTCAAGATGTATATTCTGAATGGAAAGAGTCCTCTTTGAACGCGTAGGAGAGACATACAAAGGTTCCTGTTTGCCAGCCTATTTTTTCATGACTGAGCACACAGTTTTTTTCCATCATGCTTCTGAGCAATATATCCATTGGCTCTTAGGTACACACTACAAGCTGCCAGAGTTGATCTGCGAGCTGTGGAGGGGATTTTTGTGTAGTATTGAAACAGGAGCCCACATGCTGTGTGGGTATACATACATTTGTGTTTACATGTAAGCTGTTAGGCTCTATGTGGGCATTTTGATTGATAGTGTTTTGGCCAGTTACAAACGTGCTTTCTCTCCCTTTAAGAAGGGCAAAAATGGAAAAGAGAGGCTTGTGAGCTTATCTGTTGGTAAGGTAAAATTGGGTACTTCTTGCACTGCCTTCTCTGTGAAGCCATCAAGAAGCAGATGTTTGGAACTCAGCAGCCCTCCTAATTTAGCTTGTCTCATGCTTCACCAGTGTCTCTGTAATGTGCTGAACAATTTCATGCTAGACCTGATTGATGTGTCCGTACCACACTAAAAAGGATGAACAGAAGAAACACTTACTTAAATAAAGCTTGAAAGAGAAAAGAAGCCCAAGAGCTGATCTGCCTGTGTGATTCTATGGGATCTGTGTTGGCCAAAAGATCAACTCTTCCATTTGACTTCTGGCCTAAGTTAATCTGACTGTTGCTGGGAATTCTTTTTTCCACACTTTGTTATGTCAGGGCCTGCAGGGATGATACCAGCATTCCCTTCACAAAAGGCATGCTGGGTTCTTACAAGGAGGGTATCGCGAGAGCTTTGTTACATTAAAGTTACTGCTTAATCCAAATGTTATGGTGAGTTCTGCCTGGTAGCTAATTACCCAGCTTTATGTTAATAATCAAAAGGACAGATCTGAGCATCTTAGTTGTCTTGGCTTTTTTGGTTTGTTTAACACATCTTAGTGGTACTGAGAGATGCTCTGGTGAATAGAGACTGGGAAAGAATCAGTGTCAGTGAAGTTATGCTGGTTTATGTACCTGAGAACCTGGCCACAGGCATCCTGACTGACACTGTTTGCTGTATTTAATCTCAATATGCAGTGGTATTGATGCAGCTCAGGGCGTCAGTAGGAGCGAACCCACAAGTAGCATGCAGTGCTCCTCCAAGGAAGAAGATTTCTGGAAGATCCTCTTGGGGCAGTTACTCATCATTCCCTACAGCTGGCAAAGGGAATATTCAAGCTTGTCTCCCTTCACATGACTCTGGGTGCAGGGCTTGTCAGCATTAGTAACAGTAAGCTCGATTCAGTGGCCAGGAATCACTGTGCTGGATGCTGCACAGTGAAGAGCCAAACAATGATCTCCACTCCAGTGATTTTAGAGTGTTTTTGTGGGAGAAGAGCAGAGACAGAGGAAGGATGGTCAATGGGGCAAGCCATGAGTTGGCCGAATGCCCAGGGCAGGCAGTGTACAAGATGCTCACATCAGTAGCAAGGCTCAATCAACAGCAATGGTGTAATTTTCCACGCTGGAAGAGATAAAATGCTCTTCTTGGGTTTAGGCCGGTGGCCTGCTGGCTGTGTCAGAGGTTCAGCTTCCTGCTAGGGGAAGAATCCTAAATAATTTTGAAGCATGCTAAACTTTTTTCCTTTTGTGAAGGCTACCAGCAACCGTGCATAAGCACTCATAGCTGAGCCATGTGTGTGTATGCTGTCTATATGCGCACATAGGCAGGCTGGAAATATTTTTTAGCTCATAGGCTTTTTGCATTGTGAACTGTGCCAAAATGATATGTTTACAGAACAAGAGTGAAATGAAGCATTCAGGGAAGCATGGGGTTGCATTAATTATAGTAAAAGAACTTGGCTTCCTGACCCTACTATTGACTGGGAACATGTTTAGGGTCTGGGAGTGGAACATATTTTATTTCCCATTAGCGTCTGCTGAGGATGCTATCAGTCCTTATGTCCAAGGAAGTGCACTCAGATTCAGCCAAACTGGGTCTCATTTCCAGCTTTATTCCAGCCTTCCAGCATAATAACAGATGTGGCAAGGAAGAAAATTCCCTGTACTGAGAACTTTGAAGGCCTGCACAGTACCTAAGTCCAAAGTAAAAGTTTGTAATGAACATCTGTGATGTTTAAAAATGCATTAACACATCCAAGCAGCCAGGGAAGGAAACTAGAATAAGGATGAATGACAGGGTGAAGGTATAAATACTATTTTCAAACTAAGTAAAGTTGTATACTTAACCCAAAATTTCACACTTCTTTGTCGTTGTTTCTAGATTTTGAACCCACCTCCTTCCCCAGCTACCGATCGCTCCTTATACAACGCAGAGATGTTTTATTCCTCAAACATTCCTTCAAACACAAGATCTTACAGGTACAGTTCAGATAAAAAGGTTTGTTAAGTCTTCTATTTATCTGCCTTTAGTTTTGGATCTTGTTCAGACTTCATTTAAAAAACCTTTTACTCTCTTAATAAATGACCGTTCCAATTATGTACATTATATTGCTATGTAACAGTCCCTGAGCGTCCTGTATAGAGGAGGTTGGTGTTTCCTGTTAATTTCCTTAAGCTTATCTTAAAACTATTTGGTGAGTCAGCCTATTTCTTCGTGACTGGGCTGAATGGTCATAGTGGTCTCCTCTGGTAGGTTAGGGGCTGGAAGAATGTGCTGCTGGCTAAGGATAGTTGTGCCATTCAAATGTAACACAGTTCAGGTACTTCTCGTTGGGTTTCTCTGAGAGCCTGCATTAAGGTTTGTGTAGTATTAATGAGCAGGCGTCTCGACTGACCACACAGAGCTGTTCAACCTCTTTCTTTTTTCTTTCTTTTTTCTTTCTTTTTTCTTTCTTTTTTCTTTCTTTTTTCTTTCTTTTTCCTTTCTTTTTCCTTTCTTTTTCCTTTCTTTTTTCTTTCTTTTTTCCCCAGATTGCAACTAATGCATGTGCTTTTTCTTTTTTATTGTTTTTGTGCAGGCCATACCTTATACGAGGGATAGCTCCACCCACAACTCCATGCAGCACAGATGTCTGTGACAGTGACTATACTACGAGTCGATGGAAGGCCAACAAATACTATATAGATTTAAATTCAGACTCAGACCCTTATCCCCCTCCACCCACACCTCGCAGTCAGTACATGTCGGCAGAAGAAAGTTGCCCTCCGTCTCCTGCCACGGAACGAAGCTATTTTCACCTCTACCCCCCTCCACCCTCTCCTTGTACAGACTCTTCATGACCTCAACAGAAGGAACTTTTCCTGTAAATATTTTAAAATATGAACAGATTTAAAATATATATTTTATGATTTAAAAATAAATCTGGGTGGGAATTAAACAAAACTAAATGTGAATAAAAATGGGTGGGAGGGGTGGGGCTGTGAAAAATTGTACAGAGGAAGAATATTTATAAAATTGATTTTTTTAACTTAATTTCCATTCTTTTGTGCCATATTTGCCTTTTTGAAGTCATGTAACTGACTGAGTCTCCAAAGGATTTGGGGAGGGAATGTCGAAACTTTCTGCATTTTTAAGTCACCTTTTTACATGCAAAAAGTGTAGTTCTTTTTATTAATGTGAGACAAGAAAACTAAGTGGCTTTTGGGAAGGGGAGTTGTCTAAACAAAGATGCAGGGTTATTCCTAGAGAAGAAAAACACATTTAAATACAATTGTCAGTATCATCCCTTCACCACCACTGAAAGAAAACGTGCATGATCACAACCCTTAGATGCTCCTGTTTGCCAGTGAGCTGAACGCTTCCCAGCAGAACTTGAGTGCTGGGACCTGAATTTCAAACCTCCCTCTCCATCTGCTTAGCATTGAACTGAAAGAACACTTCTTTTGGCCAAACCTTCCAGCTTAACTAAACCCACAGGCCTCGTGTCCTACCTCATGTCAGTGCCACTGCACATGGCCATTTCTGTAACTGATTCAGGCTAAATAAGACCAGTCCTAAAAAACATGGTTTAGTTCCAACCAGTTCCCCACCTGACTGGGTGAATGGTAGCAGACACAGTTGTACTGACCTGTGGGTAAGACCAAGGGTCAAGTTTAAAGTGGTATTTAAGCTAAGAGAAATGCCCAACAAACTGCAGATTCAGTCAGACTCAGCATTTTAATAGTGACGCAGCCAAGCTCCTTCATCCTTCCTTGTGAAGCTTTGGTGACTGTCTGGGAAGAAGCTGTAATAGCCAGCTGCTTCTTGAAATACAGTGCTAGTTTTCTTTTTCTCAAAAGTCCTGTAATCACTGTGCCTGGTTTCTGAGGTGTTCACCCATCTTGACTTGATCAGAGAATCGCTTCATCTCTTAATATTCATTTTCCAAAGCAGAATGAAGTGGTCACTTGTATTCAAAGGAGGGAACTTGTTTGGGTTTTAACTGGTGTTTGTAGAAAAATGGTATCTGCATAGCTCAAATCAAAAATCAGTTTAGTCATATCTCATAAAACTTTGCCACATAATTCAGATTTAGAAATAGATAGAAGAAAGAACAGAGGAGGGAGAAGGGACAAATACTTTTTTTCTAGTCATGTTGATATAAGAATGATTAACTCTCATACAAACTCTCAGGACATCGAGATCAGCAAAGTGCTTGTGTTCCCAACTCCTACCAAAAAAACCTTTAGGGAATGGGGGAGCTAGAATCAGTCCCTTTCAAATTCAGAAGACAATTTTTTGCTTTAATTGCTCCTTCTCTCTAGCAAAAAAGGATTGGGTATTGTATGGCACTTTATAAATTCAGCACTGGTGATGATAATGTGAGTGCCTGCTTGGGACATCTGAGGGAAGTTCTGAATATGCAAACTTGCACCTGTTTCTGCAGCTGCTCAATAACAGATGTGTTGGGCCTCCAACAGCTTTAATATTGATGACAACAATGAAAACTTCTTTCTTGTTTGAACTGAAATTGTACTTGGCTTTGGGTCTTTTTAGCAAGTTATTTGAGAGCACATCAGAAGAGCCCTACAGCTCCAGGAGAGAGGTCTTTGTTGTGGTAGTGGAAGGGCTGGGACCACAGTGTTCTGATCCACTCTGTGTTTGCAGATTTATTAGTCCAGATCTGTCCTTCCTGTCTGCATAGTTCAAGGATAGGATTTGTGCTGTCACTGGTGTGTTACTAAAACTCCTAAAGTAGCTTTTACTACCTTCATGTCTAAATTTTTGCTTGAGAAATTAAGTACAAAGAAGATGATTTTTTAATAGAGAAAAGTACAGAAATGGAATTTAAGGATGGGTTCTTTCCTCATCCCTTATGAACATTAGCAATTTTGTAGTGTGATGTGATGGGCACAGTCATGGTTTGTTACTCTTGGAGTGACTTAGCCGATCTCTGAAATGATGGTTTGGTGAAAGAAAGCAGTTCTCATGTGATCATGTTTCAGTTAACTAAATTAGGAATATACATCCACAGGATATTTTATGTGCTACATGAGTCATATAAAAGAGTATTTGTTCTGGACTACAGCAGTTGGTAGTCCAATTTTATATCATATCTCATTTTCTGCTTGATAACTATTCACTGTTTATAATGAATTCATTAGTTGTTTCATGTCAGAGTTCTATCTTAGAGATATACCACATTAATTTTCCTGTATTCCTGTGATGACACTGCATGCAGAATTACTTTTTTTTATTTCATTAAACCACTGATCTTTTTTAAGAGCTGTAACTGTAAGAATCCTAACCACTTTGTCTGAAGATTTGTATCCTATTACAAACATTGGAATTGAGTCCAAGAAAATTAGCATTTTTACTGAACTATCTTAAGAGTCACATTCTTTTGGAGCTTAGGTTTTCAGAAGGAAGGAAGCACTTGCTGAATGGGGTGAATTAAGTGTACATTTTTATTTCAGTTGAACATTCATAGCCTCTTGCTGTTGATGTTTGCTGAGGAATTGCCTTCTCTGAGGCACTTGAAGTTTGGTGATAAGAATCAAAGCCCCACACTTCTCCATGCTACTGACATTTTGCCTTTTCCAAAAACGGATTGTATACAAATTTGGCGTCTTAACATTTAAATACTAAATATTATTTTTTGATTACTGTAGACTATATACTTTACCAAGATTACTGTGCTTCTGGTGTTAGAAAAGACCAGGAAGAAAATCCGAGCAACAGGAACTACTTCCTTCCAGAATATCCCCACCGTGTTCTTAGTGGTTCCCATCCTGTGAACTTTCAGGCTAAAACACAGAAAATAGGTACTATTTTCTTCTAGATACAGATGAGAGAAAGAGTTGCAGGGAATTAGCGAATGCATATGAGCAATTCTGGCAGTTCAGGGATGAATAGGAGATGTGTGGGGGAAAGTTGGATTTTGGTGAGGCTTAAGCATAGTTTTAATAATGCAGAAGTTTCCTGTGAGAAAGCTGACTGAAACATTTTACGAGTTCTACCCTAAGAACCTGCAGAGAGGTATATGTGATTCAGCTACCTGTGTGAGCTTGTGAGTACTTGAATCAGTGTTTTCAACCACTATTTTCCAAGCCCATTGTGACTGCATATTAGCACTTGAAACAACTCAGGGTGTAACAAGGAGTGGTGTCTGGACAGCAGCCAGTAATGGGCAAATGATATGGTTGATTCTGTGTTAGATTTAAAGGACAGATGTCCCAGCAGAGAGCAGCTTACCTGCCCTGCAGTGCTGTCGTGAAAGCAGCCACTTGGGTCTTCTCTTCTGTAGAATTTGTCCCATCTGCAGGGCAGGTGTAGCAGCAGTGTGAGGCTGTAAGGTAAATGGAGAAGTAATCATCTTCGACAGTCAAGGATTCTTTCATTTCAAGGAACAGTTTTGTGCAAATTATAGCTTGACTTCAGCTAGACTGGTCAATAGCCACTGCACCTTTAAATTTGCAGTAGAGTGAATTTGTTCTGCATGAGTCTGAGGAAACTTCATGAGCACTATCCCAGCTGTCTTAGATTGCTTACTCAGATTTCTTGTCTCGACAGATCACTAGAGAGCACTTAGGCTAAGATTAAGCTAAATCTGTATGTATGACAAATAATAATTTCTTCAGGATAGTGTTATAGTACAAAATGCTCTGTGTCTAAAAATGAGATTATGCCATTATCAATATATTTTAAAGAGGAAGGCAGAAGTGAGTGGGAAAAAATTATTTTGGAATAATGAAATTGATTTTCAGTAATAAACCTTCATTTCTGTGGTTTGCAAAGGTACAGGCACTTCCCTAAAAATTCTGATTCTTTTCAAAGTAACAGCAAAATGGTCTGTTCCCTCAATACCTGTTTTACACACCTAGGACCGGCTTTCTGGAAATCTCCAGGCTTGTTTACTCTAGATCTGTTTTCCACCTGGTATCTAGAACATCATGTGCAAGGTCTAGGACTCATGATGTTCTCCCCATTTTTATTCCACCTGGTGCCTCTTGGATTCTGGGGCTTTTGACATTCTGACGCTCTGTGCACAGCAGTGAAAAAGGATTTGGAAGCAGGAGCACTCAAGTAAGAGCTGGTGATGTCATTCCTCCATTGCCTGCAGAGTCAGACCCCTTTGCTGGGGAGGGCTCTTGTGCTGCCCTTCCTCAGAGCCTCGCCAGCATGTTGTGCTACTTCACAAGTGTGCTCAGTTAAACGCCACAGAAGTTGTGTGTCCTGATGGCTTCGAGCATTTTTGGAAGCAGATCTCTTCTGTCATTTTGTTGGGGTTTGTGTTGAGTCAGTCCAAATGAGTAGCTGTGCTTACAATTGCACTACAGACGATATCCATTAATGTCAGGAAATGAAAACAGAAGGCAAGCATGTTCCCAGTAATTAATAACACGCACGACTGCCTGGCACAGAGCCCTGGATTAGAAGTAATATATTTGCTGTTACAGTGCTGAAGGACATTTTATAAATGTCCATGCATGGACAGAGCCTTAGAAAAGCCACAGTCAAAGATAACTGCAGCTCAGTCATTTGTTGGTTGTTGTGTGTTGTGACTCAGTTATGAATTATGAGTACAGTCCTCCTTGTAAATTTGGCTTGTCTGTAAGAGATTCATGGAAGGCTGAATCCTAAACTCTGAGAGGTGTCTGCTGTTTCTGCTGCTGTTCCCTTAGGTAGTGCAACATTTTCTGTTCATCATTATATATAAACCCCCCTTTCTACAGCAGTTTTAAGTTTAGCTAAACAGCTTAAGGTATTTACTACATGTTAAAAGAAATACTTACTAGGCATAGATATTTTCAATCCTGTTAGGTCTTCTACCTCTCCGTCCTGAGAACACTTACTCTAGATTTTCTAAAGGGTGTTTTTCTTTAATTTGTTTATTTTGAGGTTGGCCAGCTATGCTGTGGGCTTTTTCACATAGAATCATACTCCCTGTAAGGAAAAAAAAAAGGAAAAATTTATTTTAAATCAATGTTAAGCCTGCTGATAGGAATGATGGAAACCAGTCTGTCTCTGCATTCCACAACAAAACCGTTCAAAATGCCATGTCCTGACATGCTGACAGTGCTCCCAGCCACCTGTGACAAGATGCCACATGCTGGCTGTTCCCAGCATGAACCACAGCCCTTGTTGCAGCCCACCTCTGGAGTCAGGGCTAGGTCCCCACCAGCCAGCACAGAATCCTGGTGGAGAGAAGATCACAATGGCAATTCCTAAACAGGTCGGTTTATATTTACAAAATACACGCAGAGAATGTGCTTAGAAGGACTTGTCAGAGGAGAAAAGCAAGTTTGACAGCTCCAGTGACAGACTAATTCAGCGACACTGACACCTCTGAAAAGCGAGTGCTCCCACTGATGCACCTTTCTGTAAATAAGAATGAGGCCACTCTGGTGACAGCACTCCTGGGGTGGCTGCCTTTGACAAAGGGAGCGATATTCCCGTTTGATTTGTACAGAGATCCTGCAGCCTGTAAATAGTTGTACGTGGAATCCATCAGCCTGTGGAGGTAAAACAAAAGCTGTTGAAAGCGGGAGGACAGCTGTGTGAAATTTGGGGGGTATCATAAACACAACTCTAACCCAGACCGCTTTCCTACTCACCTACTTGTATTGCAATTGCTGCTATTGTAAATGTACAGGAATATACAAAGAGTACCGAGAATTTTTATGATATAACCCACAGGTAATCTTTTTATATTTATATTAAATTGTGTATTCCGCAAACAGCCTAATAATTACAGCTTTATACGTGTATCATTTTGTAGCATTTGTTACCTCGAAAGACAACCAAACCCAATACTTCAGTGCCTTGTGTATTTTAAACAGATTAACATATAAACTGGGGGAAAAAAAATGTAGATTGTACTCTGCTGGTTTTAACAAAGATTTGTATTATTGTTAGTGTTCTCTTCAGTTAAAATACACACAGCCACAAGTTGTGGAACTAACTGAAAGCTTACAATTTTGGAGTTTTTTTAGAGCATGCATGTTTTGAATTTGTAATATATTGGAGTTTCTCTCAAATGCATTCTTTCAAGTTAACTTTGATTTATATATTCATATCTGTTTCAACAGACGTCCCAATACCTGTCAAAAATACCTAGCATTTAAAAAAAAAATGCCAGTAGCTGATACTTACATGTTTGGGGATTAAATTAATGCTGTTCTCAGCATGTCACAATTTTCATTAGAGCCACAAAATCTTTACTGTGTTACAGGAAGTCTTTATCAATTATTTTTCCAAGCATTCTAGCACACAAATGACTTGGTAATACTGTTGTAAAAAAATCTTCTTTGAGGCTGTCATCACTTCAGACCATTGTACGTTAACAACTTTCTGGTCATGAAACTGCAATGTTTCTTTATGTTAACAAAACCAAAGGCTTGTTTGAAATAACTGGTATTTTGTATAAATATTTGTACAGATAACAGACTCTGCTTTTGTACTATAGATTATGTGGATTTTGGTTTATAATAAATGCTTTAAAAAGATTTGCTTAGCAGCCATTTTATGAGCAAAGCTGTTTCATCACCTTCAGCAGAGACAACCAGCCAGTATCACAACTGGTTTAGATACTATTTAAGATAAGGATAGTGCTGTCTCCTTAGTTTTAATTTTAAAATGTACAACAGCGAGAGCTGGAAAGCCAATCATCTTTAGAATTAGAATTGTTAGCTACAGAACTTACCACAAGTTTGTCAGCATCATGACCTTACAAAAATTGTTACACTCCATAGGAACAATCTCAAGTGTTTTGACTAGGCCAGATCTGATCTGTATTTCTTTTTTAATTGTATGATATCTTTTAAATGGATGCCATAGGATGTCAAAGTAAACTTTTAAAATAATGGCTTCTTTTTTTTTATGGTGAACATACTTGAAAGCTAGTTCCATTGAGTCTAGTTTTGTCTTGATTTGTGCAGTCAATATTGGTGGTCTCAGATTTGTGAGATTTGACATAGAAGTCAAAAATTATTTTTAGTGGGAATATCCTTTCTCCTGCATGCTGGTTAGATGAGACTCAGACTGAAGCCTTCCTGAGCAGTCATCAGCAGTCCTGGTGAAGTCCGGTTCTGTTTCTTCTGATTATTCCAGGGTAGAGAAAAAATAGAGCATACACATTCAGAGACCTGCTTGTTGCCTACAAAGTTCTTCCAGGTTTTGTACTATAGTGAACCAGAAAATGTCAAAATATTTTTCCTCTTAGCCACATTATCCTTGCTACTAATGCTTAATATAAATGGACCCTGGAGTGGCCATATGATGACTGCCTGGATTTAGTGATTTATACCATCACTGTGATTAGGATGGATTTGTAGCTTGAAGGAAGATGACAAAACTGAACTTCTGGTGCTGTTCTCAGCCTGGAACAGGCCTTCCATCATCCTATTGTCTTAGAAAAGTTGGACTAAATTACCCAGAAGTACAGAAAGATTTTTGGGATTTCATACGGTGTGAAGCAGAACAGCCCCACTCGTCTTTCTGGGACTCCTGGCTGTAGCTAGGCTTTCTCTCCTGAGAAGATGCACAAGGTCCTCTTGGAGTGGACTCTGTCTGACACAGGCTGGTTGCAGGGAGGTGTCTGATACATGTAGCCCACATAAGAACACAGATTTCTGCACAGCATACCTATCATTCCTACTCCTTCAGTGCCTTAATCCCAGATGTTTCTTGAAACCAGAGGACACGATATTTTCTTTTTGCTCCAGAAAAGCTTGCTCAGCTGTCTGGATCTTTGTAGCCTTACACTCCCACAGCTTACAGATTTCTTAATGTGTTAATTGGGAAGTAAAGCTCTGATACGTCATTTGTCTGAATGGAATCTGAATACATTCCCAGGGCTGAAGCTATGGTCACAAAGAAGGGTGCCTAATTCCAAATCCACTGGTCCTGATCTTTTATGAAATTCCCACAGCTGTTACTGTCTGTGGCAGGGCAGAGCAAGGTGTTTGGCTAATTTTGTGCAGCATCACTGAGGATTGAACTGAATAACTGTGTCTGGATGTACTAGGAGGTGGCTAAAGTGGTTGAAATGCATTCTGCCACAGCATGGGTGGCTCACAGCTGCACTCAAGAACAGCCTGGTCCTAACCTATTCAGCTCTATGGATCTCCTTCCATGCTTTATGCCAGCCTCAAAGCTTATGTACACATGGTGGTTGTTCCAAAAGAAAAAAAATCATAAATAACTAATGTCCTTCCTTTCTCCTCCTTTCTCCTAGCTTTTATTACTGAGCAGACGTCATATCACATGGAATATATCCCTTTGGTCAGTGTGGGGGACATCCCCTCCCAAGGTCCTGCCCACCCCCCGACCTACTGCTAAGGGATTAATGCTGCAGAGACAGCACTGATGCTGTGGGAGCGCTGCTCAGCAGTAGCCAAAACACCGGGCTGTTACCAACAATGCAAAGCGCAGCACCATGAGAGCTGATCTGGGGAAAATTAACTCCACATCAGGCAGACCCAATACAGCGAGCTAACTGTGGCCACATGCTGCCAAAAAGCCCACATAAAGTTATGGGGAGGAGTTCATGCGAAACTAATGCTTTTTAGGACAAGTATTGTCCAAATATGTTTGCTTTTCACCCACCTGTGCTCTGAGGGTTTAATACAGGTTGTCCTTTGAGTGAATGGCCAGGGAATGGTGGGGCAGCCTTCGAGGCCGTGCGTGGTGCTGTGGAGACCAGGGTGGAGGGAAGGCAGTGCGTGCTCTGTGGTTTCTGCAGGAGCAGCACTGCAGCAGGCTGCCCACATCCCTTCTGACAGCACAGAGCTACACACGACCTTCCACTGAAGAGGGCAGGTGGTTGCTGGAATCTGCTCAGAAAGCACAGATAGAAAGAGGGTTGGTGTGCACAGGAACTAATGCTGTTGTGGTTTTAGTCATCACAAAAAGGCACCTGTCTATAATTAATACTGGAGACAAAGGTAGCATCTGAGAAACGGAGGCTTGATCAGCCAGGCTAATTGCTGGAGTCTGAGTATATTGCAGAAATGAGGCAAGAATCATAACTGCAAGGGGTATTGCCAGATCAGCGGGCTAAGATCATAGCTACAGTGACGATTAGGCCAAGCAATTTACTTGGGTCTCCCCAGTTTGGGTTTTGATGGATTCCTCACAGAACACAACAGCTGGAAGAGGCATGGCAAGGGCAGGATAAGGTCTTGAAGTTCCTCTTGCAATTAGAGACTGGTCTCTTGTCGTGTAATTAACATGAATAGTAAGCAGGCTTGAAGCTAGAGGGCCTTTTGGGATAGAAAAATACCAACAGTTTACATATATTCTGGACAGCCTGCAAAGACAGCATCTGGGCTTGCCCTAATTGAGGTTAATGCCTTCTGTTACAGTTTCCCAAAGGCAGAGCTACTTTGGCAATAAATCTGATTTAAGGGATAGCAACAGCTTTGACAATCTATTGCTTAGGGAGCGATGTTTGTTACTGAACTTTGCAGGGCCTAGAAGGGTATAAAAAAGACTCATGAGAACAGGGACAACGCTTTCCATTGTATTTTAATTTGGCTTATCAGGCTATTGTTACAGGTTTAATTAGGACTTAATTCTTAGACAATTTCTCTCATAGCGATCTGAATTCCTTCTAGGTCGTAAGGAAACATTTAATGCTTATGCTTATTTTACTGTAGGCATTGTACATAGGCAATCACTAAAAATGAGAATAGAATTTGGGCATCAGGCTCCAAAAGTTTGTCAATTCCCACGCTATCCATAGCCTGCAGCATTTGGAAGGGTCAATATCCTTAGCTTCTCTTTGCTGTTGTATGTTGTTGTAACAAAAGCCCAGGTACTGGGAACAATAGAGTGGCAAGTGTTCAGTAGTTAGATTCCCTGCATCCAGAGTAGACAGAAATACTCAGGTAGGTGAGAGCTCACGAGCTGAGGTGCTGTCCTGGTTTAGGAATGGTACTCTCCAATTCAGTGCCCCCACCGAGACAGCAACAATACCAGTAAGAAAAGTGTACAAAAGTGTACAAAGAGAGGGTGATTTACATGCACAATGCTCGCCAAGCCTGAGATAATGAAAACCAATGGTGGAAGGCTTCCCTCTGCCTGCCACACTTTTCGCCGACTGGAAAATAAACCCTTCTCAGAACTGAGGGAAAAAGTCTCTTTTCTCCATCCCTGGCTATGACATAAGGTGGGATTCGGGTCTTGGCCATGCCCCCTCTCACTGATCTGGGCTGAAACCAGGACAGGTGCCCTCAGCTTCCCTTGCACAGCAGCTGCCTATAATTACAGGGAAATGATAAGGTTTAGAGATCAAAATAAGAAACACATTGTTTGATTCAGTAGGATCCTGGAGCCAGGAAGAGTGCTGGCTGATAGTGGCAAGCATCTGGTCTCTCAAAACTTTAGTTTCCCTGGCCTTATACTTACTTGAATGCTGAAAACTGATCTTAAGAAAAAAAAAAAAAAAGAAACACCAAAAAAAATGTACAAAGGTTCCCTTCCCATTCAGTTCCCATTCTTTCCTGTTAATTCCTGATATGCTACAGGAGCCAGCAATAAACTGAAGCCCAGGTGTTTTACATTTCTCAACCTGAATATTAAGCCTAGCCCTTACAGGAAGGTTAATAAGGAATCCTGGCAGATATGTGAGTATTTCATGGGTTTTAGTCCTCATTCTTACCCCTGTCCTCTGCAGATTTGGCTGGTGTATCCATGAAATAGTGAAGTCTAAAGTTAGAGGCAAGGTAAGCAAGTGGTCAGAGGACCTGTTTGTTACACCCAGTTCTTGGGGAATGAATGACTCCTGACACGGAGTTACCTGGGGGATGAATGCTCTATGTGAACAAACTCAGGAAAAATTAAACAGGGTTCAGGGAAGTTTGAAGTTTGAGAATCTAAAATGTAGGAAGATGACTGCTGTATCTGTACAGGATGAAGCAACACACTTAAATTGAAAGCTAGGCTGAATGGGAACCCACTTGTCTTTACTTGCTTGGAGGACCAGACCTGAAAAATCAGGAATTGGTGATGAATGAGACTGAGGAATACGTGCATCCTGTCCTAAATTTGGCATCCTGTCCTAAATTTGTTTTTTGTCTCATTTTATAAGTTGGTGTCTTGCTTCCATCTAGAACTAAGGGTAGGTTTTGTCAATTGAGCACTTGAAGAGTCTAGCTTATTTCCAGATCCTGCTGGATTTCTAGAGATGCAGTCAACAAGGAAACATTTAAAATCCCATCTTCAGTTTTGTTCCAGAAGTATTTCTCAGAGGTTAGGCCTTGTAAAGACAGTAGCAGGTGTAGGGACAAAACCTTCTCAGTCTTACAACAGAAGATTGGATTTCATTGCCAGGACTGCAGTTAAGGTTGGGGAAGAAAGACCTGAAGAGGCATAGGATGGCTTTTCAGCTTGCTCACAAAAAATGGGAGAGGGCTGGTGTCAAAGGAATGGTATCTTTTCCTCCAATTTTGGTAAAAGGTTATTTTTTTTCCTCTGGCTATAGAACAATAAGTGACAGTCATTTTCAAAGGAATTTTCACTTCCTTCATGTGTTCTGGGTCATTTGAGGTTGTTTCAAACACTCTGAATTACATCTTTTGACGGTGGATTAGTGATTTTGTTTTTTCTAAATTAGAGTAGCATGTTCTACCCACACATTTTCATGTCAAACGCTTCTGGTTTTTGGAATCTGTCAAGTTATATGCAGCCTCCCCAGTGCCCGATACAGGGGGACAATCGCTGCCTTAGTCCCCCTGGCCACTTCTGACATTTACGGTGAGACATCTATGTTAAAAGATACATAAATACTTTAGCGCTTAGTACTAAGCAAAGCCACAAGGTGGCAGTCATCTGCGCTGAGGAGTTGCTCACCAAACTTCATTTCCCAAAGGAAACACAGCTCCAGAGCTTCCCTTTTCAAGGAGGAATTAGTCAGGCTCTCTCCACCCCTGCATTCGATTTCACAGAGTAAACACTGATGGTGGGTGTAGCTTTCCTGAGAGCGAGATTTTTGTTATATAATAAAGCCCTACTATGGAAATACTTACATGGCAATAAATATTTTGCTGCTACTGCTAATTTTTCTCTGCCCTAGAAAATCTGTAACAGTAAACCCCCTTTTTTGCTGGTGGAAGCAGCATCTCTGCTAGGCAACAGTTTGTTTGGTGCCTGATTTCAGCATTAATATCATGAGACTTATGCAGGTTTTCAGAACAAGTTAATCAATCTATTTATCTATCCCCTCATTTTCTTCTTTGGAGGGAAACATGGATTAGGTATGGGAATCTTGAAATGAGAATCTGGAAAAGGCAAATGCCCAGAGGCAACAAATGACCTTTTGGGGGGCCACGGGGGGAAAGGAAAGAAGAGAATGTCTTTCCAGCACTTGTTTGCAGAGACACCTGCATGTGTCAAGGGCATAAGGGAGGACTGAGCACCACCAGGAAGAAGCAGCGCAGTAAAGGGGAACATCAGCATGTCTGTCTTTTTGTCTTTTCTTCTTGCCTACCACAGAGTAAGTGCAGACACTTGGAGCTACTTCTGTTTGCTGGCTGAGTGCTGTTCGACTACAGGTGGAAATAATTTCTCTCATGTAGACTGTTTTGCTTGTCTCTAGCAAGAAATATGCCAGTGCTCAACCTGCCCACAGACATCCTGGTCCTTTGGGCTGGAAAGAGACAGTGTTTTGCTGTTTACTTCCAAAAAGAAAGACACCTGGCAATGATGCATCTCTGGCTTGGTGTTGAAAAGTTCTGACAACTGATCCTTTTGGTGTTGTTGAAAATAGATAGTTATCTGCCTATACACATATATATACACATTTTCTTCCCTGTCCTTCACTTCTGTACTGTCCCTTTTTGGAGGTTATATATGTAAAATTGCTATGTGTACTATATCTCTCTAGATACAGATTTATAATTTCTACACGTGCTTGGGAACCCTGAGGAATTAACTAACTATCCTTGACTCTGTCGAATTGAAATCAACCCGTGCATATATCCCAAGTTAAGCCAGATTCCCATGTAGAAAATGTACCTTTATTCCTCTGTTCATCACTTCTGTATTGTCCCTTCTTTGAGCTTTGCTCCATGCCACAGGCTTAAATGGATCTTCTTGGTGGCAGCTCGAAGTTAAGACGAAAAATTTGTGAAAGGGCATCTCTACTGCATTATTTTTTTCCAATCACTGTGCATCTCCTCCTGCCCCCCAGAGTCTGAGACAGAGCAATTATATTCTTGGTCAAAACATGCCACCTGCTGTTTGCCAGAAGGGAGACATGTATAGTCAATAAAGCCACTGCATAAACGAACCAAACTGGAAATGTATTTGCATTGCAAAACCAGTCAAAAGTCCTGGGTACCACAGGTTAGGGTCTGCTCTTGGCCACAGTACAAAAATCACCTGGCAACACTGCACTCTTAGAATCATGGAATCATTAAGGCTGGAAATGACCTATGAGTAATAGGCTTTAACCATTAGCACAGAACCACTGTGTTCACCACTTAACCTTATCCCAAACTGCTGGATCCACATGCCTTCTGACCACTTCCATGGATGGTGATTCCAGCACTTGCCTGGGCAGCTTGTTCCAATGCCTGACAACTCTTTCAGTGAAGAAATTTTCCCCAACATTCAGCCTAAAACTTCCCTGTTGCAACTTGAAGCAATTTCCTCTTGTCCTGTAACTTGTTACTTGGGAGAAGACATCAACTCCCACCTCGTGTCAATCTCTCTAGACTGGTATGATCCCCCTGAGCCTCCTTTTCTCCAGGCTGAACAACCTCATTCCCCTCAGCTGCTCCTCATAAGACTTGTGTTCCAGATGTTTTTCCAGTTTTGCTGCCCTTCTCTGGACTCACTCCAGCACCTCAATGTCTTTCTTGGAGTGAGGGGCCCAAAACTGAACTCAGGATTCAAGATATGGCCTCACCAGTGCCAAATAAGGATCCTTTCCCTAGTCCTGCTGGCCACACTATTTCTGATGGCCAGGATGCCCTTGGCCTTCTTGGCCACCTGGGCACTGCTGGCTCATGTTCAGCTGCTGTCAACCAGCACCCCCAGGTGCTTTTCTACCTGACAGCTTTTCAGCCACTTTTCCCCCAGCCTGTAGCATTACATGTGTTTATTGTCACCCAAGGGCAGGACCTGGCACTTCACCTTGAACCTCATACCACTGGCTTTGTCCCATCGATCCAGCCTGTCCAGATTCCTCTGCAGAGCCTTCCTACCCTCCAGGAGATTAATGTTCCCACCCAACTTGGGGTCATCTCTGGACTGACTGAGGGTACGTGATCCCCTCATCCAGATCATTGATAAAGATGTTAAACAGGGCTGGCCCCAACACTGAGCCTTGGGGAACACCACCTCTGAACGGCCACCATCTGGATTTAACTTCAGTCACCACCATCTCTGAGCCCAGCCATCCAGCAAATTTTCTACTGAGCAAAGAGTGCACACATCCAAGCCATGAGCAGCCAGTTTCTCCAGGACAATGCTGTGGAAAACACTGTAAAAGGCTTTACTAAAGTCCAGGCAGACAACATCCACAGCCTTTCCCTCATCCACTAAGTGGGTCACCTGGTCGTAGAAGAAGATCAGGTTGGTCAAGCAGCAGCTGCCTTTCACAAACCCACCCTGGCTGGGCCTGATCCCCTGGTTGCCCTGCATGTGCTCTGTGATGGCTCTGAAGACAGTCTGCTTCGTGACCTTCCCTGGCAGCAAGGTCAGGCTGACAGGTCTGTAGTTCCCTGGATCCTTCTTCCCACCCTTCCTGTAGATGGGCATTACAGTTGCTGACTTCAGTCAGCTGGAACCTCCCTGGTTCACCAGGACAGCTGACAACTGACTGGAAGTGGCTTGGCGAACTCTTCCACCAGCTCCCTCCGTGCCCTTGGGTGGATCCCATCGGGGCCTATAGACCTGTGTATGTCTAGATGTGTAGCAGGTCACTGACCATTTTCTCCTGGATTATTTGCTCCCTGACTCTGTCTTCCAGCTCAGAGGGCTGGGTACCTGGAGAGCAACTGGTCTTGTTACTAAAGACTGAGGCAAAGAAGGCATTAAGTAGCACAGTCTTTTTCACATCCTTTTTCACTATTGACCTGCAAATCTGCAAATGCTGTGGGCCAGCAAGGCCAGAGCCTGGACAGCCTTGCAGATTACCACCTACCATCCAGAGCCAAAGCACGCAATTGGCACTGCCTGAAAAAGCCACAGCGCAAGCAAACACCCCTGCTGCCTTTAGCTGAAAGTTCCTAACCCAGGGCAAGGAAGGGTCCAGCCAGGACAGTACAAACAGCTGTTGAAGCAGATTACAAGGCAACGCCCAATATCTGCTTCATAAAAGCAGTGATAACAGAGGAGGCCTCTGGGAGGAAGCACTGCCTCTGTCAAAGGGAAAATTCTGAAAGGAGAGACTATAACACGCTTTAACTTTTGGTCAGCCCTGAAGTTGTTTGGGTGGCTGTGAGAAGGAGGCAAGGTGTCCTGGGACTTTTCTGCTGGTACCTGGGCCTGGATGGCTTTTGGGATGCTATCGAGATGACATTCTGTAGCACAGAGGCAGAACTGCAACCCTCTTTGATGTCGTGTGTGCAGTCCTGCTTCAGCTGTGCCTTCTAGATTATCTGCCTGTTGCTGCAGAGCGGTCCCCACGGTCCTAAAGGAGTCTGCAGGACAGCCACAGGTCCCTGGCAGGGCTGGGAGACACCACATGCTCTGCAGAAAGGGAAGGAGGGAAGAAGGGGTTAAAGGACAGAGGGAGGGACGGCTACATTAGCAGATGTCCAGGGCTGAAAAGTAGGTCACCTATTTCTGCCTCGGGGGGCGATTTAAAAATCGACACTACATCAATGCA
Organism: Rhagologus leucostigma; assembly: GCA_013397725.1. NCBI lineage: Eukaryota > Metazoa > Chordata > Aves > Passeriformes > Rhagologus > Rhagologus leucostigma. The sequence continues at coordinate 1,488,221 of VZTD01001645.1, forward strand.
CAAACAAAGCCAAGTAATACAGCAAGGAATGAGCCTTAGAAGCCTGACAGAAATCCTCCAGGTACACACACAGCTCTTCTAACACACCATACCGAGATATTAATTAAGACTAATTAAAAAATATATTTTTACTTGCATAAACATATATACAATCACATAAGAGAAGGGGCTAATGAAAGAGAAAAAATTGAATTAAAAATACTCAATAAAAGCAGAATTTCTCTTATTCCCCATGTGCAAGGCTTGGACAGATGTTCCGGGTTTTTCTCAGCAGCTTTATGCACATTATTTAGGCCTGGAATCTCAAGGATAAGTACTAACTCCTGTTGATGCCCTTGTGAGTCCTTGGAAGATAGACACTTGCAAATACTCCTGAGGTTGTGGTCCTCAGTGTGCCTGTGTCTCTCTTAACATGAAAAGTTTGCATAGCATCACTGAAGCAGGTCAGGTGGTCTCTGCAAGGCATTCCCTACCTCAGATGTTGAAATTACATGAAGAGTTAATTGCAGCCACCTACACTTTTCAGGAACCTAATCCCATACTATGGGGGCAAGAAGGTCAGGACAGATAGGATGAGAAGGAGATGAGATACAGGAAATTAGGTGGGTTTCTCCAGCCAGGTCAGGGTAGAGTCATTCAGTATTTATAGTCTCTAATTTATTCAGAAAAAAATAAATTTGAGGACAAATTCTGATAGACATAAGAGCAGCCCCAGCACATAATGATCACTCCTGACACCACATTATCCTCAAAGGATGAAGGCTATTGGACTCACTGTAACATAAAAGATCTTTCAGGTAGGAAAAAAACAATGGACTCATTACTTTGTATAATTTGTTTAGAAAACAGAATATTTCTTAACTTTCATGGGTTTTTTAAAAGCCTTAATGAGAAACTTCTGAAATATTTTAAATGCTGCAGAAAACATATGGGTGTGGAGCTTATCTGTTTGGGGGTACCACAGAATATTTACCAGGCACTCTTCAGAGCTCTCTGGTGTGGGATGTTCCAAGCACAGTTTAAAACTCTTATTCACTGATGTCCTATTTCTTTCACACCAACAGTGAAGTTACTCTTTGGAAAGAAGCTGTCAGTTGGAATCCTCAAACATGAGGAATTAAATCAGCTACCTAAAATCCAGACTTGGAGGGGGACTGAGGGAGTGTTACATATTTGCTACAGTCAAGTCCTTAGTGAGATCAATTGAGTTTGGAGATATTTGGTCTCAAGCAGGGGCTGGAAAACTACCCTTGCATTCCGGCATCTGTCTTAACCCATCCTAAAATTAGCTCAAGCTCTGTTCAGCCTGGGTATGGCATCCTTAGTGTGCCTGTGCCACTTTCCTAATTTAAAAAGGGTTAAATAGCATTGCCAAGTGAGTCATGAGGTCTCTGCAAGGCATTTCCTATCTTAGAGATGTAAACTACCTGAAGAATTAATTGCAGTCACTTAGATTTTTTGGAGCCTAATCCTTTCAATAGGCACTCCTCATCTTTGCATACATGTTCCACACCATGAGGGCAGCAGGTCAGGACAGATAGGAAGAGAATGGGGCTGAGATAAAGAAAGCATCTTAATTTTCCTTGAAGTACTGTGAAGGTAATTTCTCCACCTTGTTTTTTCTTTGCTCATTTAGTCATTGTAGTTCTCAAATGATGTGCCAGCTGATCAGTGGTCATTTCTGGCACTGAGACAGGGAAACATCTTCCTTTGCTCCTTCCTACCCAGCAGAACAATGGGTTAAAACCAGAGTTTGGCTCTGTATTTCAAGGTTGCAGTACTTAAACTATGTACAAGTTTTCATTTTGACCAGTTTGGGGGAATTACACACCCTTTTCTGTGGTGGAGTTGAAGGGCAAGAAAGAGAAGAGCAGAGAAAGGAAAAGCATAAAGCAAAAATAACCTGCAACTGCTGCTTATGACATGCACCTGATCAGATGACTGTTCACAAGTTTGCCTGGGTAATCCAGCCTTTTTCTGTCATCTTTCTTGGTCCCCTGCTACCATTTCACAGAAACTCAGTAGTTACTAGGCAGCTGGATCATGGCTGGTTGGGAAATGATGCAATATATGCACTTTGCACGCTTGAAAAGCACCTTAATTTTCCTGGGAGAAGTACCATGAAGGTAATTTCTCTAACTTGTTTTCCCTCAGTGCTAGTTTAATCGGCTTAGCTATTAAAAGATAACATGGGCTTAGGACTATCATTAGACCAGAGTGGTCATGTGGTTATGCTGGTAATTAGCACTGCTGCTGAACAGGGTAACATTTTTTTTAATAGGTAACTACATAACAAAAGCAGTACCCAGCGCACATCTAATGAAGCAAAAGAAAAATGAACACTCTCTCTCCTGGGATCTGTATTCAACTGCTTGTCTAGCAGCTTTCTTCTCTCTTTTCTCCTCTGTCATATTAGTATCTATATCAAAAACATTTAACTGCTTGAAATGGGATTAAGACACTGCAGTCTAAAATTGCAATCCTCCTGCTCAGCTGCTCTGTAAGCTTTAAGGTATCAAAAAGTCCCTGGAGGGCTCTGAGAGGGCCAAACAGGTGACATCTGAATCATGGTGCAGAAGCTTTGTATTATTTGGCCTGAGTCCCCAGAGACTTCAGTTTGGTCAGCATCCCAAATCCTAGGCCTACTTCCAGGATACTGGACTCTTTACAACTCAAGAGTCCTCGGGTACGTTTTCTTTTAAAGCACAGCCAGAGGGAAAAGAAATGGATATGGGTGCTCCTTTTATATAACAGTTTTAATGAGACCTAGGTATAGCTCCCATTCTCTTCTTTTGCCATGGAAATTTCAACCTGCACCTCTCAAATGTACCTATAATCACCAGATTACAAGCTTTCCTGGGGTGGGAATGTGCTGCCAGGTTCCTGTCAGGTCAGTTAGGACCGGAGAAGGACGAGCAGTGCTGTACACCAGTCATCGAAGGCACTTCTCTGTACCTGCACTGGGTGCTGCAAGTGTATTTTGTTTAATGGATATTAAATTAAGTTCTGCTCACCTTTATCCCTAGACTTGGGTTTTAGCCTGAGATGCTCGTTGGAAACTATACGTTATTTCTTCTGCTTACAGTACACAACCTGTTTTATTACTACAGCATAATTTGCTTCTGATGTTAATAATCGATGTAACCAGGTCTTCCCTGTTCCCCAGGATTCCTAAGTGTTATCTTTGGATGGGAGATAAACTGTAAGCCTCCAGCCCTTTTATCTGGACAAAGTAACCCAAAGGCTCAAGGGAAACCACCCTGCATATATATGGAGACAGTGGTAGCACCAGGACCCAATGTTTAGGATCATTAGGTTTCCATTTCTTCACCCATTTTCCCATGTACTAAGGTATATGGAGTTTCCACCAAATTATGTCAAATTGCCTTTTGACCATGCCCTCACCAGTACGTCGCTGTTTCCTCTGCTCTTTTAGAAAACAGATGGGAAGAAAGAAATCAGTGCTTTGCCCATACTGCTGGCACGCCTTGCCAGCCTTCAGCATCCTCTCAGAAAAAGTGAGGGTCCATCCCAAGAGGGATGGGGTTGGTTACTCAGGACAGCTTTTCTGTGCAGCCACCCAGCAGGCTCCCACACCTGCATGCTGGGCCCACACTGTGCACTTTGCTGGCAGGTCAGCAAAGCTAACAAGTTCTTTTTGCTCCCAGGTCATATGACATGATTGCTAGTGCTGGGCAGGTGGGAGAAAAGGATGACCAACATGGATATAAGCCCTCCCAGGGAGATGGAAGGGGCATGGCCAAAGCACTCAAGTGAAAACAAAATGGGTTGGTGCCAAAACTTCCCTCTGTGCCTGTGTTCTTTCCAGCAGGGCCACAAGCGTGGTATGGAGGTCCTATCCTACTCCCCAGCAGCTTTGCGTTAGAAATGCTAATAGGATCAATGCTTGAAATGAGATTAGAAAACTGAACTTGAACATTTTGTTTCAACTAAATGGATTAACTTGTGGGTCTGGTGCAGTCAAACATCCATGTTCACCCTCAGGAGCATAACCATGATGTTATTGTTCAGAAATGCTCCTTCTCTCTTCTTAAAGCTACTTAGTTTTCGCAATTTTAATAAGATGTTGAGCTAAACATTAAATCATTAAAATTCTTTAATAGGCTTTATTCTCTCCTGAACTATAAGAGGAACAATGGATTTTCTAAGGGCTATGTCTAAACCAGAGGTGTTTTCGTCTTGGCTGACCTTACTCTACAAGTATTCATTCAGTGTTAACAGAGATGGGGACTCTGGTATAAGGCACCCAATTGTCCCACTTTTTCTGTGTCTGTTTCCTACGTGTAACTTGTCAGTGCTCAGAAGAGTGAACCTCAGATTAAAGGAGGTTAGGCTATGATTTAGTTTTATGCCTGAGTTGATTGAACAGCCAGGTATCACCAGTGGGGAGTTCAGCTCCAGACCTGTGTGCAGGTGCTCCCATTGCCTTGCAGGCACTGGTGCTTCCCTGTGCCTGTGGGAAACCCAAGTCTGCAAGCTGGTAAACTGGCAATGAATAACCCCTCAGGGTCTCTCAGCTGCCCTGGAGGGACAAAGGGAAGACAACATTTGGTAGGGACAGGACTGTGGTCATCTTGGCAGAGCTGAAGCAGAAACACACCTCACATGCTCATGGGCTGACATTATGGCTCCGTAAGAGCAGCAGTAGCTAATGTTGAAATGCTGCTGAAAGGCTACAGTCCTGCCTGCCCTCCTCTGCTGTCACATCCAGCAATTGCAGAGCCACGGGACAAGCTGGCTTGGCAGGCTGTGCCACTGCTTGAGAAGACAAGTTTGTTCTCCAAGGTGTGGCAGAGCTGCTGAGTCACAGCAAGCCCTATGAAATGCTTCCCCTGGAACCTGCAGGGAGCCCACCAGCTCCTGAAGGGAGCACAGCTATGGCTGAGGAGTTAATGGTGCACACTGAGGAAACACGCTCAGCACCCTTTGGTGGGGTGACAGTGACTGAGCAGGCTGATTATTTGTAACATTTTTATTTGCCTATCACTTTATGCTGAGGAAGTGGCTTCCTAGAGGGAGTAGAGGAATCCATCAGAAGTGCTGTCTCTCAAAGTGCCACAGGCAGCAGCCATCACTAAGTTAAGAAACGGACACTTGAAATGCTAGCCAGAACTCATTTAGTAAAATGCCATCAAGCTTCAGGTCCATTGCCTAAAAGCTGGCGTTTCCCTGCCAGCAACAAAATACTATAGTCACCTGAAGCAGGCTAGATTTTTGTTTCTGATTTGCCTGTAATTACAGGCACAGGAATGGTGTTGAGATCTCCAGATTTGCACATAAGTTCCAGGGATAAAGGACAGGGACTTCACTCTTTTGCCTCTGGTTCAGCTTACTGTGTGATGTTGGGCAAGCCACATAACTTCCCCATTTCCCCCAGCTGTTCAGTAGTGTTTTGTGGATGTGAAGTGTTTCTACCTTGAGGTAGTAGTACCCTGGCATTAGCAACTTATTTGGTAATGGTAGTTTCACCTGGACAGTTGTAGTTTTAAAAAATAATTGCACAAAATCAAGGTTTAGAAATATATTGACAGGAAGTCTCTAAGGTGAAAACACGGCCTATGAAGTCCCAAACTTTTCTGGAATTGTCATGGTGGCGATAGGACCCTTGAAAATCAGGTATGTGCCAGTGCAAATATTATCCCGCCTCTTCTGAGTTGAGATGCATCCCTTGCTGCCAGGGCACATTTGCTCAGGATATAGGATGTGTCCACAGCAGCACAGTTTAACACTTAGTTATTTGTGAGGACACAATATTTACAGGAACTATACTAGGGACCTAACTATTTTACTGTTGTAGCTGTTCTACACTCAAGCAATTAATCCCTTCTCCAGATACCACTCCTGGTGCTTGCTATATAATATATATACATATATATATGTATTCTAATCTCATTATCCTTTTAACAGGATACCTGCTTGTCCTGGGGATGCCATTCAACATGGTACACTCATCTATCCATTGTTTACACCCATTCTTTCCTGTTAACTCTCTGCTCACAATTTCCAGTGTCTTTCCCACAGACTGTCATTGACAACACAACCAGAACTGCCCCTACGCACTTTATATTGTGAAATCTCCATTTGTTGTAGGTAGTCCAGGTACTCAATGCTGGAACTCGCAAGTGGCATGACAAACAAAACCACCCCACAAAAAAACAGACACAGTGAAAGGAAAGAAAACAAAAAGAACACAGCTAAAATAAATGTGGAACAAATACAGTCTAGAGAGCTTTCTGGACTGACCACCAGCTCAAATAATGAATAGAGAAACAATGTCCCATTTCATGTTGATTGTTTTGAGGATAAACTTTTTTTTTTTTGTACATTTTACTAAATAAATCTGCTTGCGTGAAAAAGAAAGCAAAAACCAGGCTGTACACTCAGAGACCTAACTGTGTAACTCTGTGCAGTAGATCTCAGCAAATACATTTCATGCTGCTGAGTTTTTACCATGTGTTTGTGACACATTAAGATCACATATATCCATAATTGCTGCAGCTCCACCAACTTATTCAGGCAGAGCAACATGATCAAGTGTCTGCACTGGCAGCCAACAAGCTCCTTTTAACAGAAGCAGCCCACCAGGCTCATGGCTTGGGGCAGGCTTCTGTTCACAGAGGTTTTGTGAAACAGGGATGTGCCATCATATACTGAACGGGAACAAGTGCAGGGATAGCTCTTAATAGGATAATGTATGCTGCAACTCGATCTTTGGGAGAACCCGTAATGCCTACAGAGAGCACAGGAGCCAAAGCTTGGTCAACTGGTAGGAAAGACATAGGAACACAAAGAAAGCTGACACTGTGGCCAGCTTTTTATGCAATAAGCATTATGAAACCAAGCACCTGAGCAGCTGGCAAGAGTTTCTGGACAAAGCACAAAGGCCAGGCCATGTTAGCCTGTTTGCAGCTATTGTAAATCTAATAGCTACCTTTTCCTTAGAAGCAAGCATCTTAACCTATTTTTCTGTATTTAGAGAAACCCCAAGCAGCCTGTATCCTATTTTGAAATTCTTGAACAGAACTCAAGGAATTCTTGAACATTGTGAAGTAGAAGATGTGGAGTCCCTCTGATCTGAAAAGAACACGCACACAAAGGTAAGAAAACAGCTTTACTTATTACACTGTCCCTTTGTCCAAACCCCAAGATGTTTTATGTAGAGACAGGCTCCCATTAGAACCTTATTCTTGTAGACGATGATTTGAACCCATTTCTAGCTTGAATCACTGTTTCTCTTCTGAAAAAGATGCTGCTTTCTGCAGCAGCACCCTCAATATTTATGTGTCTTTGTAATATCACTAACTTTGTCTTAGTGGGAGCAGATGTGCTGATTGATTTTCAGTAAGATGTGAGTGCAGCTGTACTGAGCTTAACTTTGTCAGAGGAGCATGTGGAAGATGTGAAGATACATTATTCACAGTGGAGTTGCTTTACCCTTGACTGCTGATTCATAATGAAGTTAAAGGGATACATTGTTTTCCTCTCCCTTGGGTACATGAAATAAACACAGCGCTACCCTTCAGTTTTCATGTCCTCTACATGAGGGGCCCACAAGAACTACCCTAACGCTGAACTATCATTTCAGCTCTGTTGTTTCTTTCCCCATTGTAAACAAATAAATTGATGAGTCCTTGCCTTAACCAGCCCATGCCCTCTTACCAGGAAATCGGTCAAAACCACATTGAAACCTAACAAAATCCCATTGAAGCTAGGCAAAAGCCCACCAAAACCAGACAAAACCTGTGGACACCAGGCAAGGCAGCTACCTGATGGTAACCTGCTGCCCACAGGCGATGTGCTGCTGACCACAGCTGCATGGTCTCCTCTAGGGACATGGATGTCCTGTGCCAGCTGTGGGGCACGAGAGGCTGCCTGTTCAAGTGTGTCACCTGAGCTTTCCAGCAGAGGCCCTTGCCCGCCGTGCTCAGCCAAGCGGGGCTGCAGTGCAGCAGCCACAGCTGGCAGCTCTGCAGGTGACAGCCAGGGAGCTTTGCCAAGGCTGAGGCACAGCACCCGCCCGGGACCTCACACATGTTCAGTCCGAAGCACCTCAGGCTGTATCGGCAATAGTGTGGACGCAGGACCAGGGCAGTGACTGTCCCCCTGAACTTGGCACTGGTCAGGCCACACCTTGAGTGCTGTGTCCAGCTCTGGGCCCCTCACTACAGGAAAGACATTAAGGTGCTGGAGCGTGTCCAGAGAAGGCAACGGAGAACGGTCTGGAGCACAGGCCTTGTGAGGAGCAGCTGAGGGAGCTGGGGGTGTTCAGTCTGGAGAAAAGGAAGCTCAGGGGAGACCTTATCACTCTCTGCAACTGCCTGAAAGGAGGGTGTAGTCAGGTGGGGGTTGGCCTCTTCTTCCAACTAACAAGTGACAGGGTAGGAGGACATGGCCTGAAGTTGTGCCAGGGGAGGTTTAGATTGGGTATTAGGAAAAACGTCTTCACTGGAAAAAATGGTCATGAATTAGAACAGGCTTTCCAGGGAAGTGGTGGAATCAACATCCCTAAATATGTTCAAAAGGCAGGTGGAACTTGGGGACATGGTTTAGCGGTAAGCAAGGTGACGTTGCTGGTTGACGGCTGGACTTGATGACTTTAAAGGTCATTTCCAACCTTAACGATCCTATGGTTTTATAAAACACACACTGCCGGATCTTACGCGGCGCTGGAGGCTTCAACGGGCACCTGCACGGAGGCAGGCTCAGAAAAAGGCAGGACCCGCTAGTGGAGAAGGCGGGCACCGATCCCGCTACCTCGCGCATCCCGGGCGGGCACTCTGACACCGGACCCACCTCGCCACCNGGAGACGCCTGTCAGCATGACGTTGCCTTGTTGCTAGGCCGGGAAGGTGGGAATCGAGGTGCACCCGCCCCATGCGCTGACTGGCCAACGGGAAGCCGAGAGCCCGCCCCCATGCGCGTCCCACCCTGTCGCAGTCGCGTAACTGAGTGACTGACATCGGCCAGGCGGCCAGTGAGAGGCCGAGCTCCGCACAGCGCCCAATAGGAAGGCGCAAACCGGGGCGGGGGGCGGTGCCGGGGAGAGGTGATTGGCAGGTGGGCGGAGGCAGAGGAGGGCTCGCCGGAGCTGCCATGTCCGCCATCTTGGAGCGTCGGTGATGGTGGCGAGCGGAGGTTTTCCCGCCTGAGTGGAGGCACCCGGAGCCTGTGGCGGGGGACGCGCTGCCGAGGTACGGCCGGGACGGCGCCGCGATCTCCCCTCTGCCGCTTCCAGCGGAGCAGCGCCCCGACGGCGGCTCTTCCGCGACGGCGCGGGCCTGGCGCCCGCTCACCGCCGTGCGGGGGCTCCGGGCGCTGCTCGGGCGGCNGGCCGAGGCGCGGCTGCGGGGCGGGGGGGCCTGGGCGCGGCGGGGAGGCCGGGCCGCGCCGCGGAGCCCTCTCTGCCCGCCGCCCCTTCTGCCCCTGCGTCCCGCGCGGGGTTCTCTGATGGGACGGTTGGGTTATTTTGGATTTTTTTAACAAGGCAGCTTCCTTGAACTATAATGTTTTAAGAGCATAGTAGTATTTGGGTAAGCTTTAACTGCTGCTAAGTACGTTTGGCAAAATCTCACTTACAACCTGCCAGTTTTTCTGGTTTTATTTTGTACTGGTTGCTAAGAACTTTCCAAAGTGTAAGAGGGAATTAGTGTTTTAGTCTATTTAGTGTCATATGAGACTATCTTGTATGACATAAGTGCAATTGAGGCTAAAGATCGTTTCTGTCAGCATAAATGTTACTTAAGTCAGAACAGTGGGATACTTTGAATGGGTGTGTTTCTATTTTAAAAAAGTGTTCTGAGTGGAAGAGTGGAGAGAACTTAAGAGTAGGTGGATAGCTTTCGGAAGGAATCCTTTGAGATGTTGGTAACTTAAAAAATGAAAGATTGTGTTACTGCTAGTGATATTACTTAGGTTTAAAATGTCCTTCAGTGGAGTGAGTCTAAATGTACTCTAACAGTGCAGAGTGTCTTTGGATTGTACAAATACCTGTGTGTTTTTTTCCTGAAATGCTGAAAGATGGGAAGTATCTATGTTTCAGTGTTCCAGAAAAATTGCTGCAGTTATTTGAACTGCGTGGTCTATTTCCAGTGCAACAGACATTCTAATAGGACTCTGATTACTTAACTCTGTGTTATTTATGTTTTCAGTGGCAAAGTATGGACTAACTGAAGCTTACAAGAGTTTTTTTATTATACAAATAGAAAATAACACTGCAGAATTACCTTTCGATATGTAAATTGTTAATGAGACGCCATGCAAAAGTGATATCCAGTCTGCATGCTTTTCTTGACAATTTGTATTTTTAAGTGCTTGTTTAGGTTCACTTAAATGTTTTGTTCATCTGTGATATTATTTGAACGTACATTTGCTTTCTCTGTGAAAAGCAGAATTCATAGGCAGTGAATCCTGCACCATCTTGAGTTACTAAAGGAATTTATTTTTAAAAACTACTTGGAAATACTGTTTTGGCCAGAAGAACTGTTGGTGAGGTCTGTTTACAGTGAACAAGGAAAACATCTAGTTAAATGAAAGTTGTAGTTTAGAAATTCCGGAAAAGCAACCTGTTTAACAGGAATGCCTTTAAGTAGGGTAGTGCATTACAGCTTCTTTACAAGCAAGTTAGATTTGTATATAAACTGCTGTAAACATCACAGTTTTGGATTTTTTTAAAATACAAATCAAGTAGCCGTTATTCCCTTATGGAATTAAAGATACTGAGTAGTTTGTGTCTCTTCACAACACTGCCTGCAGACCGCTCACTTCTGCTGAGTTGGTGAAGAGCAAAAGTGACTTTTTCCTTCAGAGTGCTTCTGTCTTGCACTTAAGGGAGGTGATGCTATAGCCTGTGTACCACTCAGAGAACCAGATTGTGTTCCAAGAGTGAAATTCAAGTGAATTAGTAGAATGGAACCTGAATTTAGCAGTATTAGAGCAGAAATTTGTGTATGTAGCTTTAGTATTGGCAGATGTTTAGAGAGTGAATTCTGTTGTTATCTCTCAACATCTTTGCGTATTTACTCAACTTAAGCTTGACATGCATGTACTGTGAAATGGTAAAGAGCTGGCTCAAAACCAACCAGTACAGGATCAGGACCGTCAGAAGAGAGAAATGTGTTGAAGAAGTGTCTGGTCCACTCTCCTTTTTGTCCTGTTTTGTCCAAGTGCTTAAGAAGCCTTGAAGTATGTGCTTAACTCCACAGTTAGAGATTGCTCTTTGTAACTATATATTGCAATAAGCCTTTTTTTAGCTTCAGTGTTTCAGCAGACTACACAACATCTCTGTAGGTGGGAGACTTTTGTATTCTCTTTTCTCGGGTAACTGAATTAATTTATGGCCTTTAGAAGCTCTGATGGAAACCATGGCTTTTGTGCTTGGGCAGAAGAGGTGCTGGTATGAGCATGGTGATCTGTTTCTGTGGTAAGGTAGGATGGCTTAAGGACATTGTCTGCCCTCTAGATTAGTCTTTTGTAGTAGCACCTTCACCTGTGATCCTTAAGCTTGCTGTGTTCTCTGCTATCTCATATGCCAGATTTAGGAATACTGTGTTATCTCAAGTTAATATCTCTCATCTAAATTGTAGAAGACCAGATGTCTGATAGGGTTATCGTAAGAGCAGGATGTAGAGCCATTATTTTTGACAAAACTTTTCACAGTAATAAAACAAGTACAGGTAAATGAGAAATAATATCTTGCTTGTGTCTTCTTATTTTGGTAAGTTGGAAGAAGAGAGCAAAGAACTCGAGAAACTAGTGATCCTGATATTTTCAGGGTGGGAAGCAAGCCTTAAAGATCAAGGACAAGATACACAGAGAACATGAACATCATGTCGAAAGCTCTGCCTAGTGTGTTTAATTGTTTCTGTAGTGTGTCAGGGTGCCAGCATCTGTTTTAGAAACTATATGCTACTAAGCAACTGAAGTAAAATATTTTTCTACTCTTGGATATTATATGTAGCTTTATAGCTAGTTTGGGACACTTCTCAGGAAATGGGATAGACTGACTTGAAAAGGTTGGGAAGATGTGGTTTAAGCTTGCCTGTTTATGAATAGCTCTTCACACAATATTGGCAAAAAAATTGTTGGTATGAAATACAAGACTTTTCGTGACCCTTGATTATTTAATAGCTTCCATAACATGTCAAGAAGCATGTTTGAAATGGTATATGTGATTTGGAATAGATTAAAAAGTTCCCACCTAACCCTTTGACTTTTCTTTCTTCTTGCTGTTAGTTCATATGTAGTCATCCCTTAATCCTGTTGAATGGATGTATCTTTTCCTCTTAAACTTGAAATGCTCAATAACAAATCTGTGGGATATGTAGCATGCCAGCTGTGGAAAAGGATACCAAAAGCACCTCAGCATACAACCTTATGGTCCAGTGGAGCTGTAACACACTCCACTGGAGGGGAGATTTATGTTGTTAGACATGTTGGCAGATTGGCTAAGAGTGCCTGGGAAATGCATAGTGGGGATTTGATTAATGGAGGAAAGGAGAGTAAAAGAGGAGAGTAAAAAAATGTATGTGTGCACGAGCAGAAACTGCCCAGTGGTGAGATTTGAGGATTGATTGGTTTCCGTGGAACATTCTTAAAACTTTATCCTATTTCATTTTGAATGAGATAATTCCAAACATTTATGCAGTTTAAGCTGTGCATCTGCAAGGAGGTGGAGTACATGACCTAGTGGTCTGGCCTGTGTCCACTGGGCCTTCTTGAAAATGAGCACTGGAACACCACAGGCCACCTCTTGTCACCTGTGCCAAAAGGTGCTTTTAAACTTGAAAAGATCTCCAAAGCCTTTTTATGATGCGCAGGCCCGTCCTGGGTGAGGATTGAGAAATGGTCATGTGATTTCCAGTTTGGTAACAAAGCGTAGTTGGGATGGAGGATGAAAACTTTAAATACTTTAGTAAAAAGTAGTTTCTGAGTTTATTAAATATGTTCTAGAAGAACTATTTCAGTACTAAAAGCATTCTGATTGTTAATTACAAAAGTGAATCCCAGGCCTCCCACCCCTGTTACGCAGTGGGTGAGTTCCCTTCTTGAGTGACCATTCGCTGGATTTCTGACTGGATATCAGTATATAAAATAAGATTTTGCTGTAGAAATTTAACTTCTGCTGTGGGTTTTTGAAGCGAATCCCATTATTTCCGAAAGTGTTCTGTAAATGTACATGATGCTCCTTTAGAAGAGCAAAGCCTAAGACCCTAATCCTCACTTGTGTGTTGCACATTTCTCTCTTGTGGGAGTAACCTAATTGATAGATTAAAAGCTTCGAGTAGTGCTTTATGCAGTGGCTGTAGGCAATGCTAGTGCAGGTGTGATTGCATTTTCCATTGTACTGTAACTGGTTTGAGCCTTTGTTAGAGCACGAAACAAGGGAGTAACAGGTATTTCTCAAGGCTTGCCGCGCTACAAGTTGATATTATTTCAGTACTGCTTGCACTGTGAAAGGAGTATAAGCTGCTGCCTCTATAGGGTGGATTTTTGCATCTTTGTAGCAGAGTGCTTATACGATTAGTGATTCTCATAGAAATGGTGAAAATACAGTGCTATTTGCTTTTTTGTGTAAGCATAGTGGAAACCAAGTCTTGTGTTTCCAATATACTTAGTGCGGGGGAGAAAAAAAAGGTGGTTTTTTATTTGTTTTTGTGATTTTGTTTTTGGTTTTTGTTTTGTTTGTTTGTTTTCAACTACTATAAGGTTCATTAAGGCAAAAATCATAGGTTAGGTATTGGTGAAAAAACTTTCTTTCTGTGATTTGCAGAAGCAGGGCCCTCCGTAGTCTGTTCTTGCTTACCATGTGCCTACTACTTTGACCAGTCCCCAACCTTCAGAGTTCGGCTGTAAACTTTAGGTCTGGTTTGAACTGCTGAATTTGAATTCACGTTATTTCTTCTGCTGCTGTCTTGATGGACTTGCTGGATGGCCACGTAACTGAAAGCTAAGTCTTCTAGAAAATAAAAAGTACTAGGTTGCATTTGACAACTTTAGCTGTTGTCACCAAACTTCTTGGAAAAGGATGGAAAGTTTAGAGACAGCTAAAAGCTGTGGTGGTGGCACGAACAGACCCACTTTTAGGTACGGGAGGTTCTTACTGATGTAAGCATCTCCTTTCTCTAGGAACCCAAGGTCCATTTCATGTCAGTGTTGGTCAGTCCAGATGGAAGTGCACCTAGAAGTTGCAGCAGCACAGGGGTTTTGTTCCCATCGGTCATGTTTGTCTTTCTCTGTTCTTTCTGGCTATTACAAAGGAGGAGTTTGTCACGGCTCAGGGCGGCTCTCAGGGGTAAGGCCATGTAGGTGTTTTTTCCTGTCTGTGAGGGGCAGCTGTAGAAGGTACAGTGAGCTGGCTATGAAGTATCAGTTCTTCCTCTTGGCTGTGACAAGCAAATTCATCAGAGGATCCTTCCCTGTGTGTACTTGATGCTGATGATGGGCTCTTTGTTACAGCTTTAAGCCACGTCTAAATAGCAAAAAATTGTTCACTGAACATTGTATTTAGTGAAATTTTTTGATAAAGGAGGTGGTAAAGGTAACATTAATGAGAGGTCTGCATTTCTTAATGATCAACATGAAGAACTAAATGTGTCTTTTCAGGCTGCTTGCCTGTACTGTAAGGGCTGAGGCTCTCTTACAGAGTCACAATACAAAAGTTTACAAATTTTTCTGATACGAGTAATATGTGATTGAAGACTGAACTTGCAACTTTATTCTTCTCAACCCATTAGTGCTTGATTGCTTTAATTACTCAGTAGTTGTGCTAGGTTGTCTTAGTATGACTTCAGTCATAGAACGGCACTTTCTTTTTTCCTGTGACTGCCTGGTACGATATGCCCTCCTGCTGTACTTGAGTATTGCGTGAGAACAAAAACCAAGGAACTTGAACAACAAGGAACAAGGAGCTGAACTGAGTACCAGCTACACTTAGCTTGGATGCTCTGCTTCAAAAATGCAAATTTATAATTTGCAAAAGTGCAAGTTATAAATATAAATTAATCCCTAATGCCTTGGTTATTGACTAGGGAATTTAGTTGCCCAGATCGAAATTGGAGAGATAGGATATTGAAGGCAGACAAGAATAATTCTGAATCTTTTATGTATGAGGGTGTCTGTGAAAAAAGATTCAAAGTCTGGAAGACCCATGGGGTTTATGTATTTATTTATTTAATATAGAAAACACCTGCAGATGATTTTCGCTGTGGGAAGCTGGATGCCTTTTAGGGGATAACAGAAAGCAATGATGTTAATACTTGTACAAGGTTGTTTTCTTTGAAATGCACTGGTCCAGTCTTCCTCTCCTCTGGACTTTAGAATTCTGAAGTTTGACTTGCAATTCTAGCCATAAGGCTGGAGATTAGAATGCAGTGGGGTTGGGTTTTTTTTTCCTCCCTTGTTGAAGTTGTAGCCCCATGCGGCCAGGAATGAGGTTATTTATAGAGACAATAAAAATTTGTAATATGGTACTGATCTCATACTCATAAGAAGAAGGGATTATAGGTTATCCAAATGTCTATAATTTGTTTAAAAATTATTTGCCAGGTAGTGAACATTGAGTGAAATCACCTAAGAAGTCTTGTTTTAGACTTTAAGGCATTTCAAACTAAGTTAATTTCTGCACTGCTTGGCATAGTAGTAACTTGACTTTTTGGAATGGTAATAAGACTGTCTTGACAAAAGTCTGTGTGAAACCCGAAATGTTACTGAAAAGGATAGGAGACTTAAGTTCAGGTCTTAAGTAAATTGATTTCTAAGTCTTCAGCTCAGCAGGATATTTCTCTTTAGGGCTTTATCATGTAATGCTGTAATAAATACCATTTTAAATTCTGAGCTTGCATTTTAAATAGCTTGGTTTCTTTGAAACTTTATGCTTTAAATCCCTTGAGTAGGCGTAGGGCACAGAAGTATCACTGTAGTTTTCTGTAACTATAACCTATCAGTGCTGTTTTCAGTCTTGCATTTGGATTAGTTTTAACGGTGTGTGTTCAGTAATTCGTAGTTAGTAAAGTGACACTTGGTGAGAGTTGAGGCTCTTCTTGCAGGGCGAGAAAACTGTTGGCAGATATATTGGTATTAAGAGAAAGAACTTGTAGGAAGGAATGGATGCTGAAAGTATTCTGGTGAGTTGCTGTGTGGTAGCCGTCTCTCGAAAGGGAACAAAGAAAGTGAAAGAGAAAACAGCCAGTTGAAGGAAGGGTCATTTCAAAAGGACACTGTGTCCCTTAACTACAGCATATTGCTTGAATGGCTTTTTAAAACTCTGTTTGCAAGTACGTGCTAGTGTCCTTATGGTATTGCATAGTTGATGATCACTCAGTGTAAAAATTTAGACTTAATCACCCTTTGGAAACAGTATTACTAAGAACTGCTGCTAAATCTTTGAGACAGACTTGCCCCATAGCTGCCACTTGAAACTACGGCAGAATTCTGAAAGACACTCAAACAAATGTACTCTTCTGATGCTCCAGAGAGAGAAGCATTAAAGTAGAATTTTAAAAAGATTATTTTGAAGATCACAGAGAAAATAGTAGATTTGGCATTTTTTTATGGAACCTCAGCTTTTTTTTCCTTAAACTAGGGTGAACGTTGCACTTGGGAGAAGGTGGCTTATTCTGTTAGACGGTCTTGATTTTTGTAGTATTGTCCAGCAAAACAGAAGAGTTCCACAATGAAAGCATTACTTCTGTTCGGTTGAGACACCAGAGTTACCTGTGCCTGAAAACGTGTCGTGTAATTGCTCCCTGTGTGTGGTTTGTAAAAGCACAGCATGGCAAAACTCCCATTACTGTAGTCTCCAAAATGTAAATTGCCTGGGGGACTGGAGAATGGGAAAGAAAGATAGCATTAACTTAATAGCCACTTCAGACTTCACTGGGAAGGCTTTTTGCACTTAAGTTTCATGATTTTGCTGGGTTTCTAATTTCTTTTCTAGAACGTATTTTTGCATGTACCTAAATAAAAAGGATAGTAATTCATTAAACTTATGTAGTAGAGAATTGATGAAATCTTCCCATTCAAAGCAGTATTTTCTTAGTTTTCTAAGATGAGTTTCTCAGAAAAGTAAAGCTGGTCATGCTTTTTTAATGCTCGTTGTTTAAGTAACATTGGACTGTTGTCTTCATACCATTCTATATTACAGAAGGAGGGTATTGAGTCACTATTCAGCTGTCTTAGTCTTTGAGTGATAAGTTAATCTGACTGTTTGGCATCGAGTACTTAATTGACGTTTCATATGTATTAAAATATTTTTCTAAGTACTTACCTTCATCCTCAGGATATCTGCAGAGGTGGGGAAATTGTTGTATAGACTGTTTTCCCTGAATATATAGATTATGTTCTGTGAAGGAAAGTAGAGTGTTGTTGCTTGGTTAAAGGCTCAAATAAAGTTGTAAGATGGGCGCTAGGCTGGGGAGGATTCCAAGTGGCACTAAAGCATTTTGCTAAATGCAGGTACCAAAATCTAGAGAAGTGAATATGGTAAAGTAGCATCACTCCCCCTGTATCTAGGTGCTGCTTCTGTGTTTTATTTCTCTGGCTTGCCATTGGAAGAACTTTTCTACTTTTGTCCTAGGGATTGTATTGTTAAACTTGAAAATACTGGGATTGTAGAAAAAAAGTATAGATGGGGCTTAAGCTCTTTGGTAAATCAAGTCAACTTAGTAGTCTTTCCCCAAGAGCAAATCAAAATAAAAGATGTTTTAACTTAAATTAAAGATTAAAAGAAGAAATATCTTCAAGTTTTCTTTTCATGATGTTGGATCTGAATAGTCTTTGAAGAGTGTTAGGGATTCTAACTTTCATTTTGAAAAGCAAAACATGTTTATGATACTGCCATTAGGAGAATATTTAGCTTCTGTGTGCGTGTAGGGTAGGTTGAATAGTTCTGCCAGTTTTTTCGGGATATGGTAGCATTTCTTGATATCCTAATTAGAAGAGAACTTGCAGTTGTCAAAACTTATTTTAATGGTTTTGTAAAGCTTAGTATGAGGAAAATGAGGAAGATACTTTTGCCCACCACCTTTAACTAGTGTAGTTCATGTAACTTGCACTGAAAATTCATGGTACCTGAACAACAGGTCCCAGAAGCCTTTAATGAAAGCGAAGAGTTAAGCAAGAAGTTACAAACTGCTTTGGATTTAATTTTCAAGTTGCTACCTTAATGCAAGAGTCCACTCCTGTTCTGGCAGCAGCTGTACCTGACTGGAGCTTCAGGAGGCAAAACATTGATGTGCTCCTAGAAGCTGCTGACTTTTATTTCTGAACTTTTTAAACAAGACTGGGATTTTGCATAAAAAAGAGAAAGCAAATAACAGACATGAATGCACTGTCTATACAGAAAGAACACTGGTGTCCTGGTTAGAAGTTGCTGAAGTAGCTTTCTTTTACCTCCATGTATTTTTCATGTGCCTCAAAATTTGATTTGTGTCCAACTTTCAAGGTCTAATCCACAAGGGGAGTAGGAGGATAAACTTAAGAAAAAAAAAATCCAAATCCATGCTCTCTTTGAACTAGTACGGCGAACAGAATAGAACACATGCTTATAAAAGAAACCTCTGGTAAAATTCATGCCTTTCAACTTGAAGCTGTGTCTTTAAGTTGCAGTAGTTGTTTCTAAAATGTTCCAAAAAAAAGTTGAGTTTACTGCTAAAGCAGTGACTCAGTGTTACTGGGGTTTTTTACGTTTCCAGAGTAGTGGTACACGAACTCAGGACTCATTTACACTTGTAAATTATCAGCTGGTTGAGACAACAGTAGAACTGATGTCGAATTGTCCAAATTCAACGTTACCCATCTTATTTATCTGATTCAGGAGAACTTTTGCTCTGCAATCCTGAGCAGGCTTGAGGTGATACAATTTAGGGCAAAGATGGAAGAGTCAGATCCTGATTGCACTGTCCCTAATGGTGTGTTCCTTCTTCCTTGGCTGCACTGGCACTGGTGATTGACAGACCCTTTGAGCTGTTTCAGCCCATAGATGTGGCAGAAAAACTCTTTTGCCTTCTTCCTCCTGCATTTGCCACTTTTGGAGTAGGTTTTTTCATTTGGAAATGTCTTGGCGGAAGTTTCATCAGTGTTCGGGAGCCAGCAGAGGGAGACTGCACAGCAAGGGGTAGAACTGAGCTGCTTTGCATAAGCTGATTTAGCATCCTAAAGCACTCCTGTGAGAGAGCGTGAGGAATTTCAATCCTTGTCCTCATTCTGAGTGTGGATGGTGACATTTCAGCATACAAATGTATCCTCTAAGCAAGGTGTTGGGAACTGATAGCCAAAGCATTCAGAGTTCAAGTAAGTCCTGACCTGAGACGCTTCTTAGTGTTTAAAAATTGCCTTGGTTATCATGAAGCTTTTTCTATAAACTTAATTAATTCACAAATGAGAATTCTAGACTAGTTCAGATGCAGCAATGTCTTGGCCCTTCAGCTCTCACCACTACCAAATTGATGGCTGTGGACAACACTTTCAGGTCAAGTTTCTTTGAGAACTGTCTGTCCGAGGGCTTACTTAAAAGTTTTTGAGAAGAGATGTTCCTGACTGTGTAGTAAGCCCTAAGACACGAGTGTTCTGAGGAGTGCACATTACCTTGATTTTTCCCACTTAACATTTGGAGAGGTGTAGTAAGGAACAATGCTGAGTCTTAAATTATGATTTCACAGTGCTCTGCCTAAATATAACATTAAACAGTTTTGTATTGCTAGACTGTAATTCCACTGGGGGGGTCTTTCTGGGCCAGTAAGCCAGTGGAAGAAGGGAAAAAAATCTACTATTTTGTGCTTCAGCTGTTGCATGTGTGTTGCATAAAAGTTCTTGGACTTGTTCTGGCCCAGAGAGGTGATAGAACTAAACAATACCATGTTGTGTGCTTCCCTTTATTAATTGTAGTCCAGACTCTTACTGTTCCAGAAGAGATGCTAGTGTTCTGCTAGTGGTTTTGTCAAGCTTATGTAACAAGTTTATTTCATCTATGTGAGTTATATAAGTTAATGCATGCAGTGAATTACTGTAAGAGCAGCACTATTCAGCAGCTTGCAGTTCTTGCACTTTTTTACCAGGATGCACAAATGTTGCATTAGTTTCTAGTAGAGACACTTGCGTAGTTTCAGTGTTTGGGCCAATAGATATGCATGGAAATGGTTTTATAAACAGGCATGGCCCAGTTCAAGCAGCATTAATGAAATTGGTTTAGTCCTCTTTATGGCAACTGGTCACATAGTGGTTAACTTCTCTTATGTAAAAATGTGTAAACAAAGTTTGTTAGGTAATACTTAAAACAGACTTTACTTCTGTCACCTCTCTGGGCCAGAACAAGTCCAAGAATTTTTCATGTGAAGATGGATCCTACCCGGGGTGGTTGCGCCTTGCTTTATTTTCTGTGTGTATCAGATAAACATGAACGTGGATGTGGTCCTAGTTGTGATGATGAGTCCTCATAGTTCTGTGTTTGAATGTAATATGTACATACACATGACAATACTTCCATCCTGCCTTTGCTTGTTACCTTCAGGTCTAAAGTTTTGACCTTCCATCATTTGATGCTTCTTCATGACAGGACCGTATTTACGTGGCTGAACTATTGCTGAATGTAAGCCATCCCTGGATGTAGGAAAGTCAGTTTTAAATAGACTTGAACCTCATCCAGTCAGGTGATTTTTTTAAAAATATTATTTTATGGAAAGAACTCCTGTGGGTTTGTGGGGAGGGGTGGGGGTGTCCCTTTTTTCATAATGGAATACCTAATCTGTGCTGCAGAGAGGAACAGTCTGAGCCAGTAAATCATTTGTACCACTAAGTGGAAGTCCCACTTTAGAGCAGCCTCTCTATTCTTGCAGATTCTGAGGTGGACTGAAAAAGTCCTGATTGACCAGAGCAGGGTTCTGGTGGCACACCCTTCATAGGGTGTGCTGTAATACATGCACTCCAAGTATCTTGCTAATTTTGATTATGCCGGTGTCTCTAATTTACTATGTAATCCTACTGTATTGAATTCAGAAGCCAACTGTTCTGGTGCTAGACAGTGGTATTTAGACACAAAAGTTTTCAAACAGGAAGCAGGGTAGAGAAATAACAAAGACATCCTTGTGAGGGGGGTAATAATAATGGTTTTCATTTGGGTAGTTCTACTAGCAATTGAAATCTGTGGATCTTAAGAATGTGTAAACTCTTCTGAAAGTGCATTAAACTAAGCAGGCTTCTTACTTTGTTTCCACATGACATAACTGAGGAAGTGATGTTCACTCCTGTTTTGGAGCTCTGCTCTGGAATATAGGTACACTTTTAAAATGCGGAAACAATAACGTAGAAAACTTAAGTAAAGTGAACTGAGTCCAGGAAACTTCTTTACTTTTTCTGCTCTAGATCATTACTTGACTCACAGGGGATTGGCAGGTCTGTCAGCCATGTAGACCTGAAGGTCTGCAGGTGAAAAAATGCATTTAAAAGACCTTCAATTATGGTCAGTGTATTACAGTGTATTGAGTTGATGTGTATGTTGGTTACTAAAATAACCCGAGAAATTATCTTTAAGGTCCTTTCCAACCCAAGCTGTTCTCTGAATCTATGATCTTTAGGTTAACAGAGACCATCTGTTAAATCACCTGCAAAGATCAAAAACTAGCTATGAAGACACAGCTCCTTATCTTTAACATGGAAGGTGTAAAATTAAATCATTCATCTCTTTGGCAGAATACTTGGAATGCTTTTGTGATGAATAGTTTGGGGTTTTTAGCTGATGATAGATTTGTGACAAACTGATAGCAGAGCTTCTCAGGCAAACACTGAGTAGTCACTGACCTGAGTTAATAAACATGCTACAAATTTTGCTCCCCTTCTTAGTTGCTAGTACTTTATTTTCTATAAACAATATTACCCGTGTTCCCAAAAGAAAGCAAAGTATTGTCTTGCTTGAAACATGTGTTAAAAAGCAAAATCAAAAAGCCTCTCAAAGAGGTAGAAAGTGAAGGTGAATTTTTGTTTTAGAATTTTTTCCTGCAACTACTACAAACAGCTAATGGGAAAGAAAAATCAGTTGGTAGGATGCTTTTTCTTGCCTGTTTGGTGTTGACTAAAGCACAGACAGGTAAGTGTCACTCTGAAGCCAGTTAAGTGTATCTGATGGAGCTCTTTAATTCCTCCAGTGTAAAGCAAAGTAACATTAAACTGTCAAAAGTAGAGATTTTCCTAGCGGTGACTGAATGCTGTCTTAATTCAGCTTGTTGCTTTGGAAGGCTGGATGTGGTCTGTATTGATTTTTACCAAGTTGGCCTGTTTTCAGACTGAAACTGGCTGAATTCTTTATAGACTTGTGCCGACATAACAGGCATTCTTAATGCTTCTTAGTTTATTTCTGTGCAGGTTTGTGGATAGATGACATATTAATGTAAGGGAATAGTTATGAAGATAGGAAAAAAACTACTTCAGAAAGCTCTAGTAATGGGTATTTCAGATCTTCCAGATCTGAAGATGTTAGTTTATGGGAAATTGCTAATAGTTTTTTTAAAAAGTCTGGATTTGTGTTAGATTTCAGTGAAGTGCAGATTGTAAAGGCAGTTTCATTTCAGTGAGACAAAGAAGTTTCTTCCTTTGACTCCCTAAAATGGAGGGAAATGTTAAAATTGGTTTAAAAGTAAATAAGTTTTTCAGATGACATGCTGCTTTTGATTTTATTTTTAGTGTGTGCTCCGCTGAATTGGCACTTTTCTTCCTAGCACGTTGTTTCCTTCCTCTGTTCATGTGTTGTACTTGTTGCAAAACAGTCCTTAGTGTTCATGCAGTTGTTGAGCTATTGAATAGAACCTATTAACGATATTAAATGATACAATTTTTTTTTGTCGTTGTAGGAAGAAATCTGCTTCATCTAATTCAATGCTAATTCAGTCCTGCTAATCTGCTAGTACTGTAGATTGAAAGATTTTTTTGCTGTTGCCAGGATACCCTGTAATGGGCAAGAAGCCTGAGAGAATACAAAACATTCTGATTTTTTAACTTTTAGAAACTTTTGTGTTTAACAGGTAAGAAACTATTAAACTTCACCTACAGCAGTAGATTTAGCTTCTGCCTCTATAAAGCCTTACCTTAAAGCATTCAGAAACCACTTAAATTTTAATCTTTTCGTGTCCGTGATGTCTGCTAAAGTCACCTGATTTCTGTAGGTTTACATTTACCACTTTCTAAGCTGCAGTTCCTTCTTCACTTCAGGCTTTGTGGCCATGCCTTCCCTTTTCTTGCAGCTTTTTTCTGACTACTTTCTAGCTGGCTGGTACTAACTTTGTCTTTTAACCTACCCTGCTCTTGCACTATGTTCTTTTTCCATCCTGCTTTGGTTTACTGTGACAATCAAGGGTGTTCTAGACACACTGTTGCAGATATTGTTTGTTTTACAGTGTTTTGCTTTTGTGCCAGGAAGTGTATCTGCTGCCCAGCCTTTTTGAAAGAGTTTCAAAGCAAATGTGTTCATGAACTGACGTATAATAGGTATGAGTGATGTTTAGCACTATAGATTATTATATTGAAGTAATACTGTCTTCTGCAATTGAAATTTTTGATACTAAACTTAATGTTTCAATGCAAAAGTGTCTTCTGGGTAGCATTGGTATGCATTGGGTAGCTTCTGGTATGCATTGTTTAGCTTGTGTTTTATGTTACTGTGTTTTATATTGTTATAAATCATGTGCTTTTCTCAGTGCAAAGATACCTTCATTTTCATTTTGAAGCTAATTGGGAGAATTCAGAATAGGAAAAATCTGAGTTCTGTGACCAGTGAATATTTTAAATTTGTAATTCACTGTTGACGTGGAATTACTAGAAAATTATTCTTCTTTACTTGGGTAGGGGAGATTAGTGTCTAATTTGTAGTTATTGCAGGTAATTAAGATCTTTATTTATTAACACTTAGTAACCTGTGGTTTGAGATAGTGTAGGGATTGACGAGGACATACTTGTTGCTTGGTATAAAATTGCTCTTCTGAATTCACTGTAGACTGTAGATTTCACCTGATTTTTGTACTTCTGTTGAAGAGTTATGACCTCTTGAATTTTGGGGGGTTGGTGTCTTGGAGTCAACTTTTACTAGTTTGGATTTATTTACATACTTTAGCATGTCAAAGCTATTGATTATTGAGGCACTCAGTCGTAAGGGGAGGTGTATATGCACGTGATGTGTATATGTATATATATATATCTATTATGTATTATGTAAAAGATCATAGGATTACAGAATAGTTAGGGTTGGAAGGAACCTCTGGAGGTCATCTAGTTTACCCCCCTGCCAAGGCAGGGCCACCGAGAGCAGCTGACACAGGAACATACTCAGGTGGGGTTTGAATGTCTCCAGAGAGGGAGATTCCATGACCTCCCTGGGCAGCCTGTTCCAGTGCTCTGCCTCCCTTATTGTAAAGGTCTTCCTCATGTTGAGGTGGATACTTACTGTTACTTAGTTTATGGCCATTGCTCCTTATCCTGTTGCTGGGCACCATGGAAAAGAGTCCAGCACCATCATCTTGACACCCAGCTTAGATATTTGAATGCAAGAATGAGATGCCCTCTGAGTCTTCTCTTCTCTGAACTAAAGAGGCCTAGCTCCCACAGTCTCTCCTCATAAGAGATGCTCCAGACCCCATATCCATCTTTGTGGCCTCTGCTGGACCCTCTCCGGTAGCTCCTTGTCTTTCTTGAACCATGGAGACCAGATTGAACACAGCACCCCAGATGTGGCCTCCCTAGGGCTGAATAGAGGGGCAGGATCACCTCACTCGACCTGCTGGCCACACTCTTCCTGATACAGCCTGGGATACCATTGTCACTCCGGGCCACAAGGGCACACTGCTGACTCATCCACAAATGTGTTTTTATAGTTCTGATCTAGATAGGAGTGCCGCCAGGATTCATAAATAAGGAAGACTAGGCTGATAAGTATGGGTAAAAGCGATTTCACTTCAGTTCTTACGTGTTCTGTAACAATAGCAGGCTCCTCCTTCTCATGTTTGATGGGAGAGTGAAGGTCCCTGCTTAGTAACTTGCCTCAGTAGGAGGCGGCACCTTGTTAAAGAGCTTACTGGGAGATCACTGTCTGTCTTCATACAGTTTTCTGGCGTGTTTTTCTCCCAGTCAGGAAAAGACTGCCACATGGCATCTCCTGCATTTCTCTCAAGAGGATGTAGTTACCCTCTGAAAGTATAGTAGTAGTTAGTAGAGGAGCGTATGTGCAGTAAATCAGTATAGTGTCTGGGAGGAATCCTATCATGACATCAGGAGGCCACTGTGGTGGCAGTATGCATGGCCAAGTATGGCCATCCTGGGAGCTGGGGAGGCTGTGGCCTGAGAGATGCCCTCATGTGGGAGGAGGCGGCTTAGGTAGACTGAGGGTCCCTTTTCAGGGATCACTCGCCTGTTCCTGCCGTTCCTTGGGCACAGAGGCTGCCCTCTGCTTTCCCTCATGCCTGAGCTTCAGCCTGCTCTTCATCCTGTGTCTGGAGTCCCCTGGACAAGATAGAGGCAGCAGTTTTGCAGGAGGATCAGAGACCCTTGGTAACCTCCCACTCTGCAGTCCCCTGTGCCCAGCAGCAGCTGAGAGAGGGTGAAGCATCCAGAAATCCTGCTGTGAGGAAAGAAGTGTAGCCAGCCTGCACAAGATCTCCCAGCCTTCCATGAAGGAATTGTTGGTTGCTTTTGTTTCCTTTTCAGTATCTCTTCTAGTTTGTTATGCCCGGGGACTAGGAAGGATTGTGCATGGTATTAGAAGTATGTATTAAATTGTTGAGTTGAGGTGTTTCTATTTTCTGATCTAATTAGTTTTTATTAATTTCAAACCATCTATTCGCTCCTTTCTCCACAAAGTTTCTTTGAAACTTAACTAGCTTATTATAATGTAAGTAATGAAGTATTTCTTTTCCACTGGGTCTCACTTTTGTGGCATAACAGGCTGTTCTGACACTGAAGAAACAGCTGTGTTATTTTGTATTCACTCGAGACTTGTACTCTATGTCAAATTGATCTTATGTTTTGTTGAAGAAATGTAGCACCTGTGCAATGAAAATTCTCCTTTATTACTGCTTTTATTTTTTTGTGATTGCTGGGTGTGATGTAAAGTATTGTAATTAAATATAGGGACTTTGAACAGCAAGTTACATCTTTCTAGCTAATAGTACTCAACCTCACTGCTTTGACTGAAAATAAATTTATTTCAAGTAGGTTAGGATGGGCAGTTGTAGACAGCAAGTTTACAATGGGTGATACTCTGCTGAGTACAGCAGGCAGTTTAAAAAGTAGCAACTAGTGTGTCTTCTGTCATTTTGGGTCACTGGTAGTTCTCTTCAGCTCTAAATTTTTTTCAGACGTGCATTCATGCTTAGTTTTGTTTTGAACAGATGCTCTGCTTTCAGTGTCAAAATAAGCACTTTATAAATGCTTGTACAGTGTCTTATTACTGTCCCTTGATTGAAGAAAGGTGACTATTTGCCCCGAACTGGAATCTAACTAAACATATCTAGATAGTGACTAGTTGAGATTATGTGAAGCTGGCAGAAGGGCATGCTTGGCATTTGAAGTAAATCTCTTAATGTGTTTAAAGGTATTAGAAGATAATTTACCAAGATTTTGCATGATAAATGCTTAATAATTTATCTTCATCATTACTCTGTCCTTCCTTAAACTTACCTACTTGGTTTTTAGGAGGCAAGGGATTCTTTGCATTGGAAATGCTTTTATCATTAAGAAATGCAAGACCATCTTAAAATCAAGCACTCCTTTGGTGGTTGCTTTCCTTGCATCCAACAACTAGGTTGGCATTTGCTAGCTGCTACACAGAATTTGTAATAATTTGTAACCTGTTTTGCTGAAGTAGGCTATATTACTTTACCATGTGTTTCAGTCATGGAAAGGTTTGTTGGTGCAAAAGTAACTGATTTTCTTTTCCATCTGTGTACTTGAACCCTATGGTAAGAAAACGCAGTGGTGCACAAAGAAAAGTGACAGATTATGAGTTTGATTTTTTTATAATGCAATAATTGTCACAACTCTATATGTAGCATTTCTCAGAATTTCACATATTACAGATTCTTCGGTTTGACACTGATACACTTACAGTTTCTCTTGCTTGAAAAATGAAACTGGGGATTGCAGTAAAATCTGTGAAGTTCCTACTGGAAGCTCTGTGTATATGCCTTTGACAGCTGTGTAGTTGTCAGGTGAAAGAGCCTTCAGCTGGCTACTGAAACCCTTCTAGTTTTCCATCTACACTAGTCTAGATGCACCTGTCTGCTTGGAGCTGTCAATACTCAACTTTTATGTGGAAGTCTGAGGTACCGAGTCGGAAGGAACTCAGTGTAAAACACCTTTCTCATGTTTGTTTAACCCAAGTATGATGCTTAAAAAGTTCAACTCGAAAGACCAGCTTACTTTAGTTTTCTTACTTACTGAAAAGACTTCTGGATGCCTTAAAGACTTGTTACTCTGTTTTGTAAAAGGTTCAGTATAGGAGATATTGTCCAAAATTAAACCACGTGCTTCTCTGACTGGAATTCCCGTCTTAGTCTGGTAGTTTGAAAACAGGAATGTGTCTATTCAGGAAAGGTGTGTGACAGCTACTATCACTTGAAGCTACAGAGACTTTGTGTCTCTGTTACCAACTCAACTGTTACCAACTCAACTGTTACCAACTTTTTTTTGACGGAAATGCCACTTAAGCACTTGACCTCCAGGAAGAACCACTGATTAGTTACTGTTAAAAATACTTGTGTGCTTTTCTTTCCCTGTAACAGACGGAAGATTTAATTTTCTTTCTTGGTCTGAAAGGATTGTTTCTAAGCTTTATTTCTTCCATTTAGCAGGTAATAAAAGTGAGAATTTCAGTTACCTGTATGCCAGCAGTTGAAAGCAGGCTTTCTTTGCTTTGTTGAACTGCTTTTTTATTTTCAGATTTAAGTCAAGTGTTTATTACATGGAATCCCATTCAGCATTCATTCAGAGAAGAACCTGTTAACAATTTCAATTAAGAAAACAAAGCAATATTTTTTCTGGATATTAGGTATTACTCAGGATCTTGAATCGTCATAAGCTGTGCATCAGCAAGTTGATGTAAACTTTCATAAGTACTGTTTAATGAACTGGATGTCAGCCTTGTTTACTGGGAACTTTCAGAGATTATAGAAAACTAATGTGTTACAAAAGACGGTCAAATATATGCAGCATCTTTACCATCTTTAACACATTTTGTCTTTCCACATGTGAGAGTTTTTAACGTTATCCTGGATTATTTGGTTCTTGTAGTTTCTCATCTTGGGCATGTCTTATATTTGGCAGTCTTTTGTATTTTACACTGAGTCCAAATGTCTTTTTCTGCTCTTACTGAAAGTGAAGTAACATTGGGAGTAATACAACCCATTTGACCCGTTGAGTTTTTTGTGAATTTGCAGGTAGTGAAGTTTTGGAAGGAGCACACTTGTGAGTTTTGGACAGAAGGCCTTATGCCTACTCTGTTAATGGGACTGAAATTTGAAAAAGCATGATGATGATTCAGAATTTCAGAATTAGTAGATTTTGGGAGGGAGGGTAAAACAGTAGGCTCTGAGAAAAATAGCAGTAACATGTTTTGATTTTAAAACTTCCAATCAAAACTATGCTAGGCTGATTCTAGATTACTGTCAGTAATAATGCCTAAGAAAATTCTCTTCTCTTCAGGGTTCCTGGACTTTCCCTTTGGCACAGTTTATGTTGTTTATTTTTCCTTATTTCAAAGGACCTGGGCTCCTGTTGAGAAGTGATGGAATAATCTGTGGCCGGCACCTGACATTTTGAGGGAGCAGCCCCTAAAAGAGCTTGCCTGGGAGACAGTTTGTGAAATAACGCAGTAACATGTTTGCAGTAGTACGCCTCTTTTTTTGTTATTGCTCTTTTCCGTTGTTGAATTTCTCTTGAAATAACTAACTGAGAAATACACTGAAGCTACTGAAATGAGCATTAATCTCTACAGAGGTATTTACATCTGGAATTAGCATTGATAATGTTTACTTACAAGGATGGTACTTTGACTAATTGGGGCAAGGGGATGGATTTGATCAACTTTCTGGAGGTTTAAAAATCCCAAACAAAAAATACCCTCTGACTTTAATAATGCACTAGTTTCACTTCCTCACAGTAAGTTTCTGTGTAGCTAGTGTTTTTCATAACTGTATGAGTTGATTTAAGCTAATTTGTGAGATCAGGTGTGTTAAACCCTGCTTGTATATTTACTAATACTTTTAGTACAAAATAATTTTTTTCTGCTTCCTAATCATTTAATACTTGCACGGGATGTTACATAAGTACTGATACTGCAATTGAATAAATCTGTACATTGCCTGATTGATTTTGTTTGAATCCCATATCTTTAAACAGAAAGCTATGTAATCTAGGGCCAGTTACGTATATTACAGCTTCTGAAAAAAGGTTGAGCAGAGTCAGGTGGTATCACGTGATCAGTATGCAGTGCTTAAAGCAACAGTTAAAACCCTAAAAGCAATTAAAATGTCTCTATAGCGAATATACCAAGCTTTACAACATTTAGACTGAATACTGAAAGTCATGCTAATGGAAAGATTGTGCACATAAAGATTTTGCTAGATCCTTGAGATTGTTTCTGTTTCCAAACTGCTTAAGTACTAAATTTGACACAGTGCTGTTCGAAGTAGCTGTAGTGTGCATGCAGAATCAATTTTAACTTGGAAATAAGTGCTTAAATGCTGCCTCTTAGTTGCAAAAGAATTGGATATTTCTATTCTAATTTTTATGGGATGTTTTGAGTGTGTGACAACAGCATTGTTGGATTATTGCCTTTAAGATTGCTCCTGTATACAGCCTACAGTTTACAGAAGTGTCCTTGCTAAAATAATACTATTCACTGAAATTCTCTGCCTTAACTACATGTCCTCACAGCTGATATTCCTAATGCACAGCAGTAACTAATATATTGAATTAATCTTTCTCATTTGGAAAACATTTGCTAAAGGAGCAAAAGGAGTGTTTCTTTCTTTAAGAGCGCTGCTCAAAACTGCTGCTTTCAATTGTTAGGAAAGGAAGGCTTTTCTTACTGTGTTCTAGTATCTCTGGTATCTCTTTTCAGTTCCCTTAAAATCTGCATTCATTCAAGCCCAGTTAATACCATGTCAGAGGTCAAATGTCATGTAAAAGCCCTGTTTTCGGGGCTGGAGGGAAATGAAGTGAGTGTTTGTATTGAGCTTAATGAGAGGTGAAAGCAACAATTTATTTGATATATTGTAGACTGAAATACTCTTCTGATAGCACAGTTGTCTCAGTAGCAAATGTTCACAAGGTGTCTTAGTGAAACAGAATTAATGTAGAGGTGCCAAAGCATTTTATAGGAGAAGTTGGTCATTCCTGTACATCTGTTACAGCCTCTTAGAGTGTTTCAGTGGTTGGGACCACTGCCCTTGACATGTTTGTGTAACACATCTTATCCTTTGATGTTCCTCCTCTGTCAAGTTTGTGGAGGCAGGTACAATCAGCGTAGTGTTGAAATTAGCTCCTGCACTCTAAAGTGTGCTGCCTGCAAGCTAAAATTCTTTTAATTCCTCTACCTTTATGGGTGTTTTCTTCAGTGGTGGGGGTGGTACTTCAGTGCAGTTATGCTCTGTCCATTTCATCTTTGCCCAGTTGAAAACCAAAGTTTATATTTTTTTCTTTAATGCAAATTAGCATGTTCCTTTCATGTAAGTAAAACCCTGCCTAACTTTTGTCTTTGGATGTTAGAATAATGGCTACTGCTAATATTCTGCTATTCTTCTTACACAGACCAGCATGTTTTGGAAATTTGATCTCCATTCGTCATCGCACATAGATACACTTCTAGAGAGAGAAGATGTAACGCTGAAGGAGTTGATGGATGAAGAGGATGTTCTACAGGAGTGCAAGGCTCAGAATCGCAAACTTATAGAGTTTCTGCTGAAGTCAGAATGTTTGGAAGACTTAGTTTCATTTATTATTGAAGAGCCACCTCAAGACATGGATGAAAAAATTCGATATAAGTAGGAAAACTTTTGGGGTTGGGGAAGATTTGGAAGGTGGAAAGAGGACTAACTTAATCTAGTTAGTTTGATAATGTGAATCCCTTTGCGCTGGTGCATAGTACAGTATTGGTGTTTTTTAGACTAAGTCTGTTTTCAAGAGGCTTCATGGAACTTTTAAATAAATAATTCTAATACATGCATAGTTTTCAGCTGTAAGCTTCTTGTCCCCAAATGCTTCCAAAACCAGTTCATGTCCAAAGGACAGAAACCCTTTTTGGGTAGTATAGCTCCATGGTTAGCTTTGTTTTGTTGACTTGTATGATGTTTTAAAGATGCCTTTTAGAAGATTTGTAGTACTCCTTGAAAGAATGTCTTTAGGGTCTAAATGCTGATGTTTTCCTTTGTGGGGTATGGCCATGACTTCTGGCTTGCTGAGAAGGTTCAAACTCAAAATCCGTCTAGCAATTTGTATAAAAGCACTTCTACTGTTTTGGCCTATTTTAGTGTTGTCCACACAGAAAGCTGCTTTTTTTCTTAAAATGGTGTGTTAAAATAATGTGAAATAAGCTACACTCTTAGTTGCTGAACTTCACCATTTCTGGTAAACCAAGCCTCCTGTAAATGTTTTTAGTAGAGTTGAAAATTGAAGCAAATTAGAGGTCAGTACTTGAACAGATGGATTTAACAATAGATCTTAAAATAAAAGCTTGCTCTTTCCTTTCTCAGCTTCCCTACTGATGTTCTGTTGCTACTGAAGATCAAAGTAGTCCACTTCTTAAATGAAAACAGAGCTTATGGCTGAATGTCCAATTGTATTACTTCGTGTTAGTTTGCTGCTTTACTGTAGACCAGCCTTGCTTGAAAATTTGGTCAGATGCCTTACCAGGTTCTGAATTCAGAGCTGCAAGTATGAGAACTCTGAAGTATGAGTGATGGATAATTTTTCCTTTTCCCCAGATACCCAAACATATCATGTGAGCTGCTTACATCAGATGTCTCACAGATCAATGATAGGTTGGGAGAAGAAGAATCCTTACTCCTGAAACTGTACAGCTTCCTCTTAAATGAATCTCCTCTAAACCCTCTCCTGGCCAGTTTCTTCAGCAAGGTGTTAAGTATTCTTATCAGCAGAAAACCAGAACAGGTAACTATTTGCAAACTCACCAATTTAACAAGTGGGCTGATAAACTTGTAGTACTCAGCAATTCTACTTTAAGACTACGCGATTGAAGGATAGCAGCAGAGTCAAAAGAGAGCATTCGGCTTCCATACTAGCTGAAGACACCTTTTCATTATGCACAGGATTAAAAAATACACTTGGATGAGTAAGATGTATTTGATTCAGATTTGCCTAAGCTGTTTATGTAATCAGTGTGTGAGTGCCTACCTTTTCGCTTAGCTTACCTTGGTGTTTTATATGATGATATTTGCATTTATTCCTGTTAGAAACAAACGTAAATTACTTGAATCAGTGATGGTGAGTCTGACTGGGTGTGAAGAATTATTTAGAACCAAGTGAGAAACATTTGGAGTCCTTGCTCAGAAATGCTCTTGTAGTTGCTGCATGTGGCCCAGTACTGCAAACAGCTGCAACGGCTTGACTCTCAAACCTGAGATGCTGTTTGTATTATGTTAAGAGTTTTGCTGTGTTGAGCTTTGCTCACTAAACGGAGATGAGACTAATTCATATCAAAAAGAAAACCTGACTCTGTGTTGGATTATAAGTAGGTTATGGTCAGAAGGTTGGGTTTGAGAGGAGGCCCAGGACACACGGCATGTAGTATGGATCTGCCCTGTGCCACTTTTGCTGTTCTCTGCTTGTGTATTATTTTATCTTGTCTTGTACTGCAGGCTGTAAGTGGCAGAAGTGTTTAAGAAATTCTCATCTATTTTGCCAGTTTGGTAGGAGAGTGAAATTAAAAGTGATTGGTAATGAAGTAATTTATCATGTAAAGTACATGAAGCAGATATAAGCTTACTTTTTAATTTCCAGATTGTGGATTTTTTAAAGAGGAAGCATGATTTTGTAGACCTCATTATTAAGCACATAGGGACCTCTGCTATCATGGACTTGTTGCTCAGGCTACTGACTTGCATAGAACCTCCACAGCCCCGGCAAGAAGTGCTAAATGTAAGTAAAATGTCTCAGAACTTTTGTCTGACATGTGTGAACTCTAAGCTGGCTTAACTTCTGCTGGCTTTGCTAAGTTTATTTCTTAAATATACTGAAATTAGATGTGTGGGCTTTTGTTTGTTTGTGGGGTTTTTTGTTTGTTTTTGGTTTTTTTTCTGGGCTGCCAGTACTTTTCCAGTGAAGCCCCAGTGCTTCTGAGGACAGCTTAGAACCCGAGTGGCTGATCTCTTCCCCAGTCTTTAATATCTAGCTTATGCCTGACAGATGCAATTTTAAAATTGTTTTGGACCTTACTAAACACACTTTTGGCATCAAAGTTAGCTGAAATTAACCTAAGGCTTTCTTTTTTCCTGTGGCTCAGAAACACTAATTTTACTTTTTTTCTGAAGTATTGTTAATCCTTATTTAGAAGTATTGACAGTATGACTTGTGGCAGTTGTCAAAAAGCTACTTTCAATTTCGTGAATTCATTTAATTCATTCACTTGGGAGAAATTCTTATTAACATCCACAAACGTTTTTACAGTGGCTAAATGAGGAGAGAATTATCCAGCGCCTTGTGGAAATTGTACACCCGTCTCAAGATGAAGATGTAAGTATTGGTGTGACACTCTGCTGGGTCTATCTGTTCAGCTGTACAACATGGCGTTAGAACTTTTAGTTTTACTGTTTTCTACTTGCTTTTTTAATAAGCTGATTTCAGTATTTAAGTGTTGTCGTGATCCGGGGGGTGTTCTGGTGGGGTACTGTGACCTCTGGATCTGACTTTAACAGAAAGTCGCTCGGCAGCCACTGCATTCACGCAGACATGCACACACGCACCGGATAGCTTCTTCGACAAACCGACGGCAAGGAGGCAGGAAGGGTCTTTGTGTGGAATTCCACGGCACAGGTTTATTCGAGCCCCATGTGTGAAGGGAACCAGGAACCAAAGACCAAGGGGGATGGAAATTTTCAGCCTATATCTGGGGGTGGGGAAAGCGGCAGGGATAGTACATAGGTGGGATTAGGGTACAGGAGCCAATGGGAAAATCTGAGGGAGTGGCAGGGAACAAGGTCCAATGGGAGAGTGGGGAAGGGAGAACTTTCCAAAGGAGCAGACAAGGTACAAGGGGGCAGAGAGGCCAACTGGGGAAGCAGAACTGGGATACATTTCCATAACAGAACAGGGCATCCTGGAGGAGGCGTTTTTAGTCACTTTAAACTGGAGAGCTCTCTCAGGGTCTGTCCCTTTCACTGGCTCCCACAAAGTGTGGCTATTTGAGGGAGGATATGTGGTTTTGTTCACCTCCGTGCCCCCTTTTCGAGATCCATATTGAAGCCTTAAGCATACTTGGACTTGTTTGAAGATTCAGCTCTCAGGTTTTACCACCTTAATGTTGGAAATAGATTCTTGCCTTGTGCTTCAAGGTTTTTTTTGTTTTGTTAAGGGTTAGTTATAGCGTAAAGCTACTGCCTGAATGTTTTTTGGGTAAGAGAGCTCTTGTCCGTGTTGAAGCTTTCACCTTTTTTTAACTGAAGAATTAGAGTTCAGCATGTTATTATTCTCGTAGTGAAAAGTGCTGTTTTTGTTTCAGAGGCATTCAAACGCATCACAGTCACTCTGTGAAATTATTCGTCTAAGCAGAGACCAGATGTTACAAGTACAGAACAGTTCAGAACCAGATCCACTGCTTGCAAGTTTAGAGAAGTAAGTTGGTTTGAATTTTTGATTTTATTCTCACTTCATAAGAAACTAGGTTTTAATTTTTGACCTTGAAAACCTTAAGAAATGGCAAGCTCTGTTTTTCAGGTGAATTTTCTTGACTACCCATCTTTCATTTGTGTAATGAAAAATAACTTGGCAAGTAAGCAGAGCACACCTGGAGAATTTTCTAGTGGGGAATGTGGGAGAGGAGTTGCCTCATTAAAGTATTTCCTGTGCTGCCAGTTGAATGGGATCTTACATGTGGAGGTTAGCTTGATGCTGGGCAGACTAAATATGGGAGCCTTTGGCTTTGTTCTGTTACTTGTTTTGAGTTAATCTAAGTGTATGTTTCTACCAGAGAAGATTCTCCTGTATTCCCTTCTCCCTTTTTTTACGTGGGCAAATGGTAGTTACTTCTGCTAACAGCTGTATCCTGAAGTGGTGTCATCTGATGCCAATGCTTTTCTTTCAGACAAGAAATCATAGAGCAGCTTCTGTCTAATATTTTTCATAAAGAAAAAAATGAATCTGCAATAGTCAGTGCAATACAAATCCTATTGACCTTACTTGAGACAAGACGACAGACGTAAGTGTTGTTATTTCACTTGGTTTATGCCTGCAGTAGCAAATGCCTTCCTTGTACTTGTGACCAAACCATTTCTGTGACCTATTGTAGCTTAAAGAGTAAAAATGCAAATCAAGTGATTGTGGTTGGCATTACTACACTTTCACCAAAAGACTGGTCTTTCTGCAGCTTTTTCTAGAAGCTAGTGTAAGTACCAGTTGACAGATCAGACTAACTACATTTCATCAGTTTGTTCTTGGATTCAAGGAATAGAGTGAATAGGTATAGAGCAGTGACTAAATACTGACTTTCAAAAAGTTGTTTGTAATGTTACTGCAACTTAATTTGAAGAAACTGCTGAACAGATCTCTCTGGTACATTCAACTTAGGTTGTCTGGAATAGACCAATGAAGCTCTTTATCTGCTTCAGTAAAGCAAATAAAAATGTAGTTTTTCATGTCAAAACTATTTTGGGGATTTCAAGCACAATAAACCTAGAAATACTAGGGCTAGTGTTGGGGAAAATCTCTTGTTCAACCATTATGTAACACTTAATTTTTATATATGTGTAACCCTGTATTTTTGCAATTTTTGCCTCTTCATTATTTTCGCATCCTTTCAGAACTATTACATACCTCAGAGATGTTTTACAGCTAGTTTTGATACTATTTACCAGATTTTGCTTATGTACATTTTAGATTTGAAGGCCATATAGAGATCTGTCCTCCAGGCATGAGCAATTCCACATATTCTGTCAACAAAAGTGTTTTAGAAGCCATAAAAGCTCGACTTTCATCCTTCCATGAGCTCCTACTTGAGCCTCCAAAAGTAAGTGAAATCTTGTGTTACCAAATTAATTGAAGCAAGACTCATCATATGTCTGTTTTAGGCAGATTATAATAACAAACAAAACCCAGTTTGACAACTTTCAGGCAAGTGCCCAGGCTACTTCCTAGCCTGTTGTGAGCTTTGGCTCAGGCAAACAGTAGTAATGAACAGCAGTGTTTTGTGCTTTTCCAGCACAATCTTTGTTTAATTAGCAAAGTAACCTTGAAGAAATTACTTCTTTCTGAAAGCAACAGAAAGAGATTTGCTATATATTTTCAAGGGAGGTCCTGTTTTCTGCTTGGAAATCCTATCTGGATAGGAAACATGGACTATAGGTGCTGTAGTTGTTTGGAACTTTGGAATGGCCCACATTAGGCTTGTGAGATTCTCTTGACTTTCCTGGGAGCCAAGTAGACCAGCTCCATGATGCATCCCTGCACTCTAGGCATGTTAAATTCCTTGGGCTTTTTAACTGATTCAACCAACTTACCCATCTCATGCTCTTGCGAAAGATAAAAAATGTGTAAATAGGGGGTTTACCTATGATCCATTTGTATTTTCTACTCACATTTTCACTGGCAGAATTTCAGCTGGAGCACTGCACCCTGAACTGGGTGCTGCAGATTTTAACAGAGAAAAGAAAATGAAATTGTTTTTAAGTATACAAAGCTAGGGTTGCTGAGGCATTATAATATATTTAGACTGTCCACCTAGCTGTTCTGTGTATATTGTAGTAGTGTAGAATATAGCTGGATTAGTGAGTGAGAATAATTTCTTAGGAACTCTCTCCTAATTCCTTTCAAGGTTGAGTAGGCTTCATTTACTTTGAGATCCTGTCTGTAGTTAGCAGACATTTTTTAGCAAGTTGTTGTTTTCATGTGACTGGATTTAGTGCTTTCTATCTGTGGAATTAAAATAAGCTACAGTATTTGGAATTAAAAATAGGGTCTTTTTGCAGGATGAAGGTAAGACCGTTGCTCAAGGACTAAATGTATCTGTTTTTAAGCACTACTCAGTCATTGTATGTAGTAATGATGAGCTGATTTTTTTAAAAGGTATTTTAATGCGTTTATGTATTAAACTTTTTTCTTTTTCAGAAAAGCGTCATGAAGACAACCTGGGGTGTACTGGATCCACCTGTGGGAAACACACGTTTAAATGTGATTAGATTAATATCTAGCCTTTTACAGACAAATACAAGCAGTGTGAATCAGGAGCTTATAGAACTTAACAGCATAGGAGTAATACTGGTAAGAACTTTATGCTGTCTTCTTTATTTTCATGGGTTGCTATTAAGATTTTTTCTGCTTTTTCTGACACTGCAGATAATTTTCCTGCCTAACTTTTCAGCACCTTTGTATTGTGATGTCTATTTTTTGGTTTAGGAAGTTTTAATATTGGATTTTACTGTTAATCAATCTGTCTGAAGTCAGTGTTTTCCTCTGACCACTTGAATGGTTCTTATTAGCTACACCTTCATAAATACACGAAGTGGTTTTCTTAATAAGCTTATTTTCTACTGGACGTTCTCGAATTTTCAGCCATGTTCAAGGCTTCATTGCTGTTTTCATTTTTTCCTAAGTTGTTCCCTCAAACCCTTTTTTTTCACTTAATATATGGCCTACGAAATGGTGTCTCAGTAGTGTCCTGTAAAGGAACAGTTATTCTTGGTAGCTTGTACTCCTTCAAACCTCAAAGCAAGGTGGTGTACAGCAAACTCAGTTACGTAATTCTTTGCTAATGTGAACATGTACTTTGAGCACTTCCTACCTCATACTTCCACTATAGCAGATGTATTCTTTGTGTAGTTCACCCAAGAAATCCAGATGTTGATTGATGAAAAAATAACTAGCAAATCATGTAGAACTTAAGCTAGTTTCTGAATAACAATATGTAAACTTCTAAGTTGGCAGTTGCAAGCTTAAAGTGTAAATACCTTCTCTTCCCTGATTTTAGTCCAAAACCCCTTTTTCCTGTGACTGATACAGTGTGATTGAAATGTTTTCATCTCAAATTTTCTTTGCAGACAGGTACTAACTTTTATACAAATAGCTGGCTTCATGGTAGCTGAATTTTTTTCTAGATCCATTGTCTAAGGGAACATACACACTGAATACTTGCATGTTCTTATAAATAGATTATTTTGTAAAGTAAGTTCAGTGAGATTTGAACACACCTTTCTGTTGCAGGTTTTACATAAGGAAAAAAGTAATTGTAGCCGTAGAAGCCTCGGTGCTTCATGCTGTTGGCTGAAACAGCACATGTTTTACTGTGCAGACTTGACTTAGGAAAAGTTATGGAAGAATGCCATTAGTTTAGGAGACCTGAAGGTAGATTGAAGACCTTTAGCTGTACTTTGAATGAGACTAAAATTGTTCAATACTGTTCCAATCACTGCATATCTTTCCAGAACTCATTACATTTTACCAGTGACAGCAATCATTTGAATTTTGCAGTGAGTAGCCTGAAATAACTAGGCTTGAAAAAAATCTTTCCTATGTTTAAGAGAAAAAATGGGGAGAAGCAGGAACATGACTAAATGGATGCTGTTTATTGTATCTCAACCTCAGTATTTGTCTTGTGCTTTATTAATAATCTTAAACTGCTTCTAGATTATCTGAGGTAGCTTTCTGTAGTAGGAGAATAAACTTAGTAGATGATGGGTTTAAAACAGGTAGATACAATTTTGTAAGGAATCTCATTGAAGTGAGGAGCACATTTATAAAAAGGTATTATAGATACCAGGAAGGTTAAGTGAACTGAAAAAAGTCAAGGACTTTTAAGGTCATAAATAACACTTCTGACTCTGGGACTTTCTGGGCTGCAGCTGGCAGAAGGAATGTAAGTGGGGAGCATTACTTCTCCCCATCTTCATAGTCTGAAAGTGCATTACTGGTAACCCCTGCAATAAATCCAGTTACAGTTGCGTTCTTGTTCTGATCCAGTATAGTATTCCTTGTATTCAGATAATGGCAAGCACAAGAATTACTGTTTTTGTGGGTCACAAATTTTCTCTTGCACAATAATATTTAGTGTAAAACTTAAAGAATTTCTTCCAGTGTGGTCATTCAAATAATTAGGTGGGTGAGACTAATGAAAAGATCTTGGTTTGTGTAAACCTTGGTAAATTTGTTTTTCAGGACATGTTTTTTAAGTATACATGGAATAACTTTTTGCATACTCAAGTAGAAATCTGTATTGCATTGATTCTTGCAAGTCCTCTTGAAAACACGGAAAATGGCACAATTACAGATCAGGATTCCACTGGGGACAATCTCTTACTGAAACATGTAAGTTGTGTTTTATGAGTCTCTTGAATTTTCCTGTTTCCACGCAGTTAATTTTGCATAAAATATACCCCAATTTTATTTAATGTGTAGAGTGAAAAAGAATGTCTTTCTGGTTTTACTTAAAATGTTAGTTCAGGGTGTTAAACCTGAAACTGCCATAGAGTAGATTTTTTTTGTTGCTCCGAAGTGAGCACGGTGAGAAGCTGCAAGTATTTATTTTCCTTGAAGTTCCTCCTATTTTTGAGACTTAAAATTGCTATTTCAGTAGCTTTATGCTAGTACAACAACTCAGCACTTAGAAAGAGGAGTAGAATTAATACAGGTTTAGCTTTTAGGTTTCTAGTAGTGATCTGACTGCTGGACTTTCAACTCTTTAATGAAAGTAACCCTTTAGTGAACCTGAAGTTAATTGTCTTGTAGATTTTAGTATCAACTGTAAAATGCATAAATAGTGTTCTACTTTACTGCTGCTGAGCATATTTTGCTTTTTTGACAGCTCTTCCTTAAGTGCCAATTAATAGAAAGAATACTTGAAGCGTGGGAGATGAATGAGAAAAAACAGTGAGTAATTAGTTTTCTCATTCTCTGCAATTGTCTAAATAAGACTTGAGTTGTGAAATGAATGTATAACCAATTCAGAAGTGATCTAGCCAGTTCTAAAATCACTTTTATGTTAATATTTGGGTTAAAGCTTTCTCTTGTACTTTTTGGTAACATTGTAATTCTTTTTCCTGTGACCATTTAAGAACCCAAGAGTTGTCATTCTTGCCATGTGTAGGATACTATTATGATCTTTAAAGTTTACCTGTGTTGAGTACAGAAACATACTGTAAGTTTTGAGAGGACAGGAGATACTTTTCGCCAGTAAGCAGTTGAGAATTATTTGTGAACACATCAAAGCATATCACGTATTGGGGAGCATCAGACTCCTAAATAGTAAAAGCCAATTCCTCAGCAATAGAATACCTTCTAAAATCATATGTTTGAAAGGATGTAAACTTCAAGTAGCTAACATTGTCTGAAACTGTTTTTGTAGCAGGAGAAAAAATCCTCAGTCGTTACCTGAGGTGGTAAAAAGTTCTCTGAAGGTCCATGCATAAGTTTAGCTCAGGAGATACTGAACAGTAAATGTTACTTCTGACCTGTCAAAATATTGAATTAACTAGCTGGAGTAGTGCTGCTGCTTTGATGGTATGTTTAGACAGTTCCACTCCCCAAAACATTCCTGTTCCTATCTTAAATGAATCAGATAGTAAATATATGGCTAATGTAACTGACCTGGAAGTAAGGATGGTGAAGAGGTGGGGTAATAAAAAAAGGAATGTGCAAAATTTTACTGTAGAAAACATGCTCTCCTGAATGTCTTCCATTTTGTATGAATTCTCTTGAGGTTATAGAGAATTGCCAACTTTACTGGCAATTAGATTCTCATAGGAGAGAAATACGAAAAGTTTTCTCTCTAACTCCAGCCTAAAACTTAAGTTTTACTTGGCTAAGACTGTTCTTGATCCGATGCTCACCATATGAATGATTTAATCAAATATTTAGTCTCATGTTTGTGAATACTAATGAAGAAAATAGTGTTTCAAACCTTAGGCTGTGCTTTTATCTGGAAACAGACTGTTGTAATTAATTCACCCCTTTATCCAAATTTTGTACAGGTGTGGCTCCAACTATAGAAGATAAATCTTTAAGGGTACTTTTAGCTTAGCTGTTTCAGGAAATGGGTATTTTTTTAGTCCTTTCGTATTCTATCACTTAATGTTATTTCAAGCAGCTCTAGAAGCTTGAGGGTGACTGCTTTCTGCTGGTAAAAATCTGACATAGTAAAAGTTGTTTGGTGCACTGGGATTAATAAGCATTTGCTAACAAAAGATACAATTGTATTCCAGACTTTCTGGCTAGGCAATGACAAGTCAGTGTAGTTTGTCAAATAGAAGCA
Organism: Rhagologus leucostigma; assembly: GCA_013397725.1. Lineage (NCBI taxonomy): Eukaryota > Metazoa > Chordata > Aves > Passeriformes > Rhagologus > Rhagologus leucostigma. The sequence goes on from VZTD01001645.1 coordinate 1,529,682, forward strand.
CTCTGTGTCATATCCTGTATTAGAAACTGTAACCTTTGCTATCATCACGTGCTGCTTGTTTTGAATGTACTTGTTACCAAAGCACTCTGTAAACGGTGTGGTAGTTTATTCGTGATATCTTGCATAGACATAATTTCAGTTCCCTCGTATGTTAGACGATGATGGTGGAAAATAAAATCATGTGATCTGTGTTTGCATAACATAAGTTACTTCATGAGCTGCAGTCACTTTACAAAGATTTCAGTCGTGGGAGGTTTGTCTAGCTGGGTGAGTGAGTCTTTCTTGGTTTTTATTTAAAACACAAAACCTTAAACTGATGCAGCAAAAGTTTGGTTGGCTTGCAGCTAAATGCTAGAGAATCAGTTCAAGTTGGATCTCTCGTGATCACTATTTGGTCAGATTTACAATGGTTCCAACTGACAATAGGTGTTTGGAGCACTACTCTAACATCTGATAATTCCTGTTTCTGCAAAGCAATTCTGTCTGAAATATTTAAATGGCCTTGTAATTTTATCTTTGGTAAGCATGTAAATGTCGTTCCTAAATTTCAAGAAAGCAATGATCCTAACTTAAATGGTATGCTAAATGTAATGCTAAGAAGCCTTGAAATACTAAAGCACACTTAAGAATGCTTTTCCCTTTTGATCGTGGGCTGAAATCTCTAAGGGAATATTTGGTGTTTTGGGCTTTTGCAAAATACTCTTTGCAACAGAAATTTCCTGAAAACTCTGAATCTGTTGCTAATTCTGTCATTATTTTGCTGATGCTGTGCATTTTGCTTTCTACACGCGCACACACACGCACACACAAGCAGTAGAAACGCTTGTACTTCCTTGGTACTTTATGTGCTTGTTAAGTCTCCTAAACTGGCTCACTGTAGTCAAACCAGTTGATGCCTTAAATTCTTGAGTATTTTTGTGAACCTGTGGTTTTAGGATGCGACTCTAACTTAAGAACCCCTATTCTTTGTCTTGTGTAACACCTTGACTCTGGCAGTGTTTTATAACAACATACATTATCAGAGTCTCTCTGAGTGTGGGCGGTTGAACTCTGTCTCTTGCAGGGCTGAAGGAGGAAGAAGGCACGGCTACATGGGTCACCTGACAAGGATAGCAAACTGCATTGTGCACAGTACAGATAAGGGGCCAAACAGCACGCTAGTCCAGCAGCTCATCAAAGGTATTCATTCGTGGTCTTAACTTTATCTTCAGGGCTTTCCTTATCAAATGCTGAAGAAATTAGGCAAACTTAAATTAGAAGGCAGCTGTTGGATTAAAGAAGAAAATAACTGGATTACTTCTGAAGCATTCAATTTAAAGTAGCTATCCTTAAACAAATGCTTAAGTATTTTCGTTTCAAACAGTGTCAAAACTCCCTGAAATAGCTGCAAAGAGATGCTGACCTGCCTAATTTAGACTTGTTTGCTAGGTGGAGTTACATTAATGGATTTAGGAGGATGTATATGTTCTTACCAGTATTTTTGGTAGAGCAGAAAAAAAATTTGAAAATTAAGTGGTGCTTCATTGTTGATAGTTTCTAATTGGTTTGGTTTTTTTGTTTCCTGTGCTAGAGCTTCCAGAGGAGGTCAGAGAGCGATGGGAAACATTCTGCACAAACTCTTTAGGAGAAACCAACAAGAGGAATACAGTGGATCTTGTAAGTAGTGATGGGTAAAGTATGAAAATGGCTGCTGCTTTACTTGGACAGTTTCTTTTTGTCAGCAGCACTGTCAGTCTTCCAAAATCCAATGTACCTGTTAGGAGTCCCTCTACTTGCTGAGCTATGGAACTGATAATTCTTGAGTTTAATTTTCGGCTAAAGCCATATCATTAATATTTGTGCAGGCATAATGCAGAAGATCAGCTTATAATAGCTAACTGGCTCATTACCTAGTGTAGCTAATCCCAGGCAATCTGCAAGAAGGAGGATTTCTTTACCCTCTTCAAGGTAGTGTCCTTGAAAACTCCTGTCTGCTTGAGAGTACAAACTAAAGGTGCAGGACCTGGTGTTGATTGCTTTATCTGCAGGATGTAGATGACCCAATACAGGTTTAACAGAAGACTGCTACCTGCATTCCACTGCCTGTGTTACTGACCTTGCTTAAGTAACTTTGCATACTGTTGGCACCTAGCACATTTCTTCTGCATGCAGCTGTAGTGATTACACTTTTGGACAAACACTAAACTCAAGTAGAAGAGGTTTGTGTAATTGTATTAAAAGTACAGTCTAAGAGTAATCACTTGGAGACTTAAATAAGCAGAGGCAGTTTCTGATGTCAGCAGACAAATTAATGAATTTTAATATACCTGACTTCTCCAGGAATGCAGTGCTTTGCATGTGGCTTCATTAACTTGTGCTAGTCCTATGTTATTTGGACTAAAAGAGTAATTAATTACTGAATTTGCTATTTCAACATAAATATTAACTGGAGCATAAAGTTAACAGCTGTCAATAGAAGCAATAGGAAATTCATCTGAGACTGTGCAACTTTTGAACAGGACCAAAGGATGTACATGAGGCGTTTTTTCTTGAACCTGTGAATGCAAAGAAGTGTGTAGTGCTTGCAGATAAATGTTATTTTTCCTCTGGATAGAAACTGCTTCTTGGTCAAGAGCAAGAGAAAAAGATCATGTAAAGACAAATAATTTTAGGCTTATAAAAAATAACACTGATTGGCTCTTTGGATACATAGTATGTGCTTGGAGGTACTTGATGTAATAACAGTAAAACTTAATCGAAAGCTTATCTCCAAACTCCACAGTTTTCAGTAGAACAGAAATACAAAGCATAGAACAAATTCTTTTATCTGAAATAAATGAGTATGTTGTATACTATGCCAATGACCCAATTTCTTTATATAGGTTACTACCTGCCACATTCATTCTTCCAGTGATGATGAAATAGACTTTAAAGAAACTGGCTTCTCACAGGATTCTTCTTTGCAGCAGGTGAGTTGAATTCTTTTAACAGCTTAAGTTGCTGTTTCTGTAAAAATAAATTTAACATTTTTTTAAAAAGCAGTGGAACTTTTATTTTCTCTCACAAGCAAATATAAATCTAGAAAGTTTCAATTAAAACTTAAACATGTGTGCATGCACACGACTTTGTCTTACCAAACTCATAATATGCATCTCTTTGAATTCTTTTGCTGGTAGTGGAAGAGTGGGCGCCTTGTGGCACAAGATTGCCAATAGATCACTTAGATGGAATCAAGTGCTTTAGATGGCATTACTTGTCTGGGTTACTAACCAAAATCTTTCAGATCACACTAACAGCTGTGTAGTAACTACCTAGTCTAAGATTGGCTTTGGTATTTTATGCAGTTTCAATAGTTTTTATAATAAGTAATTGCTTGTCTAAGTTTGAATTGTGGGTGGTGGCTCAAGCTTAAAGAATCTGATGCATTTTTATCTGATTAAGTGCTTTTGTACCTGTAAGGTGCACCTGTACAAAAACTTGATAAGTTGGGTGCTATCTGTAGCAGCTTTAGTGAGAAAGTAAGATCTTCTAATATCTCTGTGCTTTTCATGCATCCCCTTAGTGACCTGCTGTGCCTAGGCAATCCCAGCAGTTCCAGGTAGTTAATCTGGAGAAATGCAGATGGTCCAGTGCTGCTTCTTTCAAGTTTGTCTTGCTGTATACCTCCTCCTTTTATATATATTTTCTTTTTCCTTCAGTTTTCATAATGCCTTAATCTAAACTTGGGGTTTTTTGATGGTTCTTTTGTTTTCTTTCCATGTTCACTTTGTTCAACTTTATCACCATACCGTGTCCCTTCAGCTACATGGGCAAGAAACCAAGAGAGTTGACATGACAGCTTTATTAATACTCTATTTCCTAGAGTATCTTAGCATTGGCTGACTTTACACATGGAAATAACATTGTTAAAAGTCCCTAGAGGACATGTAATAATTTATAATTTAATTATAGTCCTGGGAAATAAGAGACAAAAGCTATTGTTATGGATAGATGTACCTTAGTGTATATACCCATCTGCTGGCAATTGACACTGGCATCTTTATTTAAAAAACAGCACAGTTGTGTCAGTGACGCTGCACTGAGATGTAAAATGTTCAATGGTTTCATTCTTCTAGATATTTAATAGATGCTGCTGGTGTGTGTGCCCGAGACTGACATTGCTAGTGATACCTGCATAATAAATACGCAGCTGTGCTTTAGTATCTGTATATAGTTTACTTTTCTGGTTCTTACTATTTATAATTTCATGTTATTTTGAGCAAAGACAGCTTTTTCTTTTATATAGTGTTGTTTCTCTGTTTCTTTGGGGTGCATTTGGAAAGGTGCTGGTTAATGTGATTAAACCACAGATTTAACTTTTTTATTGAAAGCTGTTAGATTGGCTTTCAAGTCAGTAAATGTAAGTAGGGTTGTAGTTGATGCTACCTTTCAAAATTCAGAGGTTAAGACAAATCCTTTTCCTGTCCTTTTATGTTTAGTTTAGATAGACTTTTATTTCTTTGAAGCAAAATGGGCAAATAGATTTTAGAGTATTAGTAGAATCATTATATCACTGTCGTTGGTCCTGGGGTTGCCAGGCCTTTTCTGATTATCAGATGCAACAAATGACGTCCAATTTTATTGACCAGTTTGGCTTCAACGATGAGAAGTTTGCTGATCAAGATGACATTGGCAAGTGAGTATAACATTACACTGAATTTGGCTATAGTCTTGTGAGTTTTCTTTCTTACTGTGTTTTTGGCTGTGGTTTTGGTGATAAGTACAAGCATTTACTGATGTGAAGCAGTTGGCAATCAGTCCTGTCTTTTGTGCCATCTGTGTGCATTGATGGAAGCCTCCCTGAAGAGAGGAAAGCAACAGCTTCTCTTCTTTTTCTAATCTCCTGGTTGTGCCAATGTTGAGAACGCTGTGCTTGTGAATAAAAGACTGAACTATAACTCTGCTTATTGAAAGCTGTGGCTCTCTGTTGACCAGACATTGTTTGGGTCACTTTCACTTTCTCTCTGTCTCGAAGTGGGTTTTTTCCCCTGCTGATGGCCAGATGAATAGATCTACTTCTAAGTTTTCCTGGAAAAGATGGCAGGAACAACGTGTCTCTGAGTGTACTTTTCTGTAGGGGAGAGTAAGGAAGGGCATTGTAAATCTACCTTTGTTTATAAGGTCGAGCCAATTAAAACGTACTTCTACAAATAGTCTTAGGTGAAAGATGAGGAAATGAGAACAGTCTTGGTCGGGTTAAAAAAACCCAAATTAAATAAAAACCAGCACACAACAGAAAACACCCCTCACAAAAGCTGGTATCTTTCTTCATAAGTAAAATGATGCAGTAAAGAGAAAAGGGGAGAATGGGGTTCTTGCTGATAGTAGGGTTGATCATGGTTTTTATAAGATTTCATGGCTTGGGATGCCAGAACATGCAGACAGGAATAAAAAGCATTACTTGTTGATGGTTTTTAGAAGGGTATTTTTATAATGATCTCAGTGCTCTTCTACAAGACATGTTTAGTAAGTGGTGTCTGACTGAAGCTTGTATCTTTCATCGAAGAAGCATTTCTGCCTTTTTACGCCACATAACCTGCTGAGATTAGAGATTAAGATATGATGGTAGAGGAAGTAACACAGGATACTCCTTAACTTTGTTAGAAGCGAGTGGATTTTGGCAAGGATAGAAGTTAGAATTCCTTTAGGTTCATGCCTTTGGAAGACGTAAAGAGGTCTCAGGATGTGTGACGGGTACACTGATGATGTATGACGAGTTGAATTAAGCTGTAGGTGAAGTTACTTTAAGGTTATGCCTTCTGTGCAAGAATCAATTACACTGTAAGTGGCCTGCATACCATTGTACAGTAATTCAGATGGTGGCTTGCTTAGTAATGCAGTCACACTTGCATTAGGTTCCTTTGGACCACTTACCTTTTTCCTTTCTTTGTAATGCAGTGAGTATTAGAGGTGGAGGAGTATGTGCTCTGCTGAGTGCACTGCTGGCTAGACAAAGAATATATTAACTCTTCTGATATGTAAAGATGTGTCAAGGCTAATATATAGTGTTATGTTTAGGAAAATATTTCAGTGATTGGTTAAAAAAAATTTATGGGATTCTTTTGTTAGGAAACAGAATTTGATATTATTTTTCATTTTATCCATTCCTGTTGAAAAGGTCCTTTGATAGAAGGGTGAAATCAGTTAAAATGTATAAGAACTGCAAATGCAGATATTTGCAGGATTTTGAGCTGTATCATGGTAGACCATAGTCAGATTAGGCATTCTTTAGCTCTAGGTTTTTTCCAGTACAGTATTTGAGATTGGGGTATATAATTTCAGTTATGCTTGTTTAGGCTTGTTGCATCTTTACACCTAACTGTAGATGGCAGTGTTCTGTGTTTTTGTTTAAAAGATTTAACAGTTAGAAATATCACAGGAATGCCAGGCCTTCTCAGTGTGTAATTTTGACTATTTTGTGTTGGAGACTTTGTCTTTTATCTTCTGTTTTTAGATAATTGGAAAATAAGAAACCAAAGAGAAATTAAATGTCTTCATGTCACAATAGCAAATCTTGTTTTATTGAGTACATTTCTTTTTTTCTTGTAGTGTTTCTTTTGATCGGGTTTCGGACATCAACTTTACCCTCAATACAAATGAAAGTGTAAGTATGTGTTCCAGTATTATCAGAAAAATTACTGTCTTTTAAACTTTGGCATGACCTCAGAGTTTTGGCTGTGGTTATATTTACTACTTTTATGTGGAAATCACTGGAAAATAATTATTCTACCTTATTCCCATGTCATGAGATTTGCTAATTGGCAGATGCTATTATTGTTCTTTTTGATCAATATTAAGCAGAATTGCTTCTAATTTGTATAGCTGGGTTTAAGATTGGGCTTAGATCTGATTTTTGCGTGTTGGCACACTTGTGTTTTATGATTAGAAGCTATTTAAATCTTCAGTGAGATTCTAGTGTCAGGAAAGTAAGAAGGAGACTCTGAACTTCAGTACTGTTTGTTGGTTGAGCTAAAATGACCCGTCACTACAGAAAGTAAAGCTGGAGTACTTTGTGCTCTGGTTATCTGGAACGCTGTTCAGGGTCACTTCTGCATCCCATTCTTAAACATGATGGAAGCTTCTGAGTGTTCTTTGGTCCACTCAGCTTGTTAGTAGCCAAGTAAAAAAAACAGCACTGCATATTTGCTTGACAAGCTTTAAATGAAGACATTCTGGTTTTCTGCTGCTTTTAGAGAAATGCTTAGGATTCTCTTCAGAATAGTCATATATTTTTAAGGTGTTTACTAATGTAATATAGATTTTATACTTTTGCTGTATTTAGGGCAATATAGCCTTGTTTGAGGCATGCTGTAAGGAGCGGATACAGCAGTTTGATGATGGTGGCTCTGATGAAGAAGACATTTGGGAAGAAAAACATATTGCATTTACACCAGAGTCCCAGAGGCGTTCCAGGTGAGAAGAGTTTCTCATCCAAATAGCAGTGTAGTTAGCCTGCAGTAATGCACCTGTCCTCTGTTCAGTCTGTCTGTTAGTACAGATTGTCCAGCATAATTAGATATTTCCATTCTGTGGAGAAATGAGTAGAGATGTGGCTCTAGTGCATTGTTTTCCAGCCATAGTTTGCAGAAGATGCACTTTGTTTTTCGTAGCTTGCTGGTTTTGGTTTTTTCCCTGCCATGTATTCTTTCCCTCTGCTTTTAAACTGGGCCAGCTGTCCTTGCTTTGGACAAGGCAGCCCAGCTCCACACCTCTGTTAGACCTTGCTTTCCTCTCTGCAGTACCACTGTGGCTGTGAACATAGGAAAATGCATTGAGTGGAAGCCTCCCTCAATATCTACTGAAAGCCTCTTTATGTCCTCAAGTGAAAAATCTCGAAACTTGTTTTTTTGAGAGAGAAATGAGGGGAATACTAAGAGCTAAAAATTATACCTCAGATAATCTGTGAGAAATAATTTTGTAATTCTCTTTAGCCTGAAACTCTACAGTATTTCATTGTGCCCAGGGTGTTATACTAAAAACAGAATGTAAACTCTCTTTGTATTTGAAGTTCGGGCAGTACAGACAGTGAAGAAAGTACAGATTCTGAAGAAGAGGATGGAACTAAACAAGACTTGTTCGAATCCCACACCAATACAGAGGACAAAATGGAAGTAGACTTAAGTGAACGTACGTAGCTTTTTTCCCTGCTGCTTTGGGTTAAAGGAAATTGTTAGATCTAGCAGGCTGATTTTTAGGAGCTTCCTTGTTTACTGCTTTTATTCCAACTGTCTTAAAGTAGTCTTTCCCACTTGCCACAGAGCATGCACATATTGGGAAGTTTGAATTCCTTACATGTCTTACATTACTTATTTTCTCTAAAATTCATGTTTCTACTCTTAAGGAGTTAAAAAAGGAGGAATAATCAGAAAGGGGAGGATTAAATGTATTCATTTATAAATATTGAGTGCCTACAAAAACCTAATGTGTTTATCTCCAAACCCAAAAGATGGTATTTTTACTGGAAGCCTTTCAGACCAGCTTTTCATCTCACAATGCTCTTTTCGAAGGCTTCCTACAGAAGCTGAGTGAACTTGTGTTGTGCTGGTTTCAAATGTGAATGAAAGATCTACGTCAGGAGACTCTTATGTGGAATCTTAACTGATGTAATTGGTTGAAAAGTTTTCACATTCAAGTCACTAAACTGGCTTTTGTTAAACTGGCAGTGTCTGTAGGTAAAAGCCCTGTGTTTATCTAGACTGTAAGGAATTAAATTAAAATAGAAGGAAAAGTTAAGGGTTTTCTTTTCTTTTGTCAGATTGGTGTCGTTGGCATCTGTGTGTCAAACAAGTTTTGATCCATGTGGGTCTCCTCCCATATCTGCCTGGGTTGGAATTTCTAATTGCTAGTCAGAGCTTCCTTTTCAGCCTGTTTTTTTGTATGTAAGTGTTAATGAAAAACATGTTTCCCTTGGGTAGGTGAAGTATTTTGAATTGACCTATCCTAAATTAGATGGTATTCACAGTTGCTCCCAAATTTAAAATACCAATAAATATTTTAAGTTGTAAAAAGCCTTAAACTTTTCTGAAACTTAGCAGTGGTGTTAGTGCATGAGAAATTATTTGAAGAAATTCAAAAAGGGATGAAAACTCCTAAGATTTTCATTATTATAGAAATTAGTTTGAAAAATGGTAACAAATATTGAGGTTAATTTAAAGGATAAAGTGGGCTTGTACTTGTGATCTAATATGTTTTATTAGTTTTGTTCTTCAGATAAACTATATTTTTTTTTAGCAGAGTACTCTGAGTTACTGATCTTAAAATTCTGCCTTACTAGCAGAATTTTCCTTTTAGGGAATACACTCATTTTTTAACCTTATGTACAGGATTTTTCTGCATGTGCTTTGAAGTCTAGTTATCAATTTTGCTTCTCTTTATGGAATGTACATAGAGAGAATCAGTGTGTTAGGCATATGTACACTCATGTTCTTTACTGAAATTTGTTCCTAATGAACTTCATGATGGTTTTTCAGCACCTAACTGGTCAGCGAATTTCGATGTACCCATGGAGACTGCACATGGTGCCAGTCTGGATTCTGTTGGCTCTGCTGTGTGGAGTACTGAAGCACCTGTGCCAGCTAAAGAAACTGGCTGGGCTTCCTTTTCTGACTTCACATCCTCTTTGAGGTAAGGATGTCAGTTATTCAGGGTGAGTTTGGTTTTTTTGGGGTGTCCGTCTCTACACAAGCCTGTGTTGCTGGTGTTCTGGTGGAATACAAGGTGTATGTTAAGTGTCTGAAGAGTCTGGTGTGTTCCAACAGCATGTGTTTATATGATCTTCCTTTCCAGGATGGGTGGGCATTTGTGTCATTGTTTTAAAGAGTTTTTATGAGCATCTGGGTCCTTTAATATTGGTCTCTGACCAAAATTTGGACTGTAATTTTTTTATTATTTATTTTTTAGTGTAGACTGAACTCAGTGAATTGTTGAATGTAAAAGTTACAAAAATATTTGAATATGTGGATGTTATTCTGTGCATGTTATAAAGCAAATAAGTTGGGGGTTTTCTTTTTTTTTTAATAATTTCATATAGTTATGCAGCTGTGATAACTAGGTTAAGTTGTTCTGCACTGTTTTGAGAACACCCAAGATAATGCTGTTCTTTTTTTGGATTGAACTCTACACTCAGCTGAAGTCTTGTCTATGTACCTAATCAAATAGATTGTGAATTTTGAGTTGCCAAATATTGGCAGTCAAGAACTGATTCCTTCTCGTATTAGAAGACTTTGCTTTTATACATTTGGCTTTTGACTTTCTCTCTGGGCATTAAAACAGCTCAGATATAAAAGTATGATTTTTTTTCAACATAAAACAGTGTTGTTTCATGATTGAGGCAGGTAAATTGATAATAAAATTAAGGGCCTAGAAAATGAAGACTTGCAGTTGCCACATTACTGGATGGAAAAGACATTCTGTAAATGGTGAGACTTTTTTCAAGTGGCTAAATCTTGTCGTCTGAGTTCCTTTAGAACTAAAAACTTGTAGCTATACTGTATATAAAATTAAGTAGTGAAGTCACTTTTGTAGTGGTTGATGACTGCATTGGCAGTCTCAACAGAGAGCTGTCAAGTTGGAAAAATGCATTTAGAAAATCAGTTAAAAATATTTGGAAACACTGCAAGGAGCTGGTGATACCTGTATGCCTTACTTACCAGGGACATGTCCACTACTACTTGTAGTGTAACAAAAAAAAACCCAAATAAAAATAAAATGAGCATCAAACATCCTCAGCTCAGTTCTGGTGCATTTTGCGTTACTAAACTTCTATTTAACATGTCTTTCCAGGACTCTCAGAAACAAGCTTGCTGTAATTCAGTTTCAGTATAGTTCTAGGCCTTATAGCTTTTGTAGAGAACTAATACCGTTGTAAGAAAACTTCATTTTGCTGTTCAGAAATGTTTCTAAAGTTTTTTTACTCTTCTTGAAGCTCAAAAGACTCCTTGAGAAGTAATTCTCCTGTGGAAATGGAAACAAACACAGATCCAGGTGATCCCTTGAGTGCAAATGTAACTACTCTTACAACACAGCTAGAGAGTAAGTAAACCATATTCACAAATGCAAATGGCTTGATTGTAGGAGTTGTACCTAAGAAAAATCTCCCTGAACTTTAAAATTTTAGGTTTCCAGAGACTCTTCTCTGGCTCTGCTGCTGTTCTGCCAGGTAATAAAAGTGACTTGTCAAAGAATTTCTAAACTATTTGAAATAGTTTCCAATTTAAAACAAGAGCCAGTGTTACTGTTACCTCTAAAAAGTCTGCAAATCATTAACAGGAAAGCATTACAAAGAAGCAAACTGCCTTCTATTAGAGAATCCTCTCACCTGTGTCAGCTTTTAGCTGAGCTGATGCCCATAAAGAATGGTAGGTTCCAGTCTTGTCCTGTGTGGCAATAGGCCAGTAGCCTCAATGTGTTCAAATTTCTCCTTCCTGCTCGTGTCTTTCTAAGCCACGTTCACTATGCATGCACTAATTGTTTGTTCTACGTGTATGAGCTGGTTAAAAGGACAAAAATATTTTAATGAGCTTTTTTTGTATCTATTATTACGAGGGAGAGCAAGAAGTGCTGGTGAGAAGTCCAGGCAGACTGGACATCTCAGAGGTTTGTCAGTACTTGGAAACTTAGTGTCAAATTTGTCAGACTTGTCATGGATTTGACTGAACACAAAAATAATTCATCACTGTAGTCCTACTAAGGCCTTGTTTAGGCAAAACTGTTGCAGTAACCATTGTCAGTCAAAATGAAAAAAAAGTTACAGACTGTGGCTTTTTCTTAAGCCATCTGTAAGTAATGCTCATGCTCTCTCTGTGTGTGGCACTTGCAGAAAGGTGGCATTCTCTGTAAGGAAGAATTCAAGAAGTATGCAAAACTGCAGAAATACCGTTCTTGTTATATTGGCTTATGTGCTTGCACATGAAATAGAAACATAGCCAGCCATATACTAAATTGCTTCTATTTCTACTTGTAGCCCCAGGAAGTGTTGCTATGGAGGCCAGCTCAGATGGAGAGGATGATGTGGAAAATGCAGACAAGGTAACCGAGACAGTCATGAATGGCAGCATGAAGGAGACACTGAGCCTAACTGTAGATGCTAAAACTGAAACTGCTGTTTTCAAAAGGTGAGAATGTCTATTTATTGTCTTCCCACCTTGTAAATAAGACACCGTTGATGGAATGCTGTGTCATCAGAGAGAGTTCTTTTGAAATGATAATTCCTGAGGCTTTAACTAGAGACCTTTCAAAGTAATTGTTTTGAAATTTTTCTTCTAGTTAGTTACTGTAACATGCGACTTTACTTATCAAGCCTTAGTTTCAGTGGAAGGTTATTAGCAGAAGACTTGACTCAGGTTTTGTCTCTGATGCACATTACTGTGCGTTTTTCATGATCATTGCACATCAAAACTAAGCTTTTAAAATTTTGCGCAGTATTCTTAGATTTGGATTGGAATTTCATTCTTCTCACCCAGGAGGATGGAAGACACAATCTGAAGGCCAGCCAGGCACTTATCTTGAGCGTAGCTCGTCAGATACTAGGGGTGATCACTGTTGGTGGTATGCACGATGGTGATAAATCTATTCTGGACTACAGGTGGCACATGGAATTCTAGAATAACTGGAAGAACAACTTCTTAATTTTGCTATCTTCTGATACAAAGATTCAGGAATAAGTGTCTTACAATATGGTCAAATTCTATATTATATGCATATCGACATTGTGATCCTTTTATGAGAATAAAGCACATTTCAGTGTTGTCTACTCCATCGCATCTACTAAGATATTGTGATCTCAGATTTAATGATGAAGTGGTTTTTATTTAGTATCAAATATTTATGTAGGGAAACAGAGGCTACAAACAGTCTGACCTGCAAAAATTTTGCCTTTATTGAAGCTGGTGTGTCCTGCCTCCACCCTGATGTTCACAAATTGGAACACACTGCTAGAGCATTTTGACATGCAACCCTCTTCTCATTCTTTTAGAATAACTTCCTAGTATCTGTGCCTATTCTAGCTTTAAATATTGAAAAGAAATTGTCAGTATGTCTTGGAAGTTGCTGAAAAAAAACAACCCCCAGTCAATTTCAGTATAAGAAACCTTTCCACTGTTAGTCCTTACCTAATTGCCTGTTGTTTAAATTAATTTTACTTTGTCCTGTTAGTGGTAGGAGATAATTCGTGAACCATCCAAAATGAACAGACCTTGAAAACCAGTTTTCTGACACTCTTGCTTCCATCCTTTTGATTGTCTGAGTGACTTAACTTCTGATGGTTTTTCAGCACAGAGGAGGGAAAATTTGTGGCTACACAGTGCTCCTAAATCAAATGGCATTGATAGAGGAATGAACCAAAGCACTTTTGGGAAGTGTTTGGACTGTGTGCAAATCGATGTGGCATGAAGCCATCCATAGTGCATTGCTGATCTAGTAAATGATGTGTCTGCTCTCCAGTTTGTTCTGTCTTTTGCACAATGCTTTTATGTGGTCTTCGCTCTTAGATGTTAGATGTTTACAAATTTAGTTTGGTTATCCATGGTGTCTTTAAACTTCTCCTTAACCTAGTTTAGCTCACATGCACTTTCAGGTTGTGTGACTTGTGATACTGGTGCAAAAACTAACGTGAGGAGACGGCATCTGGTGACAGTTCCTGCCTATCTTCATGGAATTACCTGCTGGAACTGTAGTTAAAAGGACAGAGAGATGCAAAGGGAGGCAATATCATAGAATTGCCCCAGTCAGAAGGGACCTTGAAAGTTTATCTGGTCCAGTCTTTTATGGGAAAGGGAGCCCAGATGAGATTACCTGGCACTCTGTCCAATTGCATGTTGAAAACTTCTGGTCATGGGGACTCTGGGATCTTGATTTGGAAGGGAAATGTTAAAGAAATGTACATGGGGGCTCGAAGATGAGGTCTTAAATATAGACTGTTCTACTCTGATAGAGATGTGCAGCTTCATAGTGAGTCAATGCTCAAGTGGCGTTTTTAAACCAACTTGCTGGGAAAAGGTCTAAATTAAGGGACAGTTACAGTAGTGAGAGGAGGTCCTACTCTGGCCTATTTGCCTTTCAAAGTGGATGCTTCCAGACTTCAGCTTTATCTAGGTTTCTGTCAATAGAAAATTGATGGTGTTGAAGTCAACACTGAGGGGATTTATAGGCACAATAGTTGATTTGTGGAAAGCTGCAAAGGACAAAAATGTGATTTCTGAACTTAGTTCAGAGTGGAGAATAAGAAGGAAGAATACTAGCAGAGACTGCGTCTTTAAAAAAATAAAAAAAACAAGGACACCACTTCTGATGGTGATGGCGACAAGTATTTTATTTGGAAGGAATGCAAAAACTATCAAGGCAAATGAGATGGGGAGATTAGATGGGGAAAACTTGATGAGAGATTGCAATGCAAAAGACAGTATTTTTGCAGGCTCTGCAGGATAGAAGGAGAAAAGAGAAGGATTCATTGAAATTTAAAGGATCCATGGAAAGGAGAACTGTGAGAATAGGAAGAAAACCAGCAGAGGAGATTGGCACTTCTTGAATAAATAGATTTGTTGCCACAGAGGTATAAGATTGATGTTTGTCTACTTCAGAGCTACTTTATAACTATCTCTTGCAGGTATATATGCTCAAATTTGTATTTTAGTGCACTCATAATGGTGTGACTGAGGTGGAAGAGGGTGGAATAGAGAGGCAGAAAAGTTTGGGTTTAGAGGCAAACCAGAAGGTTTGTTCTCTAATGACTTTTGAGGCTGCCTGGTTACGTGGTACTGTCTTACATAGTGTGAGTGTACAGCTTTTTCACTGAACTTTGTATGATTTTGTCTACAAGAGGAAGTTTGTGAAGTAGATTGGACTGCAGTCTTTGTACTCCATAAACCATACATGGTATTCACTGTGGAGTTACTAGGAAGTTTAATATGTAAGATAGTGATGAGTTAATGATTTTGCTGATATGTTTCACAGACAGACTTTATTAATGCCAGTTTCTGAGGGAATCTTGAATTTCTTTTATACTTTCTTCCATTTTTGCATACTTCTGGCTTCAGAGTGTTGAAATCCTATCGGTATGTATAGTAAAGGACCGTGACTGTGATTGTTACCACTTCAGGCATCACATACATTCCTTTTTTCCTTTCTGATCTTATTTGCAATCACTGTGTTTCCTGCCCTTTTATCCAGTCAAGTTTTAATGGATGTAAACACCAGTGCATCATTAGGTGTTTGTAAAGTCTAGAGCCATGTGCTTGATCTTCATGTTGCAATCATAACTTAAAATCCATTTGCATGTGAAATATGGACCTTTCTCAGTTTTCTCATGTTGCCTGAAATGCCCTATAAATAAACTTAAAAGTTAAATACATTAAATAACTTCTTGCTTTTGTTTTATTTTGTTTTTTAAGTGAGGAAGGAAAATTGACTACCTCGCAGGATCCTTCTTGTAAATATGTAGTAGAAGAGAATACAGAGGTTGCAGAAGAGGTCGCTTCAGGTCTTCAGCGTACTAACAGCAGTCCAGAACAGAGGTAACTGAATTCAAGGATGCTTTCAATTATCTAAATAGTGGTTTGTGTGCTTTTCTAATAGGGTTGATCTAAAGAGATTGAGTTTAGCTCAGTCTTAAAATGTGCTTGCATTTATTTTATTAAATTCTCACAAGTTGAATTTTCTGTTGATTCTAAGACTCTTGAGTCATCAGAAACTTATTTTTCTTGCAGGGAGTTGTAAATATCCCCATTCTGTTTTAGAATAATGAATTGATGCACAGAACTCTACTGCATGTTCTGATTATACTCTATGTAGACGAGAAAGATGTAAGCATATTTGACAAATAGATTCTGGTTTTTAGGACTTGTTTATGAGCCAGTATTTAATTAGGTCCTTTCTTCTAACTTTCTGCTCTGCACAAATCTCAAATTTGATCAAGAAGGGAATTCTAATCAGAAAAAACAACCCTGTATACTTAAAGTGAGAAACCCAAGAACTCTTTCACAGCCTCTCCTAGAGATACTGTCTTTATCGAGATGACAATATTTTTTTAATGCTCATAAGCATTAAATTGTAGGGAAGAAGTCCTTGGGTACTAGGTGATTACCTTTTGAGTAAAGATGCTTGTCTGAACCAATAGAGGGCTGTCAGAGCTAGCAGTTTGCTAGATTGCTTTTGGGTTGTGGGAAATCTCAAGGAACTGCTTTCATTGAATACTGCAGGCTTGAGCAAAGCTCAGGACTTTCTCTAAAGGTGGCTGTCGCAGTAGATCCTCATAAGCACAGGATAAATACCAAGATAAACATAATGGTGCTTGTGGGGCTCCATGTATGTGTGACTAGTGGAAGGAGTCCCCTCGGTAGGTCTCTGGCTGGTGGCTAGCAGGAGTAATCTCTGCTAGGCTGTTCTGTCATGGACTTTTTTCCAGTTAATGAGTGAGTGACGGTTGTGCAGACTTGTCACACTTCCTGTCCGTGCAGCATTTGTTTCTTACCTTCCAGGTTTCTCTAAAAAGTGTTTGCTTTTGTCTAGTGCTGTCTTTTCTCTAATGTTTACATATGTTTTTTAATAAGTGTTTTTAGAGCTTAGCAGCCAAAGACTTAGCTAGGGGGCTCCTGCTGGTCATGTGCATGTAGAGCACGGACCCCAGTGGCTTCTCTGTGATGTCCACCATCAGAGAACAGGAGTTACAGGTAACTTTCCTCGTCTGTAGTTTCAAGCAGTATTTGCATTCTTTTAGAGAATCTTCAGATGTATTCCATAGACTTGCACTGAATGGAAGTTGAGATTTTTTTGCCTCTGTTGCTTGCATATTTTTAATGTCCTCATGCGTTGGTTTGATCTCTTCGTGCTAGTCCAGAGCAACTGAGCCCATGTTTACACTAAACTTTATTTAAAAATGTATATACTGTTACTGTTTTCACTCTCATGGGTTTGCTCTCCGTTTTCCTCCATACTTCATAAACGTTTCATTCTAATGGACTGATGTTCAACGTATTTGTGAAAGGCTGTTTGTAGATTAGATTAGTAACTAAAGCAATTCTTTAAGACGCTGTTGTTTTTCCTTTTGTGTCTTAGCTGCTGGCTTTCCTGTGCAACCTTAAATACTCCTGGTATCACACTTTGGCTCATAGAATAAGATTTGGATACGTATCAGAAATGGGCTCTTTATTAGTAATTCTCTGAGATACCACATCTCTAGAGATCACTTAGTATCTCAGTTAATGAAGATCACGCATTCTTCAGTACTGTGCTCAGTTAATTGAGTGCTATGCTTAATTAGGAAATAAGGACTCCCGAAATACTGGACTGCAGAAGATAATTGGGATGAGCATGTTCTTGGCACATGGTTCCTTCCTTCAGTTCACAGGTTATGCTACACAGGATCTGGGGCTGTTGGTTTTTGGCTTGGTTTTTATTGCACCTACCTGAATTTGCTTTGAATCTTTCTTGTATACTTACATCTGGTTTTTTTTGGCCTCTTAGGACTGATCAACACACCCATTTAGGAGAGGCATCTGTTAATGGCCCTGTATGATATGTGATGTCTCCTACCTTGGCTGAAGAGAAAGAACTGATGTCCAGGTGTTTGAGTGTTTTCTTGAGGATATCATCTAGGCCCTGTTGAAGCCAGTCACTGCTGCACTAATTTCGCAAGGAATCAGGACCAGCAACATTTATATTCTAGATTTTAAGACATTGTACAGAAATTCATAAGTGTAAAAATATTGCACATTGAGAAATACCAATAATTTTTGCGTATGTTTATATTGTATTGTTCTAAATAATGGGGGCCTGTGAAATAAGATCCTGCTACCCATGTAATGATGACAGTAGTGTTACTATAGTTAAAATGGCTGTAAGAATAGTTTTATAAAAAAGTGAATACAAAAATCTAATGTATTTGAGACATAACTATTTGACGATTAGTGTGACCAAAGTATTTAGCAGTTTTCTTACATTTTTCACCTTGTAAAAAAGAAAAAGAAAATTCATGTTTTTTCTGAAACTGAATTGCCCTATAAATGTTATTTTGGTTGTTTTAGCTTACAAAAGTGATTTAAATAAGAATTTTTTGGTGTTCAACATTTTACAACAGGTTTTTTAATTGGTAATTGTTTTCTGTATTGTTCAAAACAGATCAAAAATGTAAGTCTATTGGTAGAGATTTTAAGTATTTATTGCAACAGCTTAGTTGACAAATTGATGTTACTGTAAAGCCATATGTTCTGTTAAGTCTAGTTTGCTTGAAACAATACCTTCCAGGTGAAACACTAGAATATTTGGAGTGCACATGGCTTGTTGTGTTTAAGTGGTTCACCTGCCTTTTAAACAGTTCACCAAGATTTAGTTTAATACCAAGCATTATACAATGGAACATTTCAGAACAATCTGCGTATTTAAAACGCTATAATCCTTTTAGACAAGTCAAGTAAAAGAAATGCCCGTGCTGCTAATGTAATTACAGTACATGCATTTTAAAAGTAAATAGTGTTTTTAATACAAATTTTGGCAGCAGAGCATGTTAATTGTTAATTTCACTGTACTGATCTGTGTGAGGCTTTCATTTGTATGTTCTAAACCAGTTTTTCCACAGCTGGTTTGTGTATATATATAGTGATTATGGAAACTAATTCTGTGTAATTTATAATTTTCTATGTCAGTGTAAAATTCCAACAGCCTTCTCAAACAAACAGAAGCAATATACTGTATATTGCCACATTGTCTGGTGAAAGGGTTAAAATACTCCTGCACTTTTAGACGCAAAACCATTTTTGTTTCTGTAATACTTATATTCATTTATTTTTTACATCATTTGTTTTCCTGACCAGTATTTAAAGCCAAAAGGATATTCTAAACAATGGCCAATGATTTATTTTAGAAGGCGTCCCAAGCAACGTGCCTAAACATTACATTGCATACAGAAATAAAAAACCCACATGTATGTCACTGCCCTTATTGCTTTCTCTTTCGCATTTTCTGCAACGTTCAGTGCATTTGTCCTTGGAAATTTTTACAAATTTATCAGTTGTGTGAAAATGAAGGGGTAAAACCACAATATCATAGGAATTGGTAACTATGGTTGCCCTTTTATTGTACTTTATAGATGATGGAATCCAGTCAGTTTCTAAGTTTTCTTTTTCAGTTCAGAATTAATTTTAGATCAGCTTGACCAAAATCATTTTGTATGTTAGCTTTAAGGCTGGCAGCTGTTTTCTTGTCAATTTCTGATCTGTTACCGAACAAGCAGCTTTGGAAACAAAACTGCTCATTTCGACACACGAATTGCAGTCAAGTAGAAATTCCAAATACAGGCAAGCAGCAAGGTGGCTTGCATAAGTTTGATGCTTGTAAGGAGAAAAACTTGAATCCTTTCCAGTGGAGCTATTTGTCCCTTGCTAAAAAGTTGATTTATCTAGCTCTGTAGTCGTGAAAACTGGAGAACAAAGTAGATAAAATTGAATCTGGGCCCTGTTGCCTTCAGTAAAGTCTTGTACTTGTCCTTCTGTTCATGAACTGTCGTATCAGTCCACTGTTTTGAGGAAGTGTAGGGTGTGTTTTACCCACTCACTCTATTACTTGCACAAGGAATCCTGAACTTGAAAGCATTGGAGGTGTGTTTGGGGGGGAGGGTGTATGGGTGTGCGTAAACACACCTCTTTTGCTATCTTTTATCAACACTGCTGCTGATATGCTGCTCATGTAGCCTTACAAAGGTTGGAATATAGTGGGAGAATCCTGAATGGCCATTACCCAACCTATTTAATCAGATTTGACTTGCGTGCAATGGAATTTGAGTCTTCTTTATGAAAAGGTATTTTAATGCATTTGCAGCATAGACTAAAGTCTGATACCTTTGTACAGGTTTGAGTTCCTACAGTGTTTCTAGCAGCAATAAGGATGAAATTGAGCTTGCTTTGAAAGGCTTGTCCACTGCCACATTCCATAGTGCTCTTTGAAATGGCTAAAGGCTCAGTCACTTGAAACTGAGGAATAATGATGTCAGCTGATGTCAATGGGCCTCAGGATTTAACCCTCAGGATTTCTCTGGTAAAAGATTTTTACTCAAGCAACAGTCTGTTTCAAAAGTGGCTAGACCAGTAATATCTGCAGTAGCTCATGGCCTCTTCCCACCTGGCAGAGTGGATGAATTATGCCTTCTTGACCAGTGAAACCATTATGTAAGTGTAAGCCCTGTATTAGTTTTATAGCAAGATTATTCCATTTAAGTAAAAGCATAAGTCATCATCTTGACTAACATTGCCATTAATTTGCTGAAAAGATAACAGGATAGTGGAAACAATCTCATTATGTCGTTGTACATGGAATCCCGTGTGACCATGCTCTTGAGTGAAGTCTACATTTTTGCACCTATTAAACCTTGTATCTACCTCTTGAAAACAGTGAGTTCTGTGTTGTCATCTGCATACTTCTGTGGAAACTTACTGTGACATTCAGTCTTTGTGTGAAATCCATTGAGGAGACTTGTGAGGAAGATGAATCAGGTTCTTACTGTCATTCATTATAAACTTACCTTTCTGTTTAAATTAGCGTTAATTTCCTTGGAGATTCTGTTTTCTGACATATGTCTAATACAGTTATATCAGGAAGTACTTACTGTATATAACTGGCTCTATTAATAGACTTAATCACTTCTGTCTGTCTCAGAATAAATAGTGCTTTCTCCAGTGTAGTGTAAGTGCTTTGAGTTTCATTATGAAAGTGTCTGTATTGTTTTCCAAACCAGGATGGAAAATGGCTGTTACTGTGGCAGCAAAACGCCTCTTTTTGGTAAAGTTTTTAATGTCTGTCTTTTAGTTTCTGCATCTTACTTGCTAGCAGGTAAGGATTTGGCATCTTCCTGTTCGCTTATTGTTTGAGAATGGAAGGAGATGAAGGCAATAAAATCAAAATAAAAAATATTCTTGTTGTAAAGATAGAGGCATTTTTCTGTCTCCTTTAGGTAGAACAGTTCACCACATTTTTTGGACTTGCTCAGACCTGGTTCTGCTATTTGTTTCAAATTGTGATTTTCCCTGTGTTTAGTCTTGGTTAATGACTTGTGTGTAATCCCACTTCTAATGATATCCAAGGGAAATCTGTGCGGTTATTACTCTGCTGCCACAAGCTAAAGCATTAACAAGACCCAAACTTTACCTTGTGTTTTGCTGATGGCATCTTTCAGAATTCTCTTTTAGATGAGTCTGGGCTTAGTGTTTGCGTATTTTTTATTGGAGAGGGGAACTTTCTCCGTATTTCTGTCTTCTCTAAGTCACTAAGTACCTTGCAAAGTGAGGTGGGATTCCCTTTATCTTTTTGGCCATAGCTTAAATACTGTAATTCTGATTCTAGGGCCTCATTCTGGATTTGAGTTGTGTATGGTGTGGGTGCTTTCCTGTGATCTGTGTTTTCTGTGTCTCAAATCATGATTCTGAAGACTGTAATTTAGATCATGATTGTCTGTTGGCATACAGCCACCCAGAGTAAGAAAGTTACATCTTGCCTAGCTGTGGTTGTATAGATTTTGTGGCTCATGTCTCCTGAGATTTAATGCTTGCCCATTTGCACAGGGAAAGTTTATTTGGCTGTCTCTCTCACTACTTTGATCTGTGGATGATATTTAGGTAGACGGGTGTTTGATTCTCAAGAATCAAACATGTCTAATAGACATCATTTTTTCAGATGGAACCTGAACCTGTTACGGGTCAGTTAGGTCTGCTTTTAAACTCCACTGTGTGCCACACTTACCTCTGTTTTACCTGGGAGGGGTTCTTCCATTCCCGTTATCTACACCAGTTATCTGTCAAAGGTTGTCACAATTTCACCTTGGGTAATACACTAACCTGGCTCTTTTTCCAGGGCACTGAAGCCTGACTGCTGACATTGCAAATAAAACCTGGTTTTCCTTACATCAAACGGAATTAAGTGTTTGGGAAATCCCTCTGCTATAAAAGATGTTGACTGTGTTCTACTGACTCTTGTATCAGACAGAGGCACAAGGTTGCTAAGATAAGCTAAGACTGCTAAAACTCAAGTGACCTTGTTTCTGTTGTTGGGAGTTCTCCAAAGTGCTTTTCCTCCTATATCTTTGTAGAAACAATTGTTAATGCTGTGTTTGTTAAAAAGGGTTGTTTTTCTTTAGTCACTGCTAAACTTACAATTCTGAGATGTGCTTTCAGATGAGAAGGGCTCTGCTTTGGAGTGAGCCATAGTGGACTGTGCATATTGACAGACAAGGTAGTAACAAGGAACTGTGAGATATTCATGAGCCTGTGGGGCCCTGTTGTTTCTCTCTAGTCCCTTCAGAATAAAGTAGCTTGAAAAGATAAAAGGGCTGATGAAATGTGCCACTTTTGTTTTTAATGCGGGTACTTTGCTTGTCTAGTTTGAAGTACTCCAAAGACAAATCTCTGAACTTAGAAAGTGATGGGTGACTTCCTGGTAAGTAAATTGTTTCAAGCTTTAGTTACATGGTTCTTATGGAATTCGTACTTATTTCTATGTGCAAGCACTTAAGACAATTTTTAACTAAACTATTTAAATAAATATCTATAGATTCACACCTGTGTGCGTGCACATCAGTGTGTGGGATATATTCTCTTAACGTGGCTGGTGCAGTGTCCGTGGTGCATTTCCAAAGTGCACTGAACTGTAGAATACCAGGAAGAACAGAGATACTTGTGCACAGGTTACAGCCCATTCTGAAGCATTTCAGGCTTGTGTTTGCATCTGCAGACATTGTCAGTGATCTCTGGCCAGCCTGAAGGTATCTTGATGGGAGGAGGTACTGTTGCTTCTGGTGTCTGAGGCAAACCAGCTTTTGTCAGATGATTTCTCTGATGCTCTCTTAGTCCAACTGCTTGATACATTTGAGCCTGTGGTAAGGCATTTCCTACTGGGAGTCTCTTACAATCTCGGTTATGATCTAGAATGAAGTAACTCAGGAAAGGACTTGGATTGCAGAACGAAGTGCCAGGCAAGGGTTATGTTAAGCATGAATTCGTACATGTGCATGCTTGGTGCTCTTCCATCTGAGCTATTCTCCAGTATCCTTTTTTGTCATATGAGAAGGTATGGACTATGTGTAAAATGACTAACCAGTGAGAGGACTAGATGCTACTTCCGGATACATTTTTGTGCCAAGTGTCTGGAAAGGAATAAAGAAAGCGATGGTGGTGTAGTGTGACACTTGTACAGAAACTAGATCACCTAGTGAACATGAAAACTTCTTGCTCCCAATAAATGTTTTAGTGTGACAAGTGTGCAAAAAGGTTACACATAGGCAACACTCAAATGGAAAGGTGATTGCTTTCAAATATCAAGGTACTGGCTTGAAAGAAAGCAGGGAAATGGCAAAGCCTTGAATGCAGAGGAAGGCAGTTTGAAGTTCTTAATCTCAGGCAAGATCTCAGTTTGCTTTTTGGTCATTGCAGTGCTTCAGTGGAGCTAGAAAAGGTGAAATCTTTCTGACTGGCTATCTGCCTGTGAAATAATGGATTGCTCTAAACGAGAATCCTCACATGGCCTTGGGTTCCTGGGAGAATTCTTTTTCATTGTTTGTGGCAATGATGCCATGTGTGGCATGTTATTCATGAAGGGAAAAGATTTTAGTTGTGAGTTGCAATAGGAGACGAAAATACGCACTGATGAGATCCTCTGAATAAGGTGATATGAAGTGAGAATTTATACTCATGGTGTGGCTGTGTGTTATGTGGTGACATCTGGCCCTCTGGAATGTGATGATTCAGAAGCTTGAATGATGGCTGCTGCTAGACAAAATTAGAAAGTTACTGGTGTTGTGTTAACATCAGTCGTCTGATGAAACCTTCCTCTGTCTAAACTTGGTGTGAGGACTGTGTTACTCATAAAAGATATGACTGATAATATGGCATGTTTGAAAGAGTAACTAGTTAATTTTTAAGATTATTTTTGCAGCTATCTTAATGTCCAGCTGTGGGTGTCATCAAGGTATTCCCCAGGCACTTACCCAGACTGTAGGACTTAGTATGGTGTCTGCACTTTTGATTTGCTCCAGCTTTGATACAAACCAGTGTTTCACTGCTTGAATACTGCTATCTCTGACAATCTTCATTGTATGTTTTTATGACAAAAAATCTTTGACCTCAGAGCAGAAAGGGTAATGGAACAAAAATGACTTATTTATAAGCAGTGTATGGCCTTGATGTGTGCTACAAACCTCTAAGAATGTCTTAGAAACTCAAAAATAAGCATAAACTTTTCTATTAACTACAGCTTTTCTATTGAGGAGAAATAAAGGTAATGAGACTTACTGCTAAGCTGACAGGTATTTGTTAGGTGTTCAGTTTACTGAATGTGTCTAAGAGTCACTCTCTGCTGCTGCCATAGCAGCTTCTGTGGTGGCTGGGGATGGAACTGATGAAATCCTGCAGTATTAATACTTGAACTTTGAAACAAACTGCTCTTAGTTTAAGAAGCAAAGGGGAGAGCAGAATCCACGTCAGTACTTCCCAATCCTTTTCATTAGAAGAGGCTTGTATCCTTTTTCTCCAAGTGCTTTATCAGGATAATTTCTTGCAGAAATAAAGGAAAAGGAACCAGTGCTAGAGATTGGGGGTTTTTCTACAGTCAAAGGATGAAAATAACAAATAGGATGGCAGATGAATGTTTGCGGGTTTTGAATTATTTACAGGAAGCTCTTCCTTACTCTACATTAAGAATGCTGGCAGTATTGCATTTGTCATTCTCTTTTGCCTGATACCTCGTAGAAGATTTCACAGAACTATTTGGGATTGTGGAATGATAGAATGAACCGTTATCAGGACTGCAAAAACCACATACTCAATACATAGGTGTTTATGAAGTTCGTTTTTCATAGATGTTACAAGTTAAATAGATGTGATGGCTGCCAAGTAAAAGCTGAAAGGTAATGAAAAATATCTCTTATACAAATCTTTGTAACAAAGACTAGAATTTCACTTCATTCTAGATCAGCTTGAACTCTGGGTCTGTCACATGCATTTCATACAGCATAATTACAGATCACTGATGCTTAAATTCCTACTCTGTTTCTCCTCCCTGCCCTCAACTCACTTATTGGGAAATGACAAAATGTTAGAAATCCAAATAGGACATATTTTTCCTCTATGAGGGACTGAAAAAGACTTAAACTTACCAAAATTATACTTACTGAAATGCTGGAATCAAGGAGGAATATGAAACGAAGAGAGAGGAGAAGAAATTGAAGAAATGAAATACTAAAAAAAGAAGAAAAAATTCTGAACCAAAGTGAAAACGATGGAAGCGGATGGGATGACATGAAGTTCAGGGAAATGGACCGAAGTTTGCAGAATGGATCCTCACTGAAATCACAAGATTTCATTTCCTTTCATGAAATGAAGAATTTCGTTACATAAAAGGAAATGAAATCTTAAAATGAGAGAACAGAGTGTAACAAGAGTCTGGAAAGTAGGTATGATCAAATAAAATGCAATTGAAAAAATAAAAATCAAGAAAAGAGAGTGACTACAATGAAATGCACTGATGTGAAAGGAGGGTCAGTGAAAAGGAGCGAAACTCTCCAAAATTATACACATTGAAACTTGAAATTAGATGTCGAAGTGAAACAGAAAAGTTGAAGAAATGAAATGCTAAAAAAAGAAAAAAAAATTCTGAAGTGAAAACAATAGACGCGCATGGGATGACATGAAGTGCAGGGAAAGGGACAGAAGCTGCGGAATGGATCCTCATTGAAATAGCAAGATTTAATTTCCTTTCACGAAATGAAGAATTACGTTACATAAAAGGAAATGAAATCAGAGAACAAAGTGTAACAAGCAGTCTGGAAAGGAGATATGATCAAATGAAGTGCAATTGAAAAAAGAAAATCAGGAAACAGAGCGACTGCATCAGGAAAGGGAGTGACTCCAACAAATGTATGGAGATTAAATGAGAGTCAGTGAAAAGGAGCGAAACTTGCCAAAATTATTTACATTGAAATCCGAAATCTGGGAAGCAGATGAAAGGAAGAGACAGGAGAAAAAAATTGAAGAAATGAATTGCGAAGAAAAGAAAAAATTCTGAACCAAAGTGAAAACAACAGAAGTGCATGGGATGACATGAACTGCAGGGAAATGGACTGAGGCTTCCACAACTGATCCTCACTGAAATCACAAGATTTCATTTCCTTTCGTGAAATGAAGAATTTCCTTACATAAACGGAAATGAAATCTTGAAATGAGAGAACAAAGTGTAACAAACAGTCTGGAAAGCAGATATCATATGAAATGCAATTAAAAAAAAAGAAAATTTGGAAATGGAGTGAGTACAACCAAATGCACTGAGATGAAATGAGCGTCAGTAAAAAGGAGCAAAACTTGCCAAAGTTATACACATTGTAATCCTGAAATCACGGAACAAAGTGAAACGAAGAGAGAGGAGAAGAAATGGAAGAAATTAATTTCGAAGAAAAAAGAGATTCTGGACCCAAGTGAAAACAACAAAAGTGAATGGGATGACATGAAGTGCAGGGAAATGGACTGAAGCTTGTGGAATGTATCCTCATTGAAGTTGCAAGATATCATTTCCTTTCATGAAATGAGGAATTTTTTTGGCTTGTTTGTGTGTTTGACTGCTTTTGTCTGACTGAGTCAGTCTGTGTCTGCCTGTGTCTGCCTGTGAGTGTGTGTGTGTTGAGTGGTTCTGTGCCGGTTTGGACCAAATTCAGGGGAAACGTCCGAAAGGACTGTCTCCTCAAAGGAAAGCAGGTTACAGCCACCCCTGCCCCACCAGGTTCGGGGAAAAAAAAGGTTTTCCTCAGAGGAAAGTGAAGGAAAAGAAACTATTTATTTAAAAAAACACACAAGAAAATAATAATAAAGCTAAATGATAAAACCTCTCACTGTGGAGAGAAACCTGGGAAGATTTTAAAGTCCTTCTCTGGGTGTGGTCTCTCTCCTCCTCCTCGGAGCTGGGTCGGCGCGGGCCCCCTCCGGGCCTAAGGTGGAAATTTTCCCAGTGAGTTCTGGTGTTCTGATGTTGAAACAGTCCAGAAGAGAAGAAGGGAAAAGCCGAAGTCCCAGAAAGAATCTTAACTCTCAGTCTCCCTCGGGAGAAACAGAACCGAAAAGCCCAGAGAAGCAGAAAGGGTGCTTCCTTCGCTCCTCAGCAGCAGCAGCAGCAGCTAATCTGTGTCCTTGAAGCACAAACTGTTTTGAAAAGTTCGCTCAGTTTTTTTTTCTCTCTCTCGCACCCACTTTAAAAGGCACAGAAAGGCTCGGGATCATACCTGGGCATAGAGCGGTGATAGGGGATACTACATCATAGAGTCACCCCAAGACAGGTTCTAACCTTGTGTGTTTGTTTTTTGCTGTTAAATTTTTTCAACTAATTTTAAAAATTTAGAATAAAAAAACAGCAGCTGGGTTATTTTTTTTTTCTCTCAGCTGGGTTTTTTTTCCTCTTCCCGGTTCCTGGCTGGTCTGCCAGGTGATGTTCATTGCCAAGGTTTGGGTGCAGGCCGTGCTGGGGCTGGGGTTTTTTCAGGCAGGATGGGTTTTTTTGAGGCTCTCGGGAGCTACATCTCCATAGAGTGCTGTGAATGTGCGCTGGTGGCCGGGGAGTAACAGAGCGACAGACATGAGAGCAAAGGTGGGTTGGTGTGTAAGCTGAAGGAGGTGTGTGGTGGATGAGTGTTATGTTCTCTGTGTGCTCTTTTTTGTTTTGGGTTTCCTGTAACAATAAAACAAAACGTAAAAAAATTTTCCAGGAATAGAAAAATGGTTATATTGTGTTGATATATATTTGGCTGGTATTGCTCTGTATTGTTCTGTATTTGGCGCCGCATTTCCATGTATCGCTCTGTACGTAAATTGTACTTTTACCAGTGTCTATATGGATTGTATTTGTACTTGTATTGCCTTCTGGTTAGGGATTGTATGGATTCCTTTACGGAACAAAAGCAAATTCAGTATACACAGATAATGTTTTGCATTGTAGTGCCTTGTGTTCGTATACATTGTTGTTTCCGTGTGTTTTGCTGAAGTGTAAATAAAATAAGTAATTCAATAAAGTTGAGTAAACCCTAATAAAGATAACCCACCCTCCAAATACAGATAACACCCCCACCCACCCCCTTTTTGGCTCCTGTCTTTCTTTGGTCATTTTTTGTCTCTTGTGTGTCCTCGTTTACTTTCTATTTCTAACTTTGTTTCTATTTCTGACTCTCTTTCCTCACCCTGTTTCTCAATCTGTTTCTTACTGTATTTCACTATTTCTCACTTTATTTCGCACTTTATTTCTCACTTTACTTAGAAATAAAGTGAGAAATAAAGTTTATTTTTCTCTCTAGCTTAAAATTAAAAACAGCAGTAGGAAGTTGCACCACCCCTAAGGATGCCATTTTAGCCCTCACAGCGACAGCAGCAGCAGGCAGCAGTCCTGACACCAGGACAGCACCAGACCCCTCACAGGAGGACAAGACCACACCAAAAAGGGAGGGATGACAGGGACAGGCTGGAGAGTCACAGGGAGGGGTTGGGGGTGAGGGGGACGCAGCAGGAGTGTGGGGTTACAGGACACAGGAGCAGGTACAGGTACAGACAGGGTAGAGCAGTTAGGGACCAGAATAGGGTCAGGGTCCAGGCTCCAGAGCCTGGGGTCAAGGGTCAAAGATCATAGGTCACAGGGTCAAAGGTAGGGGGTAAAAAGTCAAGGGTCAAAGATCAGGAGTCAAGGGGGGGTTGGGGGCTGAGGGGTACACAGCAGGCGTTAGGGGTTACAGGACACAATAGGAGCTGTGGGTACAGACAGGGTAGAGTAGTTAGGGACCAGATTAGGATCAGGGTCAGGGGCCACGCTCCAGAGCCTGGGGTCAAGGGTAAGGGGTTGAGGGTTAAAGGTTGAGGGGGGTCAAGTCATGGGGTCATGGGTCACAGGGTTGAAGAACATGGATCATGGCTCAAAGGACAAAGGTCACGGGGTCAGAGGCCAAGGTCACAGAGTTAAAGGTCATAGGCCAATTCCCAGGGGTCAAGGGTACCACCCACCCCCCATTACCACCCCCTCCTCATGCTGCCCCATTCCCTCATGGCACGGACCCCCCCCTTCATGCTGCCCCCAGCACTACTCCTAACACTACTCTCAGCAGCACCCATAATGATGCCATTTTAGGATGACATGAAGTGCAGGCAAATGGACCAAAGCTTGCCAAATGGATCCTCATTGAAATCTTGAAATCAGAGGACAAAGTGTAACAAACAGTCTGGAAAGGAGATATGATCAAATGCAATTCTAAGAAAAAAGAAAATTTGGAAATGGAGTGACTGCAACCTAATGGTTGGATTGGGAAGAAATGAGGTGCAGTGAAAAGGACTGAAACTCTCCAAAATTATACTTACTGAAATCCCGAAATCAGGGAAGAGACAGGAGAAGAAATTGAAGAAGTGAAATGCTAAAAAAAAGAAGAAAAAATTCTGAACCGAAGTGAAATCAATAAAATAGAGTGGGATGACATGAAGTTCAGTGAGGCTTTGTACAGTTCAATTGGCTTAGATAGTAGTAGCTAATACTTCAAAACCTTCTGAGCTGCATAGCCAAGTTGCAATACAATGAGAAGGGAAAACATGACCACTCATCTCACCCATGGCATTTTTTTCCCCCACTATGCATTTCTGCACACTTTATAAGTGTTTAAATGTTTCTAAATCAGTTCCTATAATGTATTTTACTACTGTCAGTATCTTTAAAGGAAGGCATTTGTTTAGTTAAAAGATCCAAACTTTTTTGTAATAGGTTAGAGCTGTTAAATAAAAATATGAATGCTTACATGGGTTAGAGATCAAGGCTTTTGTTATTTTCAATCAAGTTTTACAGCTATTTACAACTTCAGATGATCAGTAGTAGTGGCATGTTCTCCAACAGCTGTTAATGTGAAATTATAAGACACAGCTGTCCTTCTAAAGCCAGGAAAGGGAAAAAATGGCCTCTTTTCCCAATTTGAGCACATGCAGTAAACAGCATAGTAAAACTCAATTGCACATATCGTCCATCACACTGCAATCACATATAAATCTGACTGTTGTGGCTGTGAAAGAATAAGGAAGAAAAAGATGAACAAGTCTATCTTACAAGAATTTTTTTTTTATTCTTAATGAAGTACACCAGAATAATCTTACTACTGTGAACTAACTCCATAATTAAAAAAAAAATAATAATTCAGCAATCTTAGCTGTAGTACTGAAGTACTTCTTCCTAGCCCCTCCCTCTTCCCCACCAACAGCACAGGGAGACAAAACATTTGGTTTTTTAGTCAGTTTCTCACTCGAAAAATCTTTCTTCAGTTCGCTTAGGGAAAGGAGTTTCCTTTCTCTGTTGTGCTGTGGGGTCCTTCCCACGGGAGGCAGTTCTCTGGGAACTTTTCTGGTTTGGTTTTAATTTTCACAAATAGCAGTCCCACCTGACCTGCTGTAACTTGAGTCCCTCCCACAGGCAGTGCAGTCTTCCCAAAACTGCACATGGTGGGTTGTTTAGTTCATGGAGTGTAGTCTTTTAAGGATAAGCTGTTCTAGTTTGGAAGCAAGGGCTCTCTATCTCTGGAAGCAAGGGTCTTCTCTCTCCATTCTCACTAGATTACAGCTTTTCAGCATCCACTCGCTCTGGCGCAAGCACCTTTTCTCAGGGGCTGTGAGTGGATCTCTGCACCCCGCCCTGCACTCCATGGATCATAGGGAAAGAACTTGTAGTCCTCACCATGGCTTGCAGAGAGATCTCGACGTGGATGCTTGGAGCACCTCCTTTCCTTCTTTCTTTACTGACCTCAGTGCCACCATGTTGGTTCCCCTCACTTTTTCTCTGACTTGGAAGAAAGTTGTTGTCCGTCGGTATTACTCTTCTCANTGGCGCAAGCACCTTTTCTCAGGGGCTGTGAGTGGATCTCTGCACCCCGCCCTGCACTCCATGGATCATAGGGAAAGAACTTGTAGTCCTCACCATGGCTTGCAGAGAGATCTCGACGTGGATGCTTGGAGCACCTCCTTTCCTTCTTTCTTTACTGACCTCAGTGCCACCATGTTGGTTCCCCTCACTTTTTCTCTGACTTGGAAGAAAGTTGTTGTCCGTAGGTATTACTCTTCTCAAGTTCTATCAACTGAAAAGTTCTTACAGAGTTTTGCTGCGCTGAAAAGGTTGATCTCATCTGTGCTCCGTGCCGAGGAGTTGCTCACCATGTTTTCGCCACTGGCCACACAGCCCCGCTGGCACTGCATGAGCCATGCCAGCTGCCGCGGCCATCCGGCCTTGCCACTGCTCCTGCTTTTTCTGCCTCCAGCGTGACTGGCTAGGAGCGGCCAGGCAGGCACAATTTGCTGCGGGCCGCGCCGTACATGGCTGCAGCTGTGCCAAGATGGTCCCTGGCAGCTGCGGCGGCACGTGGGTGTGTGGCCGCTCCTGGCACCAGCCACGTGGCCGCTCCCAGCACCAGGAGGGCTCCAGCCATGGCACCTCCCCACCCCTCGGAAAAAGAAGAGGCCTGTGCACATTTTTTTCCTTCTTAAATATGTCATCACAGAGGTGTTAGCAACTTCTCTAATTGGGCCAGCAATATGTCCATTGTCAGAGCCTTTAGGGATTGCCTTGGCTGGATGGAGTAGAAACTTCTAGGAGCTTCTCACAAAGACACCTCTGTGGGTTACTCTGCCCGCACCAAAATACCCAAGCTGTGTTAAACTAACACAGTGATCCTCTAGAGGAACCTGTCTTGCCAATGGTTATCAGGAAAGCCTAGGGAAATAGCTGGCATGTGTAACAATGTAATTACGTCAACTAAAACTGAATGATACGGACAGTCTTTTCACAAAAACACTTTGTTTTCTCTCCCTAGAATACTCTTTACTCCTGTTCCTCCATCCTTGTGACAATAGATTGACTTTGTGTTGGGGAAGGCAAGAGAAACACCAGCTTCCTAATTATACTTTCAAATTTCCTGCTTCCTAGTCAGCATAACATTAAGCACAAATAAAATGTAAGTGATATTCTTTAACACTGAACAGCACTTATATAAGGAGTGTGCTGCATTTCCTTCTCAGGTAGGTCAACTTACCCCTTACTGCTCTACTTACCTGTTAGACTGGTAAGTAACTTTGTAGAATGTAAAATCCAAAGTGAGGCCAAGAACCATAAAGCTTTCAAGCTGAGAAGGATAACAAGATGAATTAGTGACTAGAAAAGTTAAAAGGAATTAAGTAACTATCCTATGACATCTTAAAGTAGCACCATACAAATCAAGTGCCTCAGATGCATACGAATTCTGATCAGTAATTTTAAAAAATTAATTTAAATGTATGTTCTGTTTGTGTTGTTAGGATTAGCTTTATGGGTCACAACCCCATTTGTAATACCGAATCTCACAGATTTGTGAGGCACAACTTCCCTTTAACTTTCTATGTTCGCCGAAAAGATTGCATTTATCTATGTGTTTTCTAATTTTATTCTTTATTACAGCCTATGCTTACTTGTTATTAGCTTGGTATCCTTAAAACCCCATAAAAATAGGCCCTATTTTTGTGATTTTCCACTCCTCTAGTACAAATTAGCATTTATCAACCAAAACCAGTTACTCTCTATTCTGCTCTTGACAAGCACCACTGAAGTCAGAGGACTTTTGACCCCAAATACATCACGGTCTTAACCAATGCGGAGTATCCACCCAAATCCCCTGAAAGCAAACATGAGAAACTTAAAATTTTCCTGTCATTGCAGTGTCTCCTTTGGTTACAGACTAAGTGGTTTCTCTTCATAATCAGTATGAATATCGGTTATTTTTGTGGTTGCATTGTATATGATCATGTGCACTCTCTTTGTCTTTTTGATCATAGTAAACTTCTGTAAGAGAGAGCGCTGAACTTGGGTTCTGAAGTCTTCAGTTATAAAACATTCTCACTAACCACCTATGCCCAGTCACCCACAAGACCAGGAGTCCTAACTGTGCTCCCTGGACAGTGTCTGTAAGTATCTGAGTTCACTGTATTGGATAGAAAGAGTGAACTGGTTTTTAGTGGTGCTGATGAGCTCGAAAAATAAATGCAGAGTACTCTTGGGTATACATGAGTAAAAGCTTGGGGGTTTTTTTTAGAGATTTCATAGAGGTAGATTACTGATTTTGTGTGCCCAAGCAAACAGGATTACTATTTCCTAAAATACAAGTACTGCTGTTGTTACAAAGGCTCTGGAAACTTGCAAAGTTATCCAAGGTGTCAAAAATGAAAAAACTCCAGAGTCTTTGGACTTGTAACTGCTTAACCCCAGCCAGCAACTAAATACTGTGCAGCTGCTCACTCATGTAGGTAAAAGTGAGCCACATAAAAATTGCCCTCTGAGCTCACAAACAAGTTGCTTAGATAATTTAAAAAGATATCATGCGGTTGATGTTGTCATCTGATAAAATGAAAGTTAATACCTGCAGTTCTAGATGTGATTTCAAATGTGTATCCTTGATTTTTACTGGATCTCTCAAAAACCCCAATAAAATGAAACCATTTGTGGTCTACATAAGCAAAACTATCCAAAAAATTGAAGCTGATTCAGAATTGGATGTTTTGTTATGGGTAAAGATCAGGCTCTTTACCTCTTTACAATTAAGTTTTGTTGTGAAACTTAAGATTCTTCTATGAAAGAGTGCTGATACTATCATCACATTAACCACAGAGCTGGGTCACATTCATGCATATGATGCATATGAGTAAAATCATGTCAAATTCCAAATTTATGAGGATTTTTGAGACTACATCTGGAACTTAGTCTTAGAAAATGAAAAACAATGAAAAAAAGTCATGACCTGATCATACTCTGAAATGAGATTAAAAAAAGAAATTGCAATCAGCTACATAACGTTTTGAATAATGAACACAGAACTGAAATCTGAAGTGGAAAAAGTCAGGTAAACTGCTGTGAAAAAAAAGAGGGATTACTAGAGCTATTCATAGAGCACATGAATATGAATGAACACAATGAATTTACTTTCATTAAGATACCTCTCTGTGTAAGTTGGGGTGGGTTGGTTTCTCTTTGCAGATCCTGAGGTGACAGGATAGCTCCACATTTTTACGTAGTCCATGAAACTGTGAGCTGTAAGGCCAAACATCAACTAAACATAAATCAATAAATCCAAGCAGCTGGACAAAAGTAAACTAAGACCTGTAGCAAACAGATTAGCACATGAAATACTTAACCCATTCATCACAGGAAAAAACCTCAGCTGGAGAACTGGAGAACACTTTTGTGTTTCTAGAAAAATGTACCCATTTGGACAGAGAACTTAGAAAGCTATGCAAATTGGAGACCTCTAGTAAATGTAACTCATGAAAAACACTTGTATGACTTATTGGATAATTTTGGTCTCTAAAACTCCATTTTCAGCCCCCTGAAGCTTGGTAATTTAACATTTACCTTTTTAGATTGACACAGCAAATAATTATTGTTCTATTTACAGCAAAGAGTTAGTGTATGGTATAAAAGCTTGTCTTCCTGATAATGATTTCTTGCAAATTTCCAAAAAAAATACAAAATGGATCTTTTGACTCATCCATTTTATGGGGAAATACAGTGTGCAGTCTAAATTGAGAAAATGAATGTTCTGTTGCAAATAATCTGTGTTCTGTTGAAGGGAATATCAGACTATATGCAAAAGAAGGAAAATGTGGATTTGCTAATTTAACTGAAATCAAACACTTATTTCAGAATAAATGATTCAGAAAGGCTTCATATCGTATTCTCTACTACGCAGTTCTTTGAAAAAGAAAATCAACTTTTTTATCTATTGTAGTAAAAGAATCTCTGATTCAATAGTATCGGAAAGAACACCAATGCAGGCAACAGACAAGTGATTTAAAACAGATGTGAAATTCCCTCTGCGTAGAAAATTATAGGCACTGGTGATGACATTAGATGCATATGACTAATCACAGTTAATGCTTGCTGTTGCCAATTAGCTTTATTAGCACAAGCAATTTGAGCACAGCATGACATGACATTAATTACTGTAAGCAGCATGTTCATTTATTGAGCAGTATGCATTTAGAAAAGGGTTATTCTATCTGCAAATTAATCATAACCCTCTTTATCATTAGAATTTCAGGAACACTGAGGAAAAAAGACTTTGCCATGCAAGTAGAAAAAATGGGTGATGAAAGTCTGGCAGTAATTTTAGTATTTTACTACTATTCTACTTTTTATAAAAAAGACAAAAGCTATTGTATGATTTCTGTCTGAAAGCTGGACATGAGTGACACAAAATTACTACCATTAGAGTTAAGACATTATGACCATTAGGTGGTAGCAATGCAAAAAAAATCTTGTAAAAGTGTACAGCAAAAATAAGGCTAAAGGTATCTAGGACAGAAAAACCCCAATCCAGACTCCAAGCTGCACATGAAACTTATTTTCTCCTTTTCATATCATATGAAGATAGATTTGTTATCTGTGACATAGCTAAAAATTTGCATATCAGAATACAGTCTTCAAAGGGTGGAGGTTGCATCATTTCATTAGCAAAATGCAAAAAGAGTCATCTTGCAATTATGTTACTCAAAATTGCTATAGCAAATGAAACAGAGCTGCATTATGAGCTGATTGCATTTGTACCACCCCACTGGCTCACAAAACTATTGCAGGAATGAAAATCATGGTGTTGTGGAAGCAAGAATTCAAAGTCAGATTTTTTTTCCTTTGTAGTTTCTCCTAAGACATTATAATATCTCAGAAATTTATATTTCTTAATTCGAAAGATAATAGATTCAAGAAACAGAACATACCTCTCCTGTATTTTATGTCTGTAGATATTTTGAGCTTGGATCAAGAATCTTATTCTGCATGTTTTACAATAACTATTTGCAATCTTTCTTTTAATCCTTCTGTTGCGAATCTTGTTTTGGACAAGACATTCATGGTTCAAAAATGAACTTAGAGAGGTCTTAAGGAGAGTCCTTAGAAGTTGTTGGCTTCTGTGGTGCTCTTATTCTTCTGTTCATCCACAGTTCTTGCAGAAGCAGTACTGCTAGAGGAAGTAACAAGTTGGTGGCTTGTGCTACGTGGGCTTCTGTGACATGGCCACACCACGTAATCAGCCGTGGACTCTGCTATGTGCAGTGAATTCCTGCTGTGGGATGAAAAAGGAGTGGGTTAGTAAAGGCCGGCAAGGCTGACAAGCTGGCTTGCCCATGGTGGTGTAACCAGGTAAGGCTAGTGAGACCTGGAAGAGGTTGCACTGAGATGTGAAGTGTCAGGCTGGATGGAGCTGGATGGTCAACAACTGCTGAACATGAGCCAGCAGTGCCCAGGTGGCCAAGAAAGCCAAGGGCATCCCAGCTTGTATCAGGAACAGTGTGGCCAGCAGGACCAAGGCAGGGATTGTCTCCCTGTACTCGGCATTGGTGAGGCCACACCTCAAATTCTGTGTCCATTTTCGGGCCTCTCACTGCAGGAAGAACATTGAGGTGCTGGAGCGTGTCCAGAGAAGGACAACAGAGCTGGAGAAGGGTCTGGAGCACAAGCCTTGTGAGGAGCAGCTGAGGGAGCTGGGGTTGTTTAACCTGGAGGAAAGGAGGCTCAGGGGAGACCTTATTGCTCTCTACAACTGCTGATAGGAAATTGCAGACAGGTGGGGGTTGGCCTCTTCTCCCAGGTAACAAGTGATAGAATAAGAGGAAATGGCCTCAAATTGCACCAGGGGAGGTTTAGATTGGAAATTAGGAAAAATTTCTTTGCTGTAACAGGCTGCCTGGGGAAGTAGTAGAATAACTCTCCCTGAAAGTGTTCAAAAAATGTGTGAATGCGGCACTTGATGTGATTTAGCAGGGGACACAGAAGTGCTGGGTTAATGGCTGCACTGGATGATCTTGGAGATCTTTTCCAACTTAAGTGATTCTATGATTCTAAGCACAATGTTGCATAAAAAAAGGTCAGGTAACTTACACTTTGGTTTTTCTGTTGTCTGTGTCCACAAACCTCCTGTGAACTGTCCTTAAATTGAGAGCACAAATTCAGATTATGCCACTGTTTTGCACTGCATCACCTGTGCACAGTGCTCCGTGTCTGCCTTTCAGTCCCAGGACTTCTCAGATTTTCTACTGCCTTCTGACAAAAGGGAATTTTCCAGCCCAAATTTCTTTTCAGTAATGTCAATGATTTTATTACACTTGGATGAAGGTTTAATTCTGATGATACACCTGTGTCCACAGAAGAAGATTTTTGGTGGCAGAGCACTCAGATAGTGCATAGTGCTACGCTTGGTTATAAACCATTGCATTAACCAGGCTGATAGATTCTCAGCCTAAAGTATGTAGCCTTCAAGCTGCCAATAGAAAGGAAAGGATCATGGCTGTTCCTTCACTGGGCAACTTTATCATGAGATACAAGAAGTAACTGAGGGTCAGAGCCACAAACATTTTCCCTAATTGCATAAGCCATCCAACAGGCATGCCATGAAATGGATGACAATGAGGATGGAATAATTGCATTTCCGGATTTCTGTGTGTTCAGATCTGGGAAGAGGTACAACAGTGTTGGGAACTGGAGATAACAAAGCTAATCCTTAAAGCTGTCATCTGCTGCATTTTATGTACCCGAATGGCAGACATTCATCATGGAACAGTACCAAAATTGTAGATTTTATTTTGTGATGGGGCTTACTCATGGAAAATGGAGATGTAGATCTTGCCATAAGCCACCACCTTGGTCAGTAGTATCTGTTACAGGCTCATGTGGATGGACAATGATGCCCTTCTCAAGTCGTAGCTATAAGGAATGTCAGCCCGTTTTGCGTTACAAGTTTCAGGAAAACAGGTAAAAATGGAAAAGGGTTCAGTACTGGTGCCAAGGATTGTTGACTTTTACATCCCAAGATATTGTTTATAAAGGTATTTCTCAATGTGTACCAACAACATTTTAATTTCCAAAGATTCAAAGGGGATCTGAATCCCAATCCTTGCTTATTCAATACAGGGTAAAGATGAACCTCTATGACAGGAATATGCCTATGACAGAACAGGCAAAGTTTGAAAACATATATAGGTAATGGAAAAACCACCAAGCAAAAGAATAAATGAAAGATTACAGAAAGGGAAATATATCCAGCAGAAAATGAAAGGTGTAGGATAAGGGCAGTTTTAAGCGAAAGGCTGCCATACAGCTGGATGGCTTGGAGGGAAGTCAGGACCATATAACCTGCACAGTGTGTCAAGGTACATGGAGAGCTTCATACCTGATGCCCACTGCAAGGCAAAAAGCTACAGCTTGACTGCCTGCTAGGGCTGTGCTAAGCACTGAGCAGACACTGAAAGAGGAGTAGCTCCTGTGGCTGTGTTCCCAAACGAGCTGTTCTGTGTGCCTGCACTCATCAATGTCTCATAATACTCATCGCATGAAAGCACCACAGATTTCTGCGTTGTGTTCAAAGGTCAGTCTGGGTAATTACAGTTTATCCCAGTTTTCCTCTTTTTACTCAGATAGGGTTGTTGGTAGCCTAACAAAGATATACACGAAATGATGTGCTTTTATTTATGTGCTGCATCACAGTGAATGTGATGGTCGAGAAAGCAAACCCAGTGAATGCAATTTATTAACAGTATTTTTAAGGTTGGGAAAGATGCCTAAGATGGTCAGGTCCAACTGTTCACCCAGCACCACTAAACCGTGTCCCCAGATGCCACCTTCACACATTTTTTGAGTTTTTCCAGGAGTGGTGTTCCTACCACTTCCCTGGGCAGCTGTGGGTAAAATACTGAAAAACAAAGTTCAGTAAGAGGGTGTGCTTGTGTTGGCTGTAGTTCACCAGGGACAAACTGTCTGCACACCTTGGGAGCAGAAACACTGAGGGAGCTTTGTGTACCATGACAAGGGAGATGTGCAGCAAGGGACGAAGCAGCACTGAGGTGCTGTGTTCATGCTCCGTTGAAAACAATGCAGCAAATGGGAACTAAGCCACAGGAATGATCCCAGCGGTAACTGAGACTGGAAAATACATACTAATTTTCGTGACTCTCCATATGCTAATAACTAAAGACACCCTTCCTTGTTTGTCTTAAAAATCTGCTAAGGAAGGGAAAGTGAGGATGAATGGGAGATTGTTATGATGGATGCCATTCCAAAGTAATATTTAGGGGAGGAACAGTAATCTTACGTTTTTTTCTTAAATCTGACTGCAGCAGTTTTAAATTGCATGAATTATAAGGGCTTGATGAGTGTTATAAGGTAAAGCTGCTTGGACACATTTCCTAAATAAGGTTGGATATAGGCTGACAGTTTGGACATTTTTAGTCCCATCTCAACTAAATGTGGAACTGCAAAGAATAAGCACCACAAATTCACAAAAAGATAATATTTCATGCAAGTGGATGCAAAGAGGCTAATTAGAATCCACAGGTAATCAAATAATATATTAAGATATCCTAATACAGAGTTAGAACCCTAAATTTAAGGATCTATTTTTAAAAAATCTATTTAAACATGGCTTAATAAAGAAGGTTGGAGGTTAACACCTCCTCATATTGCATTTGCTGTAAAGGTAAGGCTTATTTAAAAAGAGCTGATTGATGTATGACTGGGACAAGAGTTCTACACCCCAAGGAGTGTTAATACAGCCAAATCCTGAAGCTTTATGAGCAGTTTCATTGCCAGGGTGGGGTTGCAGAGTGGGGAGGGAGAAGTTCAGAACAAACAAAAGGGAAACAAAAAGGCAAAGGGTGAGAACTACTTCAGCAAAACTCAATATGGAGAATATCCAATGAATCAGACTGAGCAATAAAGCAGTATCTAGAAAACAGAGTGATCAGGATACAGGGAAGTGCACAAAAACAAAAGTAATTCACATTGCTTACAGTGGGATTATTTTGCAGATGAGAGGACTATTTTGCTATTTAGTATTTTCTGAATATTCTGTGAATTAGTACTTTGTTTTAAAAATTAAGTATTGAGAAAAGATGAATCTGCTTCTTAACAGCCCAGAATGACTCACAAGGCTTCATGGTTGACACCAATTGCATTTTAAAGGTCTTAGTTTACAAAAGTCTAATAAAAAATATTCTAGACAACTCTAAATATTGAAATGTCTTTCAAAGTATTAAAATTTCCCTAAATATCACATACATTTTTCAAATAAGAGTTAATGCAGGAATAAAATGCTAATAAAATAAGCAAGCTAACCATAAATATATACAAAATGAGCAAATTTCATTTATATAAACCATGAATGTCATTTTCTAACTGTAGACCACACAGTGAAAACTGACAGAAAAATGTGATGCTCTTTAAAGAAACCAAGAGGAAGATCTCTGTGATGACAGAAATCATAGAATAGAAAATTATCTAGCTATTTCTAATATCTGTGGTTCATGTGAGAAAAAACCAGAACTGCCAGTTCAAAGCGTAAGTTTTTTCTTAGCCTTCAAAAATGACAGTAAATACATTAAAAACGTATTATGCACACAGTATTTTTAGGACCTTTGCAATAGGAGAAACCATCTCTAATATGTATTATGCTCTTTTATGCACAATCTTTCAGCATTTTTTTTTCATTACCTGACTTTTTCTTACCTGGGTTACAAGTGAAAAAGGAAAACCACGTTTTATGAAGCACAGTTTGAAATTTGGAACCATATTAATGAATGGTTAACGGTTAAGGGTTTCATTTTATTAACAAACCAGTTTTCTTCATGTTGAAGTCTATAACAGAAAAAGGGTTAATCAAAAGTAATATTCTTCAGAATCACTTGGCAAAGGTATTACTTATTGTTGCATTTTCAGTTCACTTGCCTGGTAAAGGAATAAAATAAGGAGAACACGATCACTTTGATTAGTGTCTAGTCAAAGACATCATGCCATTTAACAGATGGGACAATGATCCTTCTTCCATTCTGTTCCTCCTCTTGAAGCATTTATTTTTCCCAGTGGAAACTTGGAATGACCTAAGTCAAAACTGAGGCATCTTGGTTTATGTGAGAGGAGCAAAGGAAAAGGGGGTGTCTGATTTTTCTTTTCAGGAAGGTCAAGGGAAATTCTCCAATCACTCAGAAGATGTCTGCTGCTAAATAAGGCAGAGAAAGCACTTGCTTTGTTTCCCCACAGCACACAGTAAAATCTTCCAACCACTAATGCTTCAAGTTTAGCTCTTAAAATATAAACAGCAAGCCCTTACCAGCTGTTTGCCACTCTAGATACTGTTTTAATGTTAGTACAAAACACTTGAAAGATTATAAGCTAAATTGTGACAACATTCTTTTCAAATTTGTTACTTCATCATATTTCTCCACATTCAACTGAAGTCCAATTTCACTTCAGTCTTGAATTCATCAGTGAGGATAAATGCCCGCTAACAAAACATGCAGAGTGTACTTCCTATCACAGTTGGCTACTGTACTGATTCTACTTACAAGGGCCTAGAATACCAGTTACCAGCAAAAATTTTTGAAAGGAGGCTACATTTACGTGACATAAACAGATTTGCTGACAAATTCAGTGAGGAAGCCAGAGCAGACAGTCTGCCACACCAATCAGATATTAAGAATATTGATATACATTGAACATATATTGAAGTTAGGGACTGCTATCCCAGCTGGGCCTTCTGGCTTCTTGTGCACTCCCATGGGAAGCAGAGAAAGCCTTGATGCTGTGCAGACACTGTTCAGCAGTAGCTGAAACGCTGGTGTGCTTTCAAATATAAGAGCTGCTATGAAGGAAATTAAATCTATCCGAGCCCGAACCAGTACACCTACAAAGGTGACCCATCAGAATAGACAGACTAAAGCTGGTGGAGCACAGAAGTCCTCCCCTTATAAAGAAGTATGGTATTCTCATTTTTCATAAAGTGACTAGATTTGGCATGTTGTTTTCTCCACTGGGTAAGTAAATAACTTTCCATGCCCACCCTTGTAAGTATTTACATAAGACCTTGTTGTTCAAGGTGTCATTATATTTGAAAGACCAGAGGAGAAATGAATGAGCCAGAGGAGAAAATGATACGTCTCATCCTGAAGTATACAGTTATCTACAGACAGATGGATTTATGCTCCAAGTTCCAACGGCCCTGTTGAAGCAGTCTTTTTAATGGAGCTAAGATAACTGACCAGTTCAGCACGGCTGCCTAAAGGGAAGTGGGCAAAATAAATCTTACTCCTGTTTAAATATCTTTTTCTGTAGCCTAGAGAGACATTTGCAAGTAAAAAGACAACTTCACCCCTTCTTACCCTACCCCAATCCACCTTTCCTCGGCTACCTGT
This sequence comes from Rhagologus leucostigma, assembly GCA_013397725.1. Classification (NCBI taxonomy): domain Eukaryota; kingdom Metazoa; phylum Chordata; class Aves; order Passeriformes; genus Rhagologus; species Rhagologus leucostigma. The sequence goes on from VZTD01001645.1 coordinate 1,571,915, forward strand.
TCCTAATTCAAAATACCAGATACAACCTTTAAAATCCTCAGCAATTTAAAACCTCCTGTTGGGAAAACACCCTTCTTGCCACAGAATATCACCTTGCAACTGAGTTGTCTGTCAAAATATGTAATTTTTCAATATTAGGGCTTTATGAAACATTTCCTTATAACCTTCACCAGAGTCTGTATTTACTAACTTTCAAAGACTAGAAAAAACCATTTTGGTTAGCCAATAACATGGAAAAGCAAAGGTCCATTTTATGCATACGTGCATATCCGTACCCGACAGTGGAGGCAAAGCTTTAGACCACCCATATTACTTCATTTATTTGTTAACATGTGGGTCATGCCAGACTCTGCAGCTACTGATACTAATTCTTTTTCAATGATATATTAATGATACCCAGGACATATATAGAACAACCAACTGGAAAAAGAATAAGTGTAATTACTCCTATTTTTATCATGCTAGAAAAGTCTACATTCATACAAGTGTTCTTTACAGAACCCTTTATGAAATTTCTGTCGATTTCTAATGAAGAACAGGCAAAAGTATTTTCACAGTTTATAATACTTGTTTTTTTTCAGTGTCAACAAAGCTTATTTGATAAATATTATTAAATTATTCAAGAAAACTAGTAAGCTACCTGCCTGACAGGCATATTTCTGATTTTTTTTTGGTTTATTTAATTTGCTTTATTCAGTTATTTAGGGAAAATGGAGCCTGTAAATTTTCAGTAATATTTGAACTGCTGTGCTGAAAGAAGGAAAGAAATAAAGAAAGAATAAACACACAGAGAAGTCTAAACTAATCTGAAGAAAAACTACCCATCTGTTTTACCTCAGCATTTGTACATCTAGAGAATTACATTTTCAGGTGAATAATGAACTTCTACTATTTGTCAAAATGGAAGAAGTACAATCTTTCAGTGAAGACTGGCTTATAAAGTCAGGCATTTGTGGCTGAAGTTCTGAAGAACAAACCTTTACTTCAGTAGAAAACATAAATCTGTTCTTAAGGGCTTCTAGGTAATATGGGCAAGTGTAATTATTTTTTTAATAAACAGGTGTTTACACCATCAATCTTTAGAATCTAACCAAGACTCTCAATACAAGTTCTTAGCTGCTTGTGCTTTCAGCAGAAAGAGAAATTGCTAACAAATATTCAGAATCCCTTTCTTGAGACCTCAGAGATCCCCAATTTAGGTACTTACACACCTGAACTTGGATGGTGTCAAACTCATTTCCTGGAAAATGCAATGTTAGGTTCTGAATACAGGACAGGTGAAATGATGTCTTCTTGAACCTATAAAAAATTTGAAATAATAGTCCCAAAAGAGGTATGAAGCATTCTTATTTTAGTTTTTTTGCAAACTAATATAGTATCATTTTACTAGATAGTAATAATTTTACTCTGAGTTACAACATCCAAAAGCGAACCAGTGGGGATGACTTGGTAAATACTAAATCCAGTATTTTTTTCTTATACATGTTTACATGTATAAGCAAAATAAATTAAAAATTACCTGCTGGCTCAAACTCTGTAAAAAAACCTGAATCCCAGAACCTTGTGATGGCCTTCTTACACGGATAATAAAGAAGTGAAAGTTGATTACAATACACTCATAGAACAGTACTTCTAAACTTTACAATCCTGCTGAAGTGTTCAACCAAATAATGACTTTCTGTACTTGAAAAATAAAAGAAACATTTCTTTCCCTCATGTGAAAACAAAAAATCTCCAAGAAACTCCTAGGAAGCACCGATCAAAGACAGCAACCAGAAATAAGGCGACATGTTCCTCTGGCAAGTGTTGCACATTTATTCCTTTTTACCCATAAAAAAGACATTAAAGAATTAAATGGGTATGTATGGGGAAAATAGAAATAATAAAATGCAGGCTTTATCTGGATTTACTTGGTGCTACGTAATGAATGTGTGTGGGAATTCCAAAGGTGGCAATCCAAAGGACTCAATGAGATATTGCTCTTTTTTTTCCTTGAAGAGTCTGCACCTATTTGCTAGTAGTTAATAGAAATCTCTAACTTGCATTGGAAACAAATGAGTCATCTTCTTCTGGAAGTTCAAGTCCTTTGAAGTAATATCTGATGAGACTGTATGTAGTAAACATTTATTTTCCTTGGATAGAAGTGGAAGGAAACACTCAATTTGAAGCCTGCTAATTCATGTTTGGCTACCAGCAATAACAGACAGTTTTGAAAAAGGCATGGACTCAAGATGCTCATATAAAATAGCAGTGCTGATTCACTAGCACAAAGCGCTAACGTTTCTCCAATATCTGAGAAATTCTCCCCTTTATAAATACTGCAAAACACAGAGCCTACAGTTTCTGTGTACAAATGGCCAGGCGGCTCTGCAAGCAGCCAGATTAAGCCTCTCCTTGATCAAATGTTGTGTCAGGTCCGTCCACGTCTGGGATATCCTGTGCTTTGTCTTTTGAGATGATAGGTAGAACAAAATCAATTCCTGCAATTGTCTTGCAAAGCAAGCCTTTGAGTGGCAGCTTGCTACATTTTTTTTTGTTAACTTATTTTGGTTTTTTGTGTGTACTGAGGAGACTCCAAAGTGGTTTTTATGGGAGTGTTTCGGCAGCAGTATCAATTACCTCTCTGAAATGCCTGTGCAGCAACACACACAGCACGGGAAAAAGACAGGCAGAATTAGAGATCTGTGTGCACGATCTCCCTGCAGTTACAGAGACATGGTGGGATAGCTCACACAACTGGAATGGTGTCATGGATAGCTACATCCTTTCTCAGAAAGACCGACCAGCAAGGCGAGGTGGTGGAACTGCTCTTTATGTGAGAGAGCAACTGGATGTGTCGAGCTCTGCCTCAGGCTGAGTGAAGAACAAGAAAAGAGCTTATGGGTAAGAATTCAGGGACAACGTGGGTGACAACGTGCTGTGCTACAGGCCACCCCGTCAGGAAGAGGAAGTCAGTGAGGAATTCTCCTGTCAGCTGGAAGCAGCCTCACAGTCACAGGCCCTGGTGCTCATGAGGAACTTCTGCCACCCTGATCTCTGCTAGAAAAACAACTCATGTGGGCACGTAGGAGCCCAGGAAGTTCCTGCAGAGCACTGATGATAATGTTTTAACACAGGTGGTAGAGGATTCATTGAGGAGAGGTGCGCTGCTGGACCTTGTGCTGACAAACAAAAAAGGACTGGCTGGGAAATCATAGAATCATAAAATCATAGAATCACTAAGGTTGGAAAAGACCTCCAAGTTCATCAAGTCAAATCATTAACCATGTGAAGGCTGGGGTCAGCCTTGGCCACCGTGACCATGGAGTGCAGGATCCCACATGAAGCCGGGCAATGAATAGGATCACAACCCTTGATTTCAGGAGAGACACCTTTGGCCTCCTCAGCTATCTACCTGGAGGAATCCCATGGGTTAGGGATCTAGAAGGTAGGGGTGTCCAAGGGAGCTGGTTAATACTTAAGCATCACTTCCTCCCTCCTCAATACTGGTGCATCCCTATGAATAAGAAATCACACAAAGCAGGGCAGGAGACCTGCATGGATGAGCGAGGAGCTTCTGGCAAAACCCAAAAGGAAGAAGAAAGTTTATGAAATGTGGAAAAAAAGGCAGGCTTTTACATACAGAGATGTGATGAGCAATGCTCAGGTTCACTTGGAATTAAACATGATAAGGGATGTCAAGGATGACAAGAAAGGTTTTCCACCCAATTTTCTCTAACCTGTTTTCAAATGACACATTGAGCCTGTAAGATGGAATGGGTTATTTCTTATCACGGCAGAAAAAGGCTAACTGGGTGGATTTACAGTACAATAATGAAGGCTGTGTAATATCATCCTGCTAACTCTAATTCGTGCTTTAACAAAATAAAACCCAGTAACAAACAAGATACAAAAGTGAATTTTGTAGCTGAATATCTATCTTTTAACATGCTGCCTATCATTTTTTTACAGTTAGATGAACTTAATATAAAAGTACTTTTGGAAAAAATTTGATGTAAGTATTATTCTGTAGCTCCTTTTTGAATTTCTGTGAATGCATTTCATGTCTGAAATGCCTGCTTGTGAGGCTTTTTGTATTATGTTGCAACGTATTTGTTAATGAAGCAGCTGGCACTGTGTCCTGTTGAAAAACAAGAGCCATGAAAGCACTGACCTGCTTTCCTGTGGCTTCTCATTTTAGTACACATAATTTGGTAAAGCACTTATTATAATTGAGCCCAGGTTGGAACGGACCTCGAAAAAACATCTCTTGTTTAGCACCCTGTCCACTTGACTTTAAAACCTCCATGATGGGGACTCCACTAAGGCCCTGGGACATTGATTTTTTTCACTGCAAAAAATTCCTCTCTTACATCAAAATGAAACCTCTCTGAGTACAGCTTGTGCCCTTGCTCGTTGTCCTCTCCATGTGTGTCCTTGTGAAGAGAGAGCATCCATGCTTTTTGTGGCTGCCTTTTGGGAACTGGAAAACTGTGATGAGATTCCCCTGAGCCTCCTCTTCTCCAGGGTGAAAAGACCTAACTCCTTAAGTCTTTCCCCACAGAGCAGGTTCTCCAGCTCTCTGATCACATTTGTGGCCCTCCTTTGAACCCTCTCCAGTGTGTCTATGTCTTTTTTGAACTGTGCATACCAGGACTGGGCACAGTACTGCAGGTATGGCCCGACAAGTGCTGACTAGACTGGGATGATCACAACTCTTTCTCTGCTAGTTATGCTCCATGGATGCAGCCTAGGATCCAATTTCCTTGCTGCAGCAGCACGCTGCAGGCTCGTGTTATCTTGTCCACCAGGATTTCCAAGTCCCTTCACCAAGGCTCCTCCTCAGACAGGCGGATTCCAGCCTGCACCAGGAACTTTGGTTATGCCATCCCAGGGGCACGACCTTGCAACTGTCTTTGTTAAACTTCATACTGTTCTTTCTATCCCATTCTTCCAGCCTGTCCAGGTCTCCCTGTAAGATGTCCCTTCTGACATGTTCAACGCACCACCCAGTTTGGTGCCACCACCAGATTTGGTGAAGGTGCTTTCAATCCCATCATCCAGACCATTGAGGAGGATGTTAAACAGCATGGGGCCCTGTAGGGATTGGGTAGGCAGGAATTCCTCCCAAGATCTTGCAGGTCCAGAAACTCTCTCGTGTTTGATAGGTGTGAGCTTTCCCTGAAGCTGACCAAAGGAGGGGGAAGTCATTGGTGAGCGAGGAATTAAATGGAAAACTAAACCAAGAACTGGCCTCCTTCAGGTAAGCAAAATTCAGAGTTTGGCAAAGGAGCCTCTGCAACTGTAAATCCTGAATCAGCCCTCTGAGTGAGAGGTTCCCAGCTGGACTCACAGTCAGAGAAGCTGAGCTCTAGCTAATATTAGCAGGAGCTGAGTGCCAAACTCAGCCCCTTACAGAGCTGAGATATTGTGTTTGCTTCTGAGAGAGACAATGCCTCTGACCCACCCTTCTCCATGGCTTACAAAGGAAGCTGAAGCAGTTGGTCTCCTGGAATTTCAGGAAGCCTTCTGAATATGTCCTCTTTGCCCAAATAGAAGTGTTCTGGGGATGCATAGCCTGGGAATGGCAATAGGGTGTGCAATCCGTATTGATCTACTCTATTAGTACCAGAAACACCTGAAGATGGTATTTTTAGAATATTTCAAATTCTCAGTGCTTTTCTCAGATAAACTGTCATCAGGAGAGCCTCTGGTTCTGTCTGACTTCTTTAGGAAATGAAGCTTGTGTTGTTGTGCTGATGAGCAATCTGTCCTTGATAGGTGTGAACCTACCGGCTAATCTTAACCGAATGGATATATTATTCTCCTGTAAGGCAGCAGGAATCAAGACTAAGTGTTTTTTTATCATTTCTCACAATACTATTGATATGTATAGTAATTAACTTTCAGAATTTTTCTCAGAAGTTTTCATTTTGTGGTTTCTTTTCTATCTATACACAATTAGTCTAAAAATCACTGTGCTTCTTGAACCAAAAATCATTTTAAAAATACATGAGATGATCTAACGTGGTAGCCACAGTTTTGATGCAATGATATATGTTTGTGAATAATGGCTCTGGTAGCACACTGAATGATGTAATAAGTGGAAATTATTGGTTGATACCAGTGTAATTCAGAACAGAAAATAGCCTTTTATTCAGAATTTATCTATAACATTTAGTTCTATTTGATGCTGAGGTGGTAAAATGTGCAACAGATTCACTCAGTGAAAATTGCCTACATTTCATTGAAATCATAAAATGGGAAGAAAACAACAGTGAAAGGTTTGGAAGGATGAAGGAAATGACCTTCTCTTATTACTATTTTTTTTAAACAAAACACAGCAATCTGTTCTCTGTTCTACCTCCATTAAAGAAGTGATTCTATACATGTGAGGGAAAGAATAATCATGAGGTTTCTTTAAGACTTAAGAGCAAACTACTTACAAAATGATGGTTGCATACTGAAGTTCTGTCATCTTCAGATAAATGCAGACAGCATCATCTTCAACTTATCTCTGCTTAGGTTAACAATGAGCAGCTGAGATGCAAATGTTGAGGGCTGGGGTAATGGTGTCAAGCTGAAAGAAAAACTCCAAATAACTTTTCAGCTCTATGGCAGTACCACCAGACTCATTTAGCACAAGACTAGCAATAAATCTTCAGATCAGTGAAGCAATTCACAGCCTTGATGGCAACTGGAATGCCTCTTTGCTTCTGGATACTCAGATCTTTCAGTGTCCATACTCTGTTAGAAAGAGATTTGTGCCTTTCCCACTCAGATTCAGCCACAGAAAGTCTCGCATTTGTGTTCTCCATGCTCAGTTATGATAAATCGCTCTATTCAGGGTGGAAACACTGATCGCAAAAATCTAAAATTGTTTCCAATGCAGAAAAGACAACAACATAATTTACTGGTGTCGCTCCATTTTAGTGATCTCCTGGTAAATACTGAATAGGATTCAAAATGGACATCTTGAAACTTCTGCAACCAATCATTTCTAGTTAGCTGGATGATGACACTCTTCCAATAAAGCATTTACTTTCTGTAATGTCATTATTTCACTGGAATTACTCATATATGGCGGACATTTTTTTCTGGTAATTTATCTCCCAAGCCTAGAATTCATTACAATTGCTCATATAATATTAGAGATTTTGTGTACATACCTGAGAAAGGTCTTGAACAATATGTTCATACTTGATGTTGCCTGGGGAGTAGGAAAAAGCCTCACTCATTTTTCACGCATCGCTGTGACTAAAGTGGTTTCTAATATTTGATTTTTTATTCATTGGTGAGTTGATGAAAACAACCCTGCTATAGAACTTCAACACAGAAATAGCAGACACTTTTTCCTGCTTCATTCATTATCTCCCAGTAAACTTAACAGTGAAGGGAGTCAACTGCAGACTCCAGACCCTCTGAAAATATAATGCAAAATCCACTTTTATTCAGTGTTTTTCCTACTATACAAGACGGCCATTCTGTATGGTTTATGTTTTTTGCTAATTAAAAGTTAAATGAGCCCATCCTACCTCATCAATTGTATAAAAAAGACATTTTTACCATTAAAGACATGGTAGAATCCTTAGGGTTTACCATTTGTTCTCAAAATGAAATCTCCAGTGACAAAAATGCAATAATTTTGTTTCCCAAGTCCAGTGTTTCAATACCATCATTGATTTAATCCATGTTATAATTTCCTTAAAAATTCAAAGCTTTTTGCTCTCTCTGCAAACAGTATTCTTCCCTGTTTTTCTTTTAATTATTTTTGAAATGCAGTTACAATCACATCTATAAAATTACATATACATGTTGCTGTGTGAGACAGCCAATCCTGTCTCTTATGTATCAGTTTAGAGACACCAGAGACAGTTTTGTTATCAATGCTTATTGTTCCATTGACTTGACTGAATTTTAGATGAGCTTCATTGTGAGTTTATCTGATGATGGACCTCTGGTGAGGATTAGGCATAACCTAACAGCTACTGTAAATTGCATTTAGCCTCTACAATTAACCAGACAACAAATAAATCAATAGAGGAATTAGACACTGAAGGGTCTCCTCAATGAAAACAAGTGGTGCAGTCACAGAGATGGCCATTAGTCAAGCTAAGCTAGGAAAGCCAGGCTTCAGGCTAAGGCTCATTTCTTTGTCTGAGTAGTGAGATTTAAAATTTCTATGGAATAAAAAAAAAAAGACTAATAGCATTCTTGACAAAGAAAATTGAGGGAATGAGAACATCAATTTTAGGAATGACTGATAAAATTATTTAATTGACACTAACATAAAGATAGATTTAGGCAAAAAGTATGATGGGCAAGTGATGGATTAAGCTTTTCAGTATATAAGAAGGCTTTCTTTTGCGTCTGACTCTAGTGGAGATGAAGAGATCATTTCACTATAATCTGACAGGAAGGTGCAAGAACTGTGGATGAAAAATCAGAATAAAAACTGCAGGTTCAAAAACATTGTTTCAAATACTTTTTACAGGAACATCAAGAGTAAAACTGTAATAAAAGCTCACAGAATTAACACATTTTTGTAACATTTCTTGAATGCAAAATTGGATATCTCTTGATGTAACTTCAGTGGTTTTATCAAATAACATAAAGAAAACATTTTGTGGCACAAAAAAGCTTCAAGTTTCAAAAATTACTTAGTGCCAATTAACAACTTAAAGCTGGGAAATTTCATTCTGAAGTTCACTTTTGATAAGGTAAAGGAAAACATCGCTGTGCAAAAATTATGTTGCTGCTTTCCAGATCTGTCTAATCTGAATCGTGAGGATTATGCAATGGCTGAGAGAACACCTTCAGCAAATAATAAGAAGTATGAAATAAAATCTGCAAAGTTGAGCTTCCCATGTATGTACATCAGCATTTAAGAATTGCATAAAATATCCCAGCAGTTTTTGCTCAGACACCCACAGACGAGGCTAGACTATCATAACCCTGACATCTGACAAAAGAGGGTAGGAAAGAGAAATACAGGACACAGCTTCTGCTTCTAGCTTGGATTATGAACATTATGCTACACTGAAGTAAAAGAAGTTTGCTTTTAAACACGTGAATGACGAATGTATTGTTCAAAAGTTTGCAGAGACTCTTTAGCAGTTTCTGGAGAAGGACCTGTAAGTACAACTTATCCCGTACAACATCTGTGATGTTTTCTTATTGAAAGAGAAATGTATTTGAGGGACTTGCAGTGAATAAACTAATTCGTCATAGAGAAAATACTATTTGTCGGGGGGGAAAAGAGAACTAATACTGGAATCTCTGCTTTGTAATTCTGTTTTGCACATCCCGATGCCAGCTGTAACCACAACTAAGATCAGCAAACCGGTGAAACTCCACTGGTTGTAGACGCACAGGCCAGGGCTAGTCACTAGAGAGAGTTAAATCCCTGGCTTTCATATACAACTAAAACAAGGGCTATCTCAGATTCAGAGCGGCAAGAAGTACAGAGTTTTAGCAGCTCCTCTCACTGATGCTGGAGCACCGGGCACGAGTCAAAGGGATCCTAGGGGGCCGTGAGTGAGCCACAGGGAGCAGCAAGCAGAGCAGCGCTGTGTGAAGTCCTCACTGCCCCCAAACGCCGTGACTCTTGTCCGCCCCCAGCACACGCAGACACGTGTGTTTAGCGGTGCTCCCTTTCCTGAGTCTCTGCAAAGTGCGTGTATTCCCTTTCCGCACCCTTGTCCCCCGAGCCCGCGGGCGGGCGGAGGCGCAGGCACAGGGCAGGGGCAGGGGTAAGCGCCCGCGCTGCAGCTATGGGCTCCCTGCGTCGTGCTTCCAAGTGCCTCTAATTGGATTGCCGTAATTTCTGCCCTTCCTAAAGCGGCGGGTGGCGAGGGGAAATGGCCCGGGGGAGGCGGGGGGAGGCGGTGGGCGGCTCTCGGTTCCGCCGGCGCGGCCGCTCCGCAGCCCATAAAGCGCGGCGGGAGCGCGGCGCGACCGCGGCCATGCAGTGAGAGCTCACCGTGGGACCAGCCCGGACCGGCCCCGCCGCCACGCCACGGGAGCACTGCGAGGGACAGACCGCCCCAGCTCAAGGTACCCCCTCCCGGCCCTGCTCCCAGCGGGAATTGGGCTGCCGAGCCCTGGCAGCCGCACTGGGGAGTAGGTTCGCCCCAACTTCCCCCCGAGCCGCCCGTGCCCCGGGGCAGGCAAAGCGTTTACCCCGGTGCGGTCTCTTTCCAGATGCAGAGGTGCACCAGTTTCCTGTTTCTGTCTTTAATCCTTTGTGCCACCCTCTCGGAAACACTCGGGCTGGTTTTCTCAGTAAGTATCCGTGTCTCAGCGGGCAAGGAACCGTGAACCTCTCGGGAATACACACTGTTCTTAGATATAGGGATTGCAAAAGATGCAGCACTCAAAACCATTCTGGGCTATAAACAGTTTGCTTTTTCTTCCAGCCAAGAATTTGGATATTTTAAATACTAGCTCCCTTGTAACAAATCCTATGACTAAGAATGTCTAGTTGATAGACCAAAATTGAATGGCTGTCCCACCTGCCTCAGAAAAGATGATGTGCACATGGACTTCTTTTATGAAGAGGCTGTGATGTAAATCCAAGCAATAAAAAGAAGCATTGCTGTTTGCTAAGGTGGCTATCAGGTGGTAATATAAACTTTAAGTATAAAGTCGAAATTTCTGCCTTCAAAGTGTGATTTGCAGTCATCACTTAAGTGGTGTGAAACCTTCAAACCACATGGATGTCAATAGCAGCACTATAGACTTAGGCAGAGGGTGAGACCTCATCATGAATATCTGCTTCAGTACAACTGGCTTTATTTTAAAAATATTTTTCTTGATTTTGAGCCTTCAGAAGACTCTCTGCTAAGAGAATGTCCTTTTGAGTGTAGGTTGTGCAATAACGTACTTGAATTTTTTTTCTTTAAGGCAAAAGACAAAAGGGGTTGGACTTTGAATAGTGCTGGTTACCTACTTGGGCCACGTAAGTGAGGCATTTTTTTCTTTTTCATTACTTCAAAATGCAGAAATTGTGTTATTCACTTCTCTGAGTATAGCTATTCTGTCTAAACCTGCAAGACTGAAGAACCTCATTTGGGAAAACTCTTAGATATTTGTTCCATGCCTATCATAGAACTGAGTTGTCTTAGACAACAGCTGTTTTTTTCTAAAGAAGTGTGATGGGAGGCCTTATGTCCAGAAAGACATCTGCTCACATTTTGTGCTCTGAACTGTAATTTTCATATGACAAATACATCACCACCAGAAATGTTAAAAAATCTTATAGCATCCTAGATGTCAAGGGCAGAATGACAAAATACGGCATTTGGCACTTTTCCATGTATTTCAGATTTCACCTTTAAATGTTTTTACAAACTGTTTCGCTACTTGACTTTATTATACTACATTGTTTTTAATTAAAGCAAAATAAAACAGTATCTTGTAAACTCATGACTTGACAGTTCACTACGTGAAAAATCAATATGTAAGGTGTTCAAAATACAGGAGCACTTGTTTACAGTGGAGATAACAAATGCAGGTTGTAAGAAAAGTAATGCAGTACTAAGCTGTCTCAAATATTTGTCCTTTTACCATTAATTCTTGTGAATGTGGTAACATTCATCACCAAAGTTTCTATATGTTTAGTCTCAGTAACACACAGACAAATACCATAGATATACTTACTCTGACACTCTTAATTCTTTTTAGCTAACAATAAGGATACTTAAAAAAAAGAAAAGAAGTTTAATGCATCTTAAATGTATTAACTGGTTCTGTAAATGCCTGGAAGTATATTTGCCCAAAGCACATCTAAGCAAATTGGAAAAAATACTGTGGGGAAATGTGCTTGTCAAAGACTTATATCTAAGACTGGATAATAGGAATCATCCTTTGTTGCAGGTTGTACTGATCAGCTTTTACTGATAAAGGAAATGCTCATTGCAAGGGGGAGAGAAGAGGCACCAGGGGCATGTAAGATAGTTTCTGAAGGTTATTCATGTAAACTATCTGCAGTTTTCTTTTAAGTAAACTTGCCATCAACACTCTCTTAAAGACAGAGGAAAGAGTAGTAAGAACAGCTTCCCAGTTTACACGCAGATACACACTTACAGTTTTTCTTTCCAGCTTCTAACTCCAGTAATAGCTTCAGCAAGTACGTAGCACAGGACTGGGTCTGTAATTGAGACAAATCATAAACACAAATTCAGAAGAAAGGTTATTGTATTTAATGACACATTAATTTCTTCCTTGTAATTTTGTACATCAAAACTGCCCATCATGATCTTTTCATTGATATCCATGAAAAGCAAGCAATACAGGAAAGGCTGTTGCAAAGTCAATTAACTCCTCTGATTTTTAATTTATTTATCAGATGCAGTAGATAACCACAGATCTTTTAATGACAAGCATGGTTTCACTGGTAAACGTGAAATACCGCCTGATGAGGATATTAAAGCAGGTAATGAAAATCTGAAAACCAGCATTTGTGATTTGTTTTATGTGTTTAGTAATTTATTTACTATTGAATTAACTGACTACCTGGATACAAAACTATTTCTGCATTTCAACAGAAATCTTAATAAACATATGAAAGGGAGAAAAATGACATTTGGCCATACAGTGTGATCTTTGTATGGTCATAGATTACAACATCTAACATTACTTAGGAAAATGTATCATAATTTTGTTGCTTTAAATGTATAATAGATCATACTGCTTTGAAAAAACTTTGATTTTTTTCTCTTTTCATATGTTCAAATAAGTATTTTAAATGTCACTCTAGCCACTCCAGAGTTAATTGTTTTTTGGCAAAGAAGATAGTCCATAAAGGCGTCTTTCAGCAACGAAGGCTGTAGAAAACACAAAGTGTCAGTATTTCCTATGATTAAGCAAGGTGGATTATCTTCATTAAAAGACTGACAACCTGGTCACAACTGAAATCAACATGTTTTGGTGTTGCATATGTCAGAATTTAGTAAATGGCAATGAAAAGGGAGCAGCCTTATTCTGGATTTGTTATCCAAAGCTGAGCCTCTAAAATATATGTCTAGACTCCCTTTATGAAAAGCAGCTGACAATTTTTAGGCTTTATTTTGAACACCAGTTTCGGGATAAGATGCAGAAACTTCTAGAAAAACCCATTTTATCTCCTGAGGAGAAACTAAACCTGCTGCAGACATCTAAAGTGAGCTGGGATGAATCTCATCCTTAGGCTGATAAAAGTGACCACATAGTGTACTTACTGAGTACATTTAGCACTGCACTAGTGGAGGCAAAGAAAGGTTTTGGAGCCTATTTTAAATACACCCAGGACAGCACAAATGTGGTTAACACTAAATAAGTTCATAAATAAAGGAAATGTGCTTAATTACAATCTCATACATACATACTTTGTAAAGAGAAGAGAAACATTAATACACTACTGAGTTGTTGACACTCTCTGAAGGACTGTCAGTTCTGGTCTGGTACACAGTTACACAGTGGGGTTTTGTGTGTGGCATTTTTTTGGGGCTGTGCTTTGGTTTTGTTCGTTGGTTTTTAAGGAAAAAAACAACCCTGCTTTCTCAAATACCAGTGTAAAAATAATATTTGGCCATTCAGAAACAATGTGAAAGTAAGGGATTTGTAATCCAGCAGCAGAGATCGCATTGCAACATGCTGCCTTTTGTGCGTATACCGGGTCCCTTACAGGAATATGAACTTACAGATTTATGGAACTCTCTTGCTGGGTACTGTTGTGCCTCTACAATTGCAAGTAAACCCAACCAAACTTGTCAGGATGAGACTTCAAAATTATAAAGTTGCCTCTGCTATGAATGTCATTCTCTTCCCTTACCAAAAGTTTCCTTGAAGCTGAAGTTTATTACAGAGTTCCTACCCAAAGGAGATTTAAATATATATATACATATAAAAAATACATAAGGTAATCAGAATCTTATTTTAATTGAAAATTAAGGATTTCTCCTGATTATTTGCAAAAGCACCTTAAAACGGAAATATATGCACATATTATTTTATTAATGTAAGAGTTCATGCAAAGGACTGTGCTTTCCTCGAAGGAATGCTGCAGAATTCATAAGATCTCCAGATAACCTAGAAAAATTCATAAGCTGTATTAGGGACTGAGCACTAGGGCCAGGAAAAAAAAAAACCACAACAAAACTACAACCATCTATAAGCATAATTAGTCAAACCTTCAAATCACAAGATCACAGTGATTTCTTTACTGAAATCTGCAAGTTATCAACTATGCAGAATTAAGGTCAATAGCAAAGTACAATATTCCCAAGTCACTGAGGAAAAACTTTTATCCTATAAATATCACATGGATAATAAAATCTGGACAGGAAAGTGACTAATACAATAATAACAAAAATCCATAACAGGTTCGGTGGGAATAAAAGTTAAGGAAAAATTCAAATAAAAGAGTATTATTAATGCAAATAATAGTAACGCCTTTGTGTCAGTTCAAAGACTGGAAGACAAGATTTTTAGGTGGAGGTATATTTTAAATGCATTCTTAAATGCTTATTCTCCATGTACCAGAAACCGTTGTGTCCCTTGCAACCCTCATCAGTGTTTTTAATTTGTGCTGCAGAGCTCAGTCTGCCTTGTGACCCATCTGACAATATTTTCAGTGATGTAATAATGGACTGTTTGTTCTGGTACCCACGTCTGTGTGCAGGGAACTAAAAATCTAGGGGGAAATACCTACCATTTGTTGTTAATAGAGAGTAGTTCTCCATCCTCCTAAAAATAGCAAGGTGTCTTCCTCAATCCCCCTGCTAATTTTTTTTGCTTCCATTAACAGATGCAGAAAGCATCCTTCTTGAAAGTGCAATAACAAACACACATTAGGCCATTAAAATAGCATCAAAAAGCTATTTTTGTAAGATCAAAGACAAGTATATTGGATTAGATTCCTATGTAAAAACATATCTTTCTGGACTTTTAGAAAAACACCCAAGCCTAGCTTTTGGGTTACAAATCACTTCTATATCATTTGACAGGATTATTTGGAATGAAGTCAGGCTACATGAAGAACTTCTAACTGTTCTGTAAAGCTGATGAACTTGTTGCCTAAATTTAAAATTTAACCTATCCCTGCAGGCTCAGGTGAACACCAGGGACAGAGTTGGGAACAGAGGATAACTTTCTTCTGCAACAGATCTCATAAGGCCTAAAGACCACAACCATTAAGGTGTCAAAGCAGCTGCTATGGCAGCAATGGCATACAAAGCCGGGTGATTTTGATTCTGAGAATTGCAGTTACCTACCTTATAGAGGCTTTGCTCTTCCATGAAATGAGGTTTTCTGTCAAGGATTCTAAGGAAAAAGGAATTTCAGATAGTTTTGGGTTTTTTTACATCCCCAGAGTACTCATAAACTTAACCATAATATCTCACATGATGTATCTTTGAACCATGTTACCTCTAAGTAACAACCAGCTTGTTTTACAGGGAATCTTGGAAGACCCGTGGCTGATGAAAACATTGTTCGCACAGTAATTGAATTTTTGACTTACTTGCATCTTAAAGGTCAGCGAATACCTTTTAATCTTTCACAGTTTCTGGTATGAAATTTACTGAGGAGACAAGACTATCCCTTAATGTACACATCTGCTGCAGATTTGAGTGTGCAAGACTTTGGGATCTCACACGCAGAGTGCAGGTGATCCTGCAAAACGGCAGCTCAGTGGAGATCTGATGTAGCGGAGGTCTGATGCCATTCCATCACCTGTTAGTGACAAAAGAAACACATCTCCCTTTTTGCGCGTATTCTACAATAAAGTTGCACGATAAAATTGCAACAACACCAAGCTGAATGTTGGCAAACAGCTCAGAATGCTCTTAAGTAAAAACTCTGTACAGCCTCACAGTTGTGGCAAGAGTTGTAATACTGAGCTTACAGCTGGTTCTGTAAGAATTGTCACTTTACTGTGGAATTCAGTGAAGAAGAAATTTGTCTGCTTCTGAGTTTTCATTAGTTTTGCTTTAAAAAAAACCCCAAACAAACACGAATTTTAGCTTTTAAAAATCTCTTCAGCTCTTCTGAAACTGTCTACAAAATGTATAAAACCATAATACATAGCTGCAAAGAAAGAAACAGGTAGGAAAAAGTTATTCTACTGCAAATGTTTGAGGATTTTTCTGTCTCAGAAAGTAGACAATTCAATAAATCAGTAACTTCTATATTCTTGCCTTTGTATACAACAAATTGTAAGCAATTTTGTGGTAAGTGTATGCTGTGGAACTGGGTGTTAATTTGTGTTTTAATTTCATTATTAAAAGAGACTTTCAACAGATCTGTTCATTTTCTCCATACCTGGGCTGCTTTTTACTCATTGTTTTCTGAATTATTTGTATCCACCCAAGGAAAGTAATTCAATGTTTATTGAATTGAATTTGCATTTGAAAACAAAACCTCTTTATAGTTAGTCCTAAGGGCCTGAAATTATTCAAATATATATTTAAAGTAGATTATTAGCATGCATATTTACTCTGGACAAAGTAGTAGTTTGTTTGTTGTGCCACTGTGAAGAAAGAGCCCAAAACACTCCTTTACTCTGCTGTGTGAGCCTAGGAAGTAAAATCAATATTTGGACACAACAAAAAGGGTGTGAAACAAGTTAAGACAAGCAAACAGTTAAGATCTGAGTAGGCTAAAAGCTGCTAAACTAGACATGAAAATAAAAAAGCATCTCACAGGACTACAGATTACTTCCTCCCTGGAACAGATGAGCAAAAAAGGCTCCCTTCTTAAGACTGTGATGACAAACAATAGCTTTTATTCAGAAAAGGTGGTGGTATTACCAAGTCCTAGTGAAAAACAAAAAATGAATCTCCAGATCTGGCTTTTCACAGGCATAGTTCTTGTACTCTCAGGTTGCAACAGACACACAATGTTATCACATTTTATCTCTTAAAAATAGTTATTGGAAAGGCTTAGTACAAACTCTCACACAAAACCAGAACTGTAGATTTAGCAGGTGAAACCCATATTTTTTTCATGATAGAGATCCTTTAGCACTTCTGCTTAAATTAAACCTTAATACATTAAATACATTGGTTTAGATATGTTCCTTGGTGGGGGAAGGGGGAGAAATCCCACTCGTGGGGTTCAGGGAATAGTTATTCAGATTAGACGTACGTCTTAATCTGCAAGAAAAAGGCAGTATTTTTACTGCTAAAAAGCACCTTGGTGATAGCTAGAAGAGGCCTTCAGTTCTTTCTCTTGGAAATTATTCCCTCCAGCTTTAAGTGCTTCTCATAAAGAGCAACATGTAGGATGGCAGCTGTAATTAGATAATATTAAGTCTTTTGAGATGTTGGGATCCAGCAATATCAATTGACATAATAAAATTAATATAATTTAATTGTTGTTCTGTCACTGCTGTTTCTAAAATGTTGAAATTATATCAGGAAGATATTACTTACATTCAAAAGGAAAAACCCCAGTATTTCATAAATTAAAATACGAAAAGTTCAAAGATTTGCCTCTCAGAGTTGAGAAAAGTATTAAAAAAATTATATTACTGAGACTGGATTTCATTACTCAGTTGCTAAGATAAGTATGCATACTTATATATGTGTTATCTTTTTTTTTTCCTGTTTTGCAGAGGTGGGAGCACTTGACAAGCTACCTACACCAGAGGAAATGAATCAGTCTTGAAGAATGCATTTTTATTTTGTTGCAGTGTAGATTTAGACTGAATTCTAAACAAAAGACCCAAATGACCTGATGTTAAGAAGAATTGTTTGCATTTATCTGATAAATGGTAAACAGCATTATGCCGTCTGGTTGGCTCGTTGGATTATTTTTGCTCTTTTTTCCCCTTCCCTCTCTCTCCTGCAATGTTATAGTGTATAATTTTGCTTTGGTAACATTTTTCTGTAGGTAAATGATAAAATAAAAATAAAGAGCAACTAAGTTGTTTCATTTTAAAATTACCTACATACCAGCACACAATGCATCATATACAAAGCCTGTGGTTAACTGGAAGATTACACTGCATCTATACTCTGCAATATTAGAGCAAAATAAAACATAAATACTATGTATTGGGTACTTTAGATAACAGAAAAGCAACACTGACTTCAAAGTGCTGCAGAATCATTTTAGGTCACGGATCTGAATATACTTCTGTGCTTCAAGAAAACATTACTTCCCGTTCATATTTTCACAGACATGAAATAAGCTCATGTTTGTAATAAATTTCATATTATTCACCTGTACTACACCAGCCCATTGGCTGGAGCATACCTTGAAGCAATGCAAATTTAACTGTTCTGTGGAGGTTTACACGAAGCTCGTAGGATACCTGTAGGATTCCCATGTCAGCAAGAACACGCGGGCTGTGCTCCTTGATGAAGAAGAGCTCCTGGCTGCTCCAAGGTGAAAAATACACTTTGTGAGATGCTTTATTCTGAACCTAGCAAAGCACTTGGATCCATGTTTAATCCATGCAAAATAGCTTTGATGTACTGGACCAGGATGCTAGGCCTGCACACAATAAATGTCATATCAAGACTGAGGAAAGGTTTGAGAGGATACAGAACCTTAGAAAGGTTTTTCTTATTCAGATGACTTTCAGCCTCTGCACAGTGCAATGAAATATCATCCTTTCAAAACGCTGACGTGCACTGGAGTGCACAGACTGACAGAAATTTTGCAGACCTTTATTATCTAATCTGTTTTTCACTCTTAGCATAGCAGAATTCTAAAAGCCAAGCTACTAGTGTCTACTTTGTACCCACAGAGCTATCCCACCTTGTCATTCAGGCTGTGCTCTTCCTCTGATAATCGCTAAGCCTCTGATCTCATGTCTGGTGTTTTCACTTTCCAAAGTGTGAAAAGTACATTTTGCATCAGATCCAGAGAGCTTCTGAGCAAGCCCCTCACACTATGTTTTATTTGATTTCTTATTTTAAGAGTAATGAAAAAAGTATACGCTATTAATATACATGCTGCTAGATCAACATTTTTTGGTAAATTTATGGGCTTCCCAAAATGTGAAAAAAGAATAGAGTGAAATTTAACATCTGTACATTAGTACAGTTCAGTAAGTCCAAACTCGCATTCCCACTAGTAACGTCCACACTTCTCACACAACCTTGAAGTAGAGCTCACTAAAATCAAGAGGTTTTGTTTTCACTGACTTACATGGACTTTGGTTCATGGGCTGCTAAAACCCAGGATCCATTTGAAGAACTCAGTAGCAAACCATCTCTGGCAAAGCAGCTGAATCTGGATTGAGTAAAAGGAACTTCATCTTAGCACTGAATTCCTTTGCTTTTGAAATAGGGTAAGAAATTAGAAATAACAGGATAGAATTAGAAAACAGTTATTACTTTAATCAAATTAGCATACCCTGAGCTCCTTAGAGTTGGAGTCGCCCTGTTAGAATGTTTATTCAAAAATCTGAAATTTGAGATTATTTGTAATAATGGAAAACTCACAGGATCAGGAAGATTTACAGCACTAAGCAGGGAGGCCCACAAGGTTTTACATCGTGCTGCACTGTTGTATGTATATATTATAGAAACCAGATTATTATAAACTAATTACCAAAAGCAGTCCACATGCTTTCACTTAATAATTTCTGCATTCAAACACATATTGATAATATTCTGAAATAGAGACGGGTAAAATTTTCAGCTTGTTTCTTCACCCTGTAACACCTCTTACCTTTGCAAACATGAAGGGGGAAAACATCAATAAAGTGCCATTCTTCTGGATCAATTTCACATTTTCAGTAACATTATTATTTTATTAACACTCATTTTATTTAAACTGTGTCTTACATCACTTCATCTCAACCATAAGTTCTGCAAATATTTGGAATATCTCTGTAATCAGTCTCTTGGACAAACACCTGATAAAAGTGTCCTTTAAACCACAAGTTGAAAACGATAAGTTTCAACAGGGCAAATGGACAATAAGGATGTGACAAGTTTCAGTAGAAAACAATAATAAAAAAAATCCCCTTTTCCATCTCATTGTATCATTTATTGCTTATTTGCACACATTATATTCCACTGTTGTGTAGGATTAGCTCAAACTTATATTTACACTACAGACAAAAGCCAAATTAAAGAAAAAAAAAAAGAGTAAAAGTCTCTTGTAATGTTTGCCAGTGATATGAAATTACCCTTCATGCAAATTTAACTCTGACAATGAACAGAAGGCTTGCATGATGCTGAATGACTGGACAATAAAATGGAAGATGAGATTAAATGCTGATGCAAGCAAATTATGTACGCAGAGAAAACCAACTCTAATTTTACATACGCATACTAATGCTCCAAATTATGTCTGGAAATATAACTCAGACTCATTGTACACTGTCCTCTAAAAATGCTTTCTTAAGCTTCAACAGCGGATAGAAAGCCAAAGGGAATATTAGGAATTACAAGGAAAATATACCATTCCCAATTTTGATACCAACAGCAGTTCTGGGCAGTTCACTGCAAACTAAAAAGCACTGTCGGGCCAGAAACGCCATAGAGGAAGGTGACAAATGTTTTTACAAGGATTTTCATACACAGAGAAACTAAATAGGTGGGAGATAAGAATCTTAAATGTTGTGCTAGAAGTGCTTAGCAAATTCACTTTTTCTTGTCACTCAAGATTTAATGATTAAATGCTAAATGATGATAAAATTATCAAGTAACGCTTTTAAACTCCACACCCAGAAGAAAACAGAAGGCCTTTTCATCTCATAATGAAATTGTAGCACAGGACTTTGTGGAGGCCATAGGTTCTGAAACAGTTATATTCATGGAAGAAAAGTCCTTCAGGGTCCAAATGTTGAATTAAATTTTTTTTAGACCAAATTACGGATGTGAGAGCACAGAGCTATAAAACAACCCTTAGAACCTGATCCAAGGATTAATTAAACAGGACTCCTTCAGCTGCACAGCATTTGATGCCAGTTTCCAAGAGAAACTTGGAAATCACATATATTTGGTTAAAAATTCTGGGGAAATACTGAATTCCGAACACTACCTATAACAAAAAACCCCTATAATTTTATACAGTTTTTCACCTACCTGTCAGGTAGTCTTATTAAAACTTGTTTAAATGCAAATCAGTTCAGCATTAAAGGGGGAATTTCTGGTGGCACAGCTGGCACAGTAGAGTCTATTCAGAGTAGGAAGTCATTAGGGAGCTGACAGGATACATGCATTTTCCCACCTGTCTACTCATGTAAAGGTCAGACAGCAACATTAGCATAGAAAAATTAGATAGGACTCAGAGTACTGAGGATGTTTGAGGGGGCTTGATACTGACATTAATAAGTCCCCAAAAAAGTGACAGAAGTATTTTTAGATTATTTCAGGATATGTGACACAAAATGGAAGCAAGTTAGAGAAGTATTTTGCAGTTTGTTCAGAATGCAAGATTACCTCAGGAGTTTTCTAAGGTTAAAAGAAAGTTTAGACCTAAGTGTTATTAGCAGAACAATTTCTCACCAATTCACAGAGTTCATTAATGGTGCACTACTTCCGTCACTATTCTTTGTTCTGTCACTTATTTTTAAATAAATTCAAATAATAATAATTCTGATACTTAATTTTATGAGGACTGAGTGTGACCCAGCCATAGAAAACGGCACCTCATGGATCCCTTTACTACTCAGATTCAGTAGCTGGTTATACAAATATCAATTTGTTAAGGTTTTTAATACCTCAGACCAGTGGACATTTGTAAATGCATGTGCAACACTCAGAACCTCCTCGAAATGAGCAGTAAAAAGCCAGAGTTCAATCAGATGAAGATGAGAATTATTTTACCTCCTTGCTTGTAAAGGAGAAAAAACTTTATCAAAAAACTTATTCCCAAAAACTTTATCAAATTCCCTTGAGATTCTACTCATGCATTTCTGATTTAACTGATTCCACAGGTTTTCTACTAATTAGGTATATATAAATCATACAGCCTGAGTGCTGGGAGACATGAGTCTCATACAGAATGCCTGCCTGAGGAAAAATTCTAAAATACCTGTTACTATTCAGATTGGATATTTTTACAGTTTCTAAAATAAATGTTGATTATTTATCACTTACCAACATATATATAATTAATTCAGAACATAATGCTTCTATAATTTCCCCTTCAAAATGTTCATGAGATAATGCATTTCCTTGAAATTATTCTGTTCCATTAAAAATCATTCTATTGGAAAATAATTTGTCAGATTTATGAACATCATGGCTATTATTTACATGTTTCAATATTAAAGGTAGCATTTCTCGAAAAAATTTAAAACTGATGCTTCAATTATTTACATCACTATAAGCTCCTGTGTCATATCTTTAGAAGGAGTATTCTTTGCTTGCTATTTATTCAGATAACAGTGTAGTAGAATGACACTCTGCTTCCCTAAGATCTTTCTGCAATTTGATGAGGTTATCTGATTCTTCTTCAACTTCTAATCTAAAAGATAGTAGATTTAGGAATTATTAGCTTTCTAATAGTTTTCATATCAACTGTTCTCTGCAGCAATTAAAAACCTATAAAAGTGTTCTCCAAAGATTTCTGTGAGAATTTTATGCATATTTTCTGCCAGTCAGTGTTTGAGGACACTTACACTGAGCAACTGCTTCTAGGGCTCTGCAGGGGCACTCTGGGCACTGGAACTGAAGAGGGCAGTTCTGCAAAGTGAAGATTCCAATCTGCTGCCTGCTAGCAGAGCGTGGGTGCTGGCTCTGAATCCAGAGCGACCTTTTAAATTAGGCATTTGGATTTCTTTCTTCAAATCAAGCAGAATGAACCCAGGCCCCAAGGCTTAGAGAACCAGTAGAAGCAGACAGGAAAAATAATGGTGCTTTTACAGCTAAATGTTACATTTTTGTACCACTTCACAAAACACAGTTTTGCAAATTGTGCCTGCTTGGCTTTCCTGCTGATTACCCACTTAGCCACTGTTTAAAAATACAGCTCATCAAATACCACATAGGGCTGAATCCTGACCTATGAAACTGAGTGTGGTGGTATTGTTGACCTTGAAAGTACATTTATTTCTATCAGCTAAGGTTTGACTTTATCCAGTGAAGAGACATTATTAAAAAGAAATTAATTTTAAAAAATCTCAGATCTTACGTAAAAAATAATTTCAGAAATAAAACTATAGTCACTCTTACTCCATCAACGATACTCTTCCTTCCCACCTGCTGCAAAGCATGTTGCTCATTAATTCCTTCTGTCACTTCACACCATCAGAACCGTCTACTGATTCTAGACATTAAAGAAATTATACTCTCTTTGTGTATTATTTAGAAGGATCCCCACATCTGTGAAATTTTAATTAATTGTATGCAGTTCAAACTATATAACACATTTTTTTTCACAAAATATTTACATTTTTCTTTGCCTTCTAGTCCTTTTTTGTTTGAATTCCTTTTGCAGCAGATATTATAGATGGTATTTTATTGTTCACCAGAGCCCTCAAACATCTGCTTAATTAGACATAATTTTGTAATGTTAATCATTATTTTGATATTCTTCTTCCCATTCTAGTTATGTATTAGCATAAAACATAGTAATTACCAATAATTAATATATGTGACAGTATTGATAAGCCAGATATTGTTGACTGGATAAAGGGAAGAAGATGTAACTTGTTTTTTCCTTCTATCATCTGTAGTAGTAACTAAGCATAAGCATTATTCTTCACCTCAGCCAGACAGAAAGGATGCTTTCCTTTGTGGAGAAAAAACCCTAATATTTTTTACCACACTACCTTTTGTGAATCAATAGCGGAATCACATCTGTTGACAGACTTGAGATATATTCCTCAGAAGAATTAAAGCAATAAAGGATTTTAATCCTTTAGTTTCAAGAGTCTTAAGGACTTTTTTTTTTGGAGGTGTTAAGCTATTTTGAGAAGCAGAAACACACTTGATTGGATTTATGGACCATGCAAGGAAGTCAAGTATTGAATTACCAACAAGATTTGAAATTTTAATTATTTATATGCAATGTGAACCATTATTAAAGCAAATGTGCTCTTATAAATCTAACGTTATACAAATCTCAGTCTTAGGATGCCAAAATAAATTCTCTCTATAGGTGGAAGCATGGAGAACACTATTAAGTTGTGCTACCAAAATTTTGTCTCTGTTGCTATTGGTTTACCTATTTCTCAGCATAAATGTGATGTTATCCAGCAAATAAGATGAACCCACCAACATCTCAAGGCCAAAACTGTGCCAGGAAAGTGCCAAGGCAAGTCCGTAGCAACTTAACTGCAGGTTCTGGGCCATATAACACAGCTGGCCAGTACAGCCAGTCACGTGTGGGTGTGCCATGGCCGTGCCTGGGGCCCCCACACCTGACAGAAGCCTGGATGATGCAGGTGTCACCTAAATTTCCTCTGAATTATTATAAGACTTTGGCATCATAATGCTTTAAATTGTGCTAGAAAATTGCGCTGGGGACTTGCATGACCGTCTGAAAACCTTACCTTTATGCTATCCACCCTGGGAAAAATTTTTGCAGAACTTTCAGTTTGTGTTAGGATTAATAATCCTAAAATCACATAAAAAGCTGAAACTATGGCTTGCAGCAAGACGGACCTTCCTTTAGAATAAGAAAAGTACGAATAAAAAGATGAACACTGAATATACACATATGTTCTGACAAGAGCCAGGAAGCCCTCCTACCCACAATCTTTCTTCGTTACCTGGTATTATGGCACTTCCCTTCCGAGCTCTCTGGTGCCATCTCCCAGCAAAATCACAACCAGAGGGGATAGGTACACTATATTCCTGGGCTCATTTTCTGTTCAGTTGTGCCTTTTCTACCAAGCACTAATTTTACTGACCACGAACATGGGAATAATTTTTCCCTTTGCTGTTACTAAACCAGTATGTTTCAGGAGAGTTACTATGCCTTGTCTTACAACCCTTTTGGACTTTTTTTACTAAAGGTAAACAACCACAACTTGCTAAACTTTGGAGAAAACATGGTAAGGGTTTCCAGAAGAAAAGTTTCAGATATTTGGAGGATCAAGGTTTACAGCCTTCTTTCTTTTTTTTTCCCCTTTGATTTTAAAATACTATGTAGAACATGTTAGGGCTGTTTGTTCTTAATGCTTTAGTTCTCTAGCTCTTGTGCATGCAGGTGAAAGCAAAGATAAAGAAGAGAAGTCTGACAATTTAGAGGGCTGCAATGTAAACTGAAGCACTATTCTTCTGAGTGTAATAGATGGCCTAAATAGCCACAAGGTGGTAATAGTGCTCTTCGTGGAAAAGCTCAGGAGTGTTTAGCAGGGCAGGTTTAACTCTATAGAGATGTCTGATCTGCTGAGAATGGTAATTACAAAGAACAGTAGTGCCTTTGGAAACGAGGAAGTGAAAACTTCTAGCAGAACACCGTGTGCTGGATAAGAGAGAAATGCCCTGGCTCAGTGATACACACTGACCGTAAACTGTGATTTAAAAAATGTTCTTGTACTAGCATGACAAACATTGAGCACATCACTGGAGAAAAGTCAGGTAATAAAATCCACAAGTGGCCGTCTGGGTAAATTGCCAAGGTTTTAGTGAGAAATAACCGGGAAAAACCACTCATACGTTTTGCTTTAGAAACAAGTAAGATTGTAGCTGTTCTGATTTGAGCTGAGTTAGTTTTCTTCCCAGTGGCTAACATGCGGCTGTGTTTTGGATTTCTGCTGAACAGAGGGTTGATAATGTAGAGCTGTTTTTGTTATTGCTGAGCAGGGCTTACACATTGCAGTGCTTAAAAGCACAAGAAAAAGTCCTCTCTATATATAAAATATGTATTTATTTATATATATTTATTTTATGTAAGGCAAATCTATTGATTCAGAGAGTAATATATTTGGATACTTGGGCTTGGAGTGTATCAGTCCCAGGCATAAATCAATTGTCTGATCATTCACATAAATCAACAGAAACACTGCTGATTTAGAACACTGTTCTAAAACAGCATATGCCTGTGTGCTTTCAAACCAAGACACTGTGGACTCCAAGGAACACACTGGTGTTAAAGTCGCATAAAAAAAAATTCCAGACGATGAATGTGTGTTATATTCATGCAGAATACAGGCGATGGCATATGCAAAGTGACACTTCAATTTCTAATCATACAGCTCAGCAATTATTATGTGGGCAAGCAATTCCATCACAAGGTTTTACTTACTCTAAGATGATACTTGAAGAACATTACTGCGATGTAATTTAAAATTTATTTCACGTTTTTCACAATGGATCTGTAATTCTTCTTGTGTTCCGCTTAAACCCTGCTAGCCATGGCAGATTTTACAGCACAGTGTTCTACACAGGCTGTTCTGTGGGGAACAAAAGGAAAATTAGGAATTTAAATTTTACCATCACTTCTGAGTCCAGACTTTTAAATCATCCCATGTGAAGTCAAGGCACTGTTTCCACAACTAGATATTACCTCCACTAAGAGTATTAGAATCAGGCCTTTTATCCTTGACCAAATAAAGAAGAATGATTGCATCAATTGCCTGTGATATTTAGATCATTGAATCACGTGAGTAATAGTTCACTCGTCTTCTGGCTGTCTAATCCATGGTTAGTGAAGGCTCTTCACGCACCCTTCACCAAAAGGGCTCAACTCATAAATCGCTGCCCATTCGTGAGGGAGTTCATTTAGTCTGAAGAAACTGACTTTGTAATGATGTGACTTTTATGCTTGTCATCTCTGCAGAAGGTAGCAAGTCAGTGGAAAAAACCAGTAAATTGCACTACCTTGACCCACAGCAATTTTCTTTTGTCTTGGTACAAAGAGATTCTCACTTAAGCATATAACAGGACAGCATTTAGTCTACTTTGTCACAAGGCTTTCTTCTTTCTCCTCATCTCCTTAAAAAGATCTCACATATGCTGTTTCTCTTCAATCATATTTTTTTTTTTAAGTTTTAATTATAATTTCATAACTTTTTTCCTCTTGTGACTTCATTGACCCATTTAAAGATCTCGGTTTTAACCACTCTGAGGTTTACAATACTTCTTCTTGTAAAAGAGGTAACAATGCAATGGCCTTCAAGCCTGTAAACAGGTTAAAACTAGACTACTTGTGGGGTAGTCCAGCACTTGAATTTGAACTCTGTGACTGGTTCTCAGAACAAGGACCTCTAGTCCTCAGGAGTGCCAGTTACAGTAAGAATAAACAACTTTTAGATAGGCCAGGGCAGAGTCACACATTAGTACTGGGCAATGGGCTACGTGCAGAATTGCACAGCAAGGATTTACTTTCAGGGATGGTACAAAAAAAAATCTTAGCCCACCAAGTTCAGTCCTTTGCTATTATTAACAGCAAGCTAATATGATCCCCTTGCTTGTTAATAAGACAGAGCTGTCCACATGTTGAGAAATAAAAAACATTTAGCATAAGTAAGTTTTAAGTAGAATGAGTTACACAGGTTTATAATACCATGTGATTTAGTATGTTCTTTGCTTAACTTTACTTGCTCACCAGGAGTAGCTGGATTTGCTGAAACCTTAGGCTGCAAACTGTGAGCTCACACCTAGATATGTTTTCAGTAGGAAGAGCTGATTTTCTTACTAATTTTCCCACTACCTTGTACAGGGCTGTGTTTTTCCTTCAGTATGAGAAGGAAATTGGCAACACACTTACATTTTGGTTGTCGCTATGTAATGTTTATCTTGAGTCCAGGGCTTTTTTAGTTTCCCATGCTCTACCAGCAAGTAGGTGCACCAGAAGCACAAACAAGAAGATAAGCAGGCTATAGCCATCAGCAGAAGCTGATGAAACTTTACAAGACAAGAACAGGGTGTGATCTGCCTGCATGAACACAGAGAAAAAAAATCCAATAAGGGATTAAAAGACCCCAGACCAAAAATTACCATTCAACCAAGATATACATGCAAAGTGCTTGAGGAGCAGATGAGGGGTGGGTTATAAGGGTATAACACGAGTTATAAGGATGTAATTGCCTCTTTGTTCTGGGTCCCTCTACAGAGGCACCAACTGGAGCTGACCTGCTGCTGTACAACGCTACTAAATTATTTAGTTTTATAAACCCAGTGCCTGAGATTCTGCTACTGGGGACCCAGGGTCAAGTCTGTAGGAGGAGGAAGCACACCCAAGAGTGAATGTGTCTGTGAGCAAGGAGTCCAAAGGGACACCCACGGAGGTCTGCACTGCAAAGGGACTCAGGTCACAGCAGGTGAAGTCTGTGGTGGTCTGTGTGCAACTGCTCAGGTAGCGGCCTCTCCTTTAACATAAATCTTATTCCTTGCTGTGTCTATACATACTCAAATTAGGCTACCTGGAAAAGGCTAAATCAAACAACAGCTCTGTGGAGTTCATTCAAGATGCAACATTTCTGACAGAGATTAAAAGGGATGTGCGTGCCCTCAGCTCTTCCCTTATAAAAGCATATTCTGTATAGGTAAATGCCACATCTTTCTTCTGTGCAGTGAATACATTGGTACTGTGCTACATTATGTTATTAGAGTTCTTATTGTCCTGAAATGCTCATCCCAATAGAGATGTTGTGAAATAGCTACTTCACAGAAACCAATTAAAAAAGTTGTGTCTTCCTTTGTCATAACTCATCTGATGTTCCCTCTGTATTCATCGTAGTAACATAATCAACCCCCTTTCAATCCAGCATTAAGAGTATCAAAAGAGGACTAACCTAAAGAAGAGTTTATGAGTGGGTATTGAGGAAAGTCCTGACAATTCCATGTAATAATTAGGTTATCATTAGTGTGTGGGATGGATTTAAACGAGATAAAATTTTTAATAAATTATCAAAGCTGTGACTGAAATGACCTATGTGAGCTTGTTTGGACAAGTTGTTACAGATCCCTGCAGTTTAAGAAAAGATAGGAAAGAAAAAAGTTCTTTTCTTCATTTTCAGAACTTTAACTGGACAACACTTTTGTGGAAATTTTGGAAGGAAGATATGCCTGTATTTCCCTCATCTTATCTTTGGTATTTTCTCTGTTGCCAGGCCTGCTAACAGAGAAATAAAAATGTAAGCTGTGCTGAGTTTCACTTGCTGCAGTTAAGACATAGAAAGTGATCCAGTTTTCGCAATTCACAAATATTCTATCACTGCACAGAGCGTCACCTTGTACATCAGCATGCATCATCCTTGAAACACATGGGAAAATAGGTAATTCCCCTGAACTGTCAATGTGATTCACATTGGTGCAGCACAGGATTCTGCAAATAAAGCAAAGGGATACCTTAAGCTAACCACCTTAGGGAGGGGTACTGGTGAATAACAGGAGCAAAGTTCCAAAAACAAGATAAAGAACAAAGCGATTAAATTATGGAAGCAAAAACCACAGGAATGTAGAAGACAAAATTGATGGCTTAGATCCTTGAAGCGGGAAACCAAAAATAGGTAATACCCTTCTTATCCAGGATGCTTAATGAGTTACAATTCCCCAGTTTGGACTGGTTCTGTGCTGAGAACTTGCCCTAGCAATGAACTTTTGCTCATTATAATAGTCAAAACCACCCTCCTTGCTCAGGCACCCCCTAACCACGAAAAGACCACTACTGACTGAACATATACCATGACTTCTTGGGATTTGATGCCTTGAAATTGAAGTAGGGAAAGGATGAGCCAATAGGAATGTACCGAACAGTGACTCAAATGAGATATGCTAGTCCCTTAAAAGGCTGTAACCTGTAAGTGTGCCTGCTTCTATGTGCCTCGTGTGTAGCTTTGTGGATTTGCCATCTAACTCCCCTTTCTGTGCAGAGCTGTAAATAAATCACACACACTTCGACTCCAGGTGTGGATTGGTTTCTCGCACACCAGGTGGAAGAACACGGTTTAGGGCAACAGTATCCCTTTAATCTCCATAACAAGTGCAATATTTAGTAGTCTGTGCTCACCTGGGGTACCCCTCTGTTGCAGAGTTATCTCAGCTATGTCCTAAACCAGAACTTCTAACTTTTCCCCTCAAACAAAAAGTAAACATTTCATCGAAATATTAAACATAATGTACATGATCTGATGCTCAAGTAAACAACAGAAACTTGTGCAAGGAGTAAATGTGTTCTACCTCAACCAGAGTTTAGGTTCTTGTCCAGAAAGCAGGTCCCAGTAAGCGCAGAGAGGTGAGCTCCACCTGCTAAGTTTAATCCCACTCTGGGCAGGAAGGAATGCCAGGTGATAGTCCACACACCCCTTTGGAGAGTTTGCAGGCTTTTCTACAATCTGCAACAAAGAAGAAATTGTGCAGTACCCGTTCATCGCTAATTTAACTGATGCCTTTCTGCTGTACAGCTGCCTGTAAGCAATCCAGCAGACTCCTGGAGCATGTCAAGGACCATTTCCTGCTCCAGGTATTGGATGAACCAGCCAGAGAAGTGGACCTCGTGCTCACAAATGCAGATGAGCTCACTGGAGGCAGCTCGGGCTGTACTGAGGAGGCTCTGGTTGTGTTCTTGAGGAACAGGAGCCTGGCAAACTGTAAAGTCAGGATCCTGAACTTAAATCGAAATCCCGGATGTTTAAAGAATTAGTGGATGAGATCCCCTGGGAAACACTGAACAAAAAATATTTTGATATAACTCTTAGCTTCATTTGCATATATAGTTATACAAAGAGCAATTATTCTTTTGTGGCTGAAACACACTTTAAGAGTTATGTAAGAGTAATATGTTAAATAACTTCTTGGGTTTTTTTATCTCATCATTATTAAATCTAGAAATCATAACAATAACAGCACAATTACCTTTATTGGTCCTATGTGAACAATATGGTGACTTTTAGCAGGAACAAGCTATTTTCCGAATGAATTCTACCATTCTAATAGTCACTGAAATGCATACAGGCATTGCTTTTGCAATCAAATTATCAAAGTCCCGAAACAGGAATATAAATAAAAAAAGTGGAAGAATATATTTTTATATAACAAGCTAGAGAACAATACAAACATAAATTACAGCTGCAATAAATGCGGATACAACTTTAATTTATAAAAACTGAGAATAATAATGTGACAGAAAACTGCACAGGTAATAAATGGAGTCAGTTAAGAAAGGAGACCTCTTTCAAAAAACCCCTTCCTATAGCCCATTCTTTGTTGAAGTAGAAGAAAGGAGCAAGGAAGAAGATCACATTTGCGCCACCTTGTGAAGATGCTTGACATTTAGTCAGCTTCTGTGTTGCGATTTTTTTTCTTTCAGGTACAGATTATTTCCAGATCTTCTGGGGTCAACTATTATTAATTACCATGATATAATGGAGCCTGGCACATAATTTTCTAGCTTTAATCACAAAAGTAGGTTAGTATTTTATACCTAATTTTCACAAACTAATCTGCACACAAACACTGTGAGACAGAGGGCTGGAAATGACCATGACCAACTGAACTGAGATTTACACATTTTACGATCTTCAGGTATTTTACAGGTTAAATACTTGGGCAGTATTTGAATGACAGAAGGGAGTGACAGCAGATGTGATAGAATGGTAAGATTACCACTAGCACACAGCTAAACCCTACCTTTTATCTTATGTTTCTGCTTGTAGTCAAGCCTTCAAAAACAGACAAACATAATTACCTGTTCTTTTACCAGGAAACAGAACAATGCACCTTACCACAGGGTTTTAAACACCAGTTCTGAGGATTTTTAAGGCTACTTAGTAAATAGGTAGTTTATTTTTTACTGATACTTAGAGGAATCTACATGGTATGCAATCTTCTTATATTAAGAAGATTCTTACATTATTATAATAAGTGAAAAAAGACAAGTGCTTGTGAGTAATGACTGAGTGGAATGTGAAGTTTGCTGCTGCTTGACAACAGAATGTCACTGAGTAGGCAGCCCCTCTACAAGTATCTTTTAAACCAAGACATCTGAATTAATAAGTCACTTAAAGAACAGAAAATGTTACACCTACTTCGGATATTATTCAGGTGGCATTTGCTCTAGAGACCGTGGATTATATCTGACCTACTGTTGACTTTTAAGATTTATGTACAATATCTCAGGAACAATTTAAAGGAGTGAGTGATGATCCAGGAGTCATCCCTGAAATACTAGATGTCCTCTGTATTTTCAAAAGTCAGTCTTGCCCAAGAAGTTTTATTCTAGATTGAGACATCACTACAATGATCTTGGAGTGGTTCAACTTGAAATCAAAATACTCTGAAGATGGATATACATTAATCCTGAGGTGAATTTAACCAGCCAAGGGATTATTTATCAAAGCAGGATAAGCTTTGGCTAGAATTGAGATGTTAATAATTCCATTTTCCAGCTGCTTCTTTCTCAGTGGAACAGTGAACGTCAGGATAAGGAGTAAATGACTGTTCCACAGTTGTCCCCCAGACGTCAGAAAAACTTTATGGAATTGCACCAAGTTGTATCTTCTGCACACTTTTGAATCATCTGTGCTGGCAGAAAACTAGTACAGGCCAAAAGCAGGTAGTCTAATACCTGTTGCCTTGAACTGCGTGCTGTGTAGATGGAATCGTTTTCCTGAATTGTTTGTTTCTTGCTCTCATTATACTAGAGGGCAGAAGATATGCCTCTGATAATGACAATGTTACAAGCTTATTCTGGAGGATTTTTGCTTTTCAAAAGCAATTTTAAAAGAAAAACTCTACATAATTTACCAGTATACTAGCTACAGATCCATTGCTTTTCATCACGTTAGAAGTAAAATACTTTTCTGATGGTGTAACTAGTTCTAACTACATGGGATTATCCACACCAAAGAGAATCCATTCCTTGGTTTGGTATGCTGACTTAAATCTACAGGATAACAGAGGGAGGTCAGGATTTTTCAAAGTGGTCAGAATTATTCTGTCTCTGCTGCCAGTGCCAGTCTGAATTCTCTAAGAGCATAATTCACTAAGCACACTGTGCTGCTCTCTCTCCAAAACCAGTGGTATTCTAAGAATTCAATTATTTGTCGGAAAAAAATCCCACCAAGTTAGAAGTTTTGTGATTTTTCTGTATATCTGAAGTAGAGAAAAGGCTGATGACAGTTTAATGCATTTCCCACATCCGAAAGAACTGCAATGGGATGACAGCAGGGAACAGAAAGAGCCCTGAGAAGATAAGGACGCTGTGAAGTAGTTTAAGTATCACAGAATCATAGAATGTTTTGGGTTTCATCTCCTGCTATGGGACTAGATAAGTAGATGCTTTCAAGGCTTAGCAAGAACAATACTCCAGGCTTGGAAGACAAACAGCTGTACATCTGCAGCAGCTGCTGTACAGATGTAGGACCCAAACCCAACGCCTCCTTATGTCAGAGGAAAGTTCTTGTTCTCAGTGCAGCTATAATAGGTTAGGAAAATTAATCATAGATACCAAGAATTGCTGTCTGCAGAATTCCCAGGAAATACATGCATTTTTGGTTTTATTCTGATTCGGGCTTTAGACTAGAAAAACCCGAGTTCAACACCAATGAACGTTCTGAACATCAAAAGATTTACAGTACAATTGACATACATAAGCTGCTTTTAATAAAGCAAAGCTTTCCTGCTGTTTGCTGCAAACCTCTTCTAATGCTGAAAATTAAGAATTAAAAAAGTCAACTGAATGTAACTACTGTGAAATCACAGCGTAATTTTCTTCAAAGACCAGAAAGTATTAAATCAGTTTGTTCCAGGATGAAACTTCATTTTATCTCATCAAAGTTACATCTGAGAGTTATGAAAGCTAAAGGCTTACTAATATGAGTCATCTTTTCTTCTCCTTACATTATGCATGAGACAGCGTAAGTAAATGAAAAGCTTACAGTTCCCCTTATCAATTCCAAAATTGTCTGTGGGAAGTACCAGTATTCAAAATATCAGATAAACATGTCTTTGCTGTCCTCAGAGAGCTTCCTTCCAAAATCTGTCATATGATGCAACAATACTCATTCAACACCGTGATTATATTCAGCTTCTCTCTGTTCCTGGGCCTATCACTCTCACATGCTTGGCTGCTGAAGTGAGTGAGGTGTCTCCACGTAAACATTGTATCCCACAACACAGCAGATGACAAATACCTCTTTCAACACAGCCTGTGCGAGTTATCACATTATCTTTAAAAATGTAGCTTTGGATAGCTTCCTGCTGTAGATGCTGCCCATTGTCCCCAGTGCTGTTGGTATGTAACAGAAAAACACAGTATTATCTTCCATAATTTCTCTTTCTGCAAAAAATGCTTTTGAAGTTGTTACTCTGATCCCATAAGATTTCTAATTTGAAAACATTTTAAAAGAGCTCCTTCATTCACCATGAATATTCCTAATAAATGTAAAATATATACAAGAGTTGCTAAGATACTTACATAAAAGGAATTTAGCTTAACCTGACACATTCTCATATTCTGCTGTGTCAGTTGACCAATCCATATTTAGTTGCCAGGATTTATCTTTGTAATCAAAACAATTTTGAGCACCATGTTAATCTTATGAGTTTTGCATACCATACACTGCAAGAACTGAACATTTCTTCTCTACTCGAGAGCCATCAGCAACTAAACCATGGCACTTTGATCCAATAGAAAGCAAAATCTGCAAGGAGAACTTATGCCACGCAACAGGCTCTCATCAGCCCCGACCCAAACACAAACTGCCACTCTCATGACCTAGTGGTACCCTCCGTCTATGAATTTTGACACTGCATAATGTCTCTGAAGAGATTAATTTTTCAATATCCCTTCTAGAGTTTTAAGTTTTAATTACTTAGCTGCATTTATGGGGAATAGCCTGTCTTTTCTCCCTCAGCTGTTACATTAAACTTCTAGTATTGTATTAAAGAAAATGTGAAACATTGAGTTTCACTCAAAAACATAAAGAAAGGTGAAAATTAAAATACAAATCAAATTCTGTAGCATCTAGTCTAATTAGAATCTGACCCCAGCATTCAGGAGGTTTGCCATTAAATTAAAAAATTACTACCTATTTACTCTGTATAAAAATATAACTGTATCAGTTTCTCTGCAACCTAGTTCGAAGAAAAATACACTTTTGCATAATAAAATCTACTTCAAAGACAGACATGTAATAATTTCAAAGTACAGAACACAAACTCATTCATGTATTTCAAATATGTTTCCTCCATACTTAAGGCATCCAAACGCAAAAGATCTTTTTCTTTTCCCCTTTATAGACTAAGATTTTATAGCTTCAAGCTCTTATTTTGTTTCCATGCTCCTTTCAAATATGAAAACTTCTCCTACACCGCATCAATAATGTAATTATACCTTAATGTTTCTCTTGTTACAAAGAATTGAAGCATTACACTGCCTTTTACCAGCTTCCTTGCTAGGACAGAATACAGAGGGATGTGTTTTTAGCTACAGTAATTACCTTAATTTTTGTAGGAACATAAGATTGCTGTGTAATCGGCTATTACTAATGCAATTACTCTGAAGAAATGGCTCACAAAGAGATGTGTCAGGGGTGCTTCTACATCAGCACAGATTGAAGTAATTTAATAATGAGTCACATTTGGTCTCTGAAGTGGGTAATACTGAATGGCAAATATCCACTCTGTAATGAAGATTTATGAAAGCATTATTTTGGCATGTAGTTACAGGATAGCTACTGGGTTTTGCAAATTAACTATATACCTTTTTCCAAACATATAATTTATATTCTAGTTGAGACCCCAGCTGGGCTCAGGGTGCCTTTCTGTGAGGTACCTGGTGAGGACCTGGTATTCCTTACTCTTTTAAAAGCCTGAGTCAGAGCTTGCTGAAGTAAATGGAGAGACTTTGGGTGAGTTACAGAGTCATACATGGAAAACAAGGTGGAGGTAGGGGCCTGTTTTCCCACTTCCAAGAGTCCTAACTCAAGAAGGCTCTTGACAACATGACTGACTTTATTACTCAGCATTCACTCAAATATTTTCCCAAGTCAAAGCCATGGAAATTCAGTGAGTATCTCAAGACCAGCCCAGAAGCATGTGACACAGTGCAAAAGGGAACTCAGTTCGTTAAAGTTCATCTTTAGCTCCTTAGCCACAAACCACATAATTTCTGTCTGTAGTGTGCAAATAACTAGTAAATTTTTCAACTTATTAGCACCTCTCAAAAGGCCTGATATAGCTTAATTAGTTATTGACTATGATTGTAAAGAAGCACCATAATGAATCAACAGCATAAAACATGCCACAGCAGGCTGCCACACTGCAACAGATGGAATGAAGAGCATTTGGGTAAAGATCAGTAGATCACAAGGAGCTCTACAGAATGAGCTGATTTACCATGGCTTTACTGCAGAAACAGGAACACAGACACACCCAGAGTACCAAACACATAGAACTGTCACTACAACAGGTATGGTAATCCTTTTTTCTGGTTATTCCTGCAACTGAAAAACATAAACCAAAATCACCTAAACACGGGGATTAAATGAGAGTAGAGTTTTGTCATCCAGTAAGAAATGACTGCTCCCCCTAACAGTGCAGTATAATAGAATGAGATGAATATAATAATTTTATATCAGTACAAAATTCATCACTTTCAGCAATATTAATTACAAAGGTATGTACACAGAAGGTCAGGCCTGGCCAGGGTTAACAGAACAGGTTGTGAGAAAGAATCAGATACTGCAGGTAACAGAAGCTAGCCAATGTGGGGCTATATTAAAACAACAGTAAAAGGAGAAAATTTCTAGATTAAAAATACTGAAATGGAGTATCCTGAACTCCCTTTGAGCAAAGAATGAAAAGATTTACTGGGGTCACTGACAAAAGGCTTAAACTACAAAGCCAGGATGCAACCCCCTGCCCCTCAACCCTTCAAACAACAATGAAAAAGAAAACAAACCCCAAACTAAATACAATGCCTAATAAAACAGGGAGTGTTAGAAGTGTAAAATAGGGATGAGCTGTTTATTAGAGAGGGAGAAAAAAGTGCAACTGCTTTACACGTTTTTGCCTCATCAGCAGAAGCCGGAGCAGCACAACAAACCTGTGGTTCTGACCATACTCTTAGGACTCCAAGGCACCAACAGACCCTGAAACCTCCTTCCCTCCTCCTGGTGCCCGGCTGCCTGTACCAGAAGCCCACTCTGATAAGGCACCCCTGCAACTCTGGGTCAGACTTGCGTGAGGAAGAGCCTGAGGAAGCCTTGTTGGCGGCCTCCTCCCTTCACTCCAGAGCTGCATTAAGCTCAGACCTTGCTCCTTCCCAGGCTGCTTCACAGATAGATCTGTGCCTGGTTATATCCCCTGCTGATCCTCGCTCACTAGTTGGAATTCCTGCTTTGGCATCACATTTCCCTCATCGCTATGGACTCACCTGGCAACAAGCAGAGCGCAGATTGATCTGATTACAATAACCAGAG
Organism: Rhagologus leucostigma; assembly: GCA_013397725.1. Classification (NCBI taxonomy): domain Eukaryota; kingdom Metazoa; phylum Chordata; class Aves; order Passeriformes; genus Rhagologus; species Rhagologus leucostigma. Next base: position 1,609,161 of record VZTD01001645.1, read on the forward strand.
CTCTTCTGCTCTGCTTGCTCAGGTACCCTGCAGTTCACCGGTGTGGAATTCAGGCATACAGGGTTGCATCTTCAAACCCAGTCCCTTACTGACCATAAGCAACATCTGTGTCCAGTTTGAAACAAACCACAGAACATTGGCTTCACATTCCCCAAACACTTGCCAGCACTTTTTTGTCTATTTCACACATGAATCAAGAGATTAAAACTGGTACCATGCCACAGAAAGAATCAGAAAGTGAGAGCATCAGCATCAAATAAGACTTTAAATTTGCAGAACATTAAAAAAAAAAGATCCTCACAGAGAATCATCAAAGAAAACAAAACCAAACCAACCAACAAAAAAACCCCCCAAAACTCCCCTATTTTGTAGTTGAAAATTCTTTCATGATCCAAAAGTGTGTTTGACCAACTCAAGCTTCAGCATTTAAACAGGACTATTCAATATCTCCAGGAAGGTGAACACACACTGCCTGCATTTTACCTCAGCATCTGTTAGTGTTCAGTACTTAGTTGTTCTAAGAATGACATTTCAATGAGGAGAACTGTTTTTTTGGATGCCATAGGTGACTAGCAAAAGTCCTGAAGCATGAGATTCATGCAAGGAAAAATGGCATAATCTACCATCTTCCCTTTCAGAATCCCCTGAATACGCCAATATGTATAGACACCCAAACTTTGTACCAGAGATTTATTGTCTCCAGGAGATCTGTTTTAATTACACAATTTTTGAAGTTCCATTTTTAAATATTTAGGTTCCTGGCTCCCACTGTCCTCTCCGGAAGAACATTTCAGAACCTTACTCTTTGAACAGGTAAGAAAACTTACTTTCCATTCTAAATTTAAGTGATATGTAACCTTTTGACAACTTCTAGTCCTCTTCAATATCGATCTCCTGAATTTAGTTATGAAGAGGAAGCATGTGTCTTCTCAGACTTAATTTGCCCAGACTAAACCAAACTCCTCTGTTCTCTCCATTAAAGACACATATTCCATTCCCTCATTTGTCCCAGGAGACTTTGAGGACTGTAGTATCTGTTCCAAATCAAGTTTCTTTCTTGTGAGCATGGATGACCAGAACTGTACTCCAAATGGAGATGTACCAGCATTTTCTAAAACACTACAAACATCTTCCTTTGTCTACTAAAAAGATGCTTTCTAATGTTCCCTAGAATAGTATAAAGGTTTTTCATAGCTGTATGATATGAACAAATAGTGGTAGCTCATGGTGACCTTTTGATTCACAATTTAATTCACATCTTTCTTTTTGCCTCCCCTTGCCTCAAACCAGCGCAAAACTAATATAGAATTAGAAGCTATTTCTTATGTCTTGCTACTCCATTCCAGCTGACACTCTTCCTGAGGTGTGTCTCTCATATTTCCATTTCCTTTCATGTTCCTCTGCATTCCGCTTTTTATTAAAACTTGGGCCCTTTTGACATTTACCCTTTTCTTTTTCTGTCCATCTATGTCAGCTTTTCAAATGGACCATGTAGAGGAAAAAAAGAAGGGGTTTCCTGTCAGAATGTGTCACAATTTTTTACAATCTCCACATTGAAAGGGAAATATTTAATCCCTAAGAACCTTAAGCATACTTGACTAAATCTGATGACACCTGGTCTAACCAAGCAGGGATTAACTTCAAACCTAACTTATAGGGACGGCAGCTAATAGGAGCTTTCAATTTTTGTGTAAATATCTCATGGAGTGGATTGCGCTTTAATTCTCTGTATTATTTCTTTAAAATTCTCCCTGTGATTTTTTTCTCTTTATTATTATTTATCCTCTTTATTATTATTTATCCTCTTTACTAATTTTTTTCCTCTTTATTATTTATTATTTCCTATTTATTATTTTCCTACCTCTCAACTAGTCAAAATTCCTAATTTTTTTCCCATCATCATTTGAGCTTATATCTCTTTTGAACTTAATAACTTGACACCTTATATTATGGCATTGTCCCCTGCTGTGTGCTCTCAAATAAAGATGCATCTGATGATGAGAGTGTATTACGTGAAATTCAGTTTTTCAGGAATTCTAAGTTCATCTTACAATGTATTTATGTTTTTCTACTCCTCACAGTAATTTTAAATTTTATTTTGATTTATATTCCTAATTTCTACATTTAAGCCATATTTACGTCACTAGTCCTAACCCTAATTTCTTGTTTACTGGTAATAATCCTACTGAAACTCATTCGCACTGGGAATTTTAGGGAGTGGATTTCTGTTCTACACTGAGTAGCTTCTGCTTCTAACAGATTGCTTCTGAGTTTTTCCTAATTTATCCCATGGAAGACTGGGTTCTCACTACATAATTAAACTATATCAATTCTGCTCAATGTGTGCAGACAGGGAAAGGTTAAACAACAAGACTCTCACTCCATCTACATGCAACAGTCAGATCCTGCCTCACATCTTTTAATTATTGTCTGGCTTTGAGATACTGTATCTTTTCATTCAAGTAAAAAACTTTCTGAAATTAAATTTGGGGTAGAATATTTCCTTCAAAGAATAAAAATTATCCTTCGGTTAACACATCACTAGTTTCAATCCAAAGTTCTATAAAGGGAATGAATGAAATCCTTAAATTTCTTTATGTAAGAATAATACAGAAGCAACACTCAGCTTTGTTTAGGCTAAAAATAACATATTTCAAAAAATGCAACTAATAGAAAAAAGATACTGTATTTTTTATACATGAAGCTGATACCAGTGCATACTGTACATTTTTCTTTTTTTTTACCTTACTGGCTTTTAATCACTCAGTGTCATGAACTCAATTGCTGTAACAACTACTGCAGTTGCAGTTGTTGCAAAAATCACCATTGGGAAAGCAATCACAATATATATGATTAATCACGTAAAATAACATTTAAAAAATTTTAACTGGTTTAAGTGTAAGTAAGTTTTGAAATTTAAGTTCTACTTTTAGGCAGAATGCTCAATTTCTACAAAAGAAAAAGGTTCATTACTGTGTAATTTAATCACATCCAAATCTAGACACAGATTTTCTCTCTATGAATTTTACATTTTGTAAAATACACCTAGCCCATTAAAGGATCAAATTTAATTATTTTGTTTACATCTCGGTGTGTATTATTCATACACGAAAGCAGCAGCAAGACAGTGAAATTTTATTTTAGTATACAGCATTTGCATTCTACATAGATCTTCCAGATACGCTTCCAGATTCACTTCTTATTTTTCATGCTATGGATTATATGCAGTCATCTACTCCCCTGCACGAAATTCTGAGCTTGTGTGACACAAATCTACATCAACCGTGTATCCTTCTAACTCAATATCAGGTAAATAATTTTAAACACGAACATAACGTTTTTGTTAAAGCCCATGTCCTGTAGGTTTGTCCTTTCACCTACACACTGCTATTAGTATCCACTAAATGCTGATAAATTCTTACTTACGATTTAAGGCACTGAGATTTTGTCCAGTTGTGTGGTTTCTTGGAATTTGTAGCCTCTAAAACAAAAGGTAAGGTACACAGGTTAAAAAAAAAAAGAAAAAAACCATTTAAAAATACAAAGAAATTATTCTATGGTTTTGAAACAATAAATATTGTTTTTATCTTTTTTTTTTAATTGCTGCTACCTAACAAGTCTGCCTCTTACTTAAAAATGATCTGCAATTAAATATTAAAGGAAACCATTAGTGTTAAAAATACAGGCTAAACACACGCTAATTAGATTTAGAAACACATCAGTTAAGTAAGATAATGAAATGTTTTTGAGGCAAATGAACTGCACAACTGCATTGATACTAAGAAACTTGAATTAAAAGAAAAATGTTTAAAAAATTCTAATGGAAGAAAACATTCTCCTTTTTTCGGTAAAAGTCAATGTGCTTTTCTTCACCCCAAAAGAGTCTTAAAAGGGTTCTCAGAAATAGCATAATCTATATAACACCAAATTTAAAGGTTCACAAGTGAAATAAATGTATTTTTCTTATGTGAAATTGTATTTTTAATTCTGGTGTTACTTGTAGCAAATGTTGAAACCAGAAACCTTTATACGCAGAAAGTATACTGAGTACTAGCTAAACTACTTAGAAAATACATACAATCGTTACTTTCCAGTAACACAGCCTTAACAACCCATTTTAAAAAGAGGAAAAGGAAGGTATGTTGTACTTAACACTGTAAGATTACAAGATGAATCTTGAACTTGTATTTAATTCTGTCCCATCTAAGGAAAGAAGAAGAGAAAAACAAGAAACCAAAGGACAACTCAAAAGCTGAAGAGAATAGTCCCTAGAAACTTTTAATTTCTTGTCTTAATTCTTGTACTTGCTGTGAAGACGAATAGAACAGAAAAAAGCTCAAGCAAATAAAAACTAAAGAATACATTTCAGCATGCTGCTCCTCAGGTTTTTCTTCCCTACCATTACGGCAAATAAATGACAATTTGAATTTTAAAGAGGAACATGACCTTTAACTTGAAGGTATCTGTTTTATCCTTCTGATGGCTTCTGACAAATAAAAGCAAACGGGCTCCATACCTGGAGCATTTGCTGAGAGATGTCCACACTCAGCACCTCTTGCTGTTGAGAACAATACCTGTGCTTGTATGGTGCTTAATATGAAAAGGCTTTGTGTTTCAACTTCCATCAAAATGAAAGACCATATAAAATTATAATAATAAATAACGAAATAAAGCATGTAAAAAATATTTAGAGGAAGCTATATTTAGGTAAAGAAACACTTATGTACATTAAAACTAAAAAGCATTTTGTTGCTGCTTAAATGAAAACATGCTACTCTGTCTAAATAGCACTAACTTTAGGACCTCAAAAACCAGTTTTTTTTTTACAACTTCATGGCATTTCAAGTTCACATAATTATCTAAATATTACAGAGACATTCTGAATCCCAAGACTAAAGAAAATCCCATCTCCCTCAAGGCTGCTCTTCATTTATAGAGAAACAGTGTCCCTTGGTGGCAAACAAGGGTAAATGCAAAAGTATTCGGTGGCTTGTGCTAAATGTGCTTTAAACGGAAAGAAATCTATACTAAAACTTGCAATAATTTTAACATATCCATCACTCTTATGTCCCTGGAGTGTCTAGCAATTTTTCAGTTAAAAAGTAAATTAAAATAATAAGTGGTGGTGTCTCCATTACCTTTGGCTTATCTGCCCCGTTGTTGCTGAAGAACACAAACGCATGCAGTAGCAAATTAACAATCTATGATATGATATATGACAGTATATTATCTGGACAAATATATATAAACCTGTATCTATATAATTTTAACAATTTTTGTTTTCCTTGTACCTGATTGAAGAGAATTATTTTGGTTGCAATACTCAGGAATTAGATGAATTAATTTCAGGTTCTGTGTGCCACAACTGTTTATAGACAGTATTTGAGTACCTACTTCCAGCAGGAAGATAACCTGGAATGAATAACTAATGATTAGTTTCAATCAAATAAACTGTAATTCCAAGCATATAAAGATTTCCATAAGAGTTCCACCCATCCTATAAAGCTTCATAATCACAGACTGTAATCTCGCAAACAAATGGATCATTGTGCATTAAGGTGTTCGCTTTTTCACCCTTAATTTTTGGAAGCACCTATTGAGATCTAAAACCGTAACTCCTTAACATGCAATTGTAACTGCTCATGTTTCACTTTATTTATTTAGTTGTGATTGATAAATCAAGAGTTTTCCTTTGCATAAAGCAATCTTCACATAGGTTTATTTTTGTTGTTGTTTCCAGCTGTTAAATAGAAAGTAACATGTTTTATTTATTTAAAATAGCACTACATATATATATATATATGTAGCAGTATAGCTAGATAAAATTTGGATTGTGAGTTCAAGCAACTACGTTATTACTCTTGATATGACATTTACTAAGTGTGACTTTCCACGCTAGCGTGGTACAAATCAGTTCATTTTCTCTAGCATATAATTTTGCTATCAGTTACAGCATGTAATTACCACAGGGTTGGAATGATTTCTGTGTGAACATCTGGATTCCTCTGCTACGCTGTGCAATGCTAATAACTTGCAGTCAGACTCATAAACATTTGTACTCTGAAGAATTGCTGTGTCTTGGTGATTCTCAATAACAATATTAACTGCCTCTCTTACCTCAGCCTGGAATATAAAGTTTTAAATCTTAACAGGCGTGCTTTAAAATCTACTTTAAATCCCAAACAAACACAATAAATTTTATAATTTTTCCGCAAAAAATCACGTTTTTTAAAGCAAGGATTGTATTCAAATGTAACACTGAGAAGTTAATTGTCAATGGCAGAACGATTTTTGCTTGTATTTCGAGTAAAAATATTCCTAAAGAATGACAATAAACAGTAACATACTTCACAGTAACAATGGCATTCAGTGTTTTCAACACCAGGAGGCATCCTCTTATTTCTAAATGGCCCTGAAGAAGTCAGGCAATAGTCACAACAAAGTATGTAAAAAAAGACTTAATCTTGAATTATATAAATTGACTGAGGATAATTTAGTCTAAGAAGTATTCATCTGAAACTGGACTGCAAATTCAGCTGTACCATAAATCAGATTGTTCCAAAATGAACTGTGCTGTGGCATTCCATCATAGACGTGGTGCCACTTACTGAAAACCAATCTTTCACCTACCTTGCCAATCCATCAACTCATTAATGGAAATTAAATCTGAGTCAGCAGGGCCCTGGCAGCCAGGAGGGCCAATCCTGTCCTGGGGGGCATCAGGCACAGCATCGCCAGCCGGGCAAGGGAGGGGATTGTCCCTCTCTGCTCTGCACTGGGGCGGCCTCACCTCGAGTGCTGGGGGCAGCTGTGGGTGCCACAACATAAAAGGGACATAAAGCTATTAGAGAGTGTCCAAAGGAGGGCCACGAGGATGGTGAAGGGCCTTGAGGGGAAGCCACATGAGGAGTGGCTGAGGGCACTTGGTTTGTTCAGCTTGGAGGAGACTGAGGGGAGACCTCATTGCAGTTACAACTTCCTCACGAGGGGAAGAGGAGGGGCAGCTGATCTCCTCTCTGGTGACCACTGATAGAACTTGAGGGAACATTCACGAAACTCTGTCAGGGAGGTTTAGGTTAGATATCAGGAAAAAGCTCTTTCCCCAGAGGTGGCTAGGCACAGGAACAGGCTCCCCAGGGAAGTGGTCACAGCACCAAGTCTGACAGAGTTCAAGAAGTGTTTGGACAATGCTCTCAGGCACAGGGTGTGACTCCTGGGGTGTCCTGTGCAGGGCCAAGAGTTGACTTGGTGATCCTGATGGGTCCCTTCCAACTCAGCATGTTCTATGATTTCAGTGTCATCTTCCCAAGTCATGCTTCCAGACTAAGCCTTGCTGCTCTCAGTACACACTCTGACTACTGAATAAACAACCTTAAAAATCCTGTTTACAAAATTCCAGCACCTTTCAGAATGTCTTTCATGAAAAACCTGGATTTCTGTAACTCATCTTGCACATACCTAAGGAATTCATATTTGAAAAACTCAAGAATTTTAAGAGCATAATTAAGCTGTAAAGAACATCTCTGCATAGGTATGGAATGCTGATGTTAGAGGCAGATTTGAATCCTCAGCTCTGTTCCTTTATGTACACTGCACATGGGAAAAAGGCTCAAATACTAATTAATCAGCTGCCCAGGGTTATTTAGTACAGTCCCACTCGGCAGTTTGGGTTCAAGCGGACTTAGAAGACCCCTTCCTAACTGTCCTGAACTGGAATCAGAATATGCAGAGGAAAGACAGGAGCCAACTAGACTTGAGCCTTGAGGACCAGAAACAGGCAAAAATTCCAGACGCTATTTCGCCTTGCTCCACAATGTAGGAAATCTGTGGAGCAACATTTTTCTTTGCCTCTCTTTTGTGAACAGATCAGCTAGGACAGTGTTTGAAAGCACCTTTTGCCCTCTGGCACCTAGAATAAAGCCCATTTTAGACATTCAGTGGTTGGACAGATTCTTCCAATTATCATAAAACCTAACCTGCATACTTACTATTTAATCATACACAGAAGCATTAGTCTGAGGTAAACCACAGATATCACTGAAAAGATTCTAGTACGTAAAATAAAGCATGTCTTGTTTACAAAGCAACCAGTGTTTTAACCAAGAATTCCCTTGCAGCATCAATAAAAGATTTTGATGTCACTACAGCATTACATTCTTGTGAAAGAAATATTATTTTGACTTGCTGGGAAAAACAGACTCCAGTTTGGGTGTTTGATGTCTTCAAAACAAAAACATTTATTCTTACCTGCAACTGGAGATAGGAATGATATGAACACCTGATGAAAAGAAATTTTTACTTAAAACTATTTTATGTGTTAAATGATTCATTTTTAAAAAGCCAAATGACTAAAAAAAACCATGACTTAGTGACCTTGAAAATGGGAAGCTATATACATTTTCATGACATAATAAGGCATATAAATGCTGTGGCCCATTCAGCATTACCAGCTACTATTACATACTTGGAATATTATTTGTTTTTTTTCTGTTCAGTGTACAGCTCTGGTTCAGATGTATTTACAACTAGAATAGCATCACACTTAATTCTTACGTTTGCATTTTCAAAAATAAATCAAACAACCAGAAAATGGAACAAAGACAGAAACCAGCTACAGCTTGGTCTTCTAGTTCTAAATCAGAATTTAAAGTGTTTGAACTTGACAATTTACTTTCCACATGTGTGTATTGTGCTTCCTCTTTATATAGACAGCAGTTTAGAAAGGTAAGCAAACAAAGTAGAAACAAGCAGTTTTATTTCAATGAAAGTATTTTTAACCTGATCAGAATTTCATTCTGATACCTTCAAGAATAAGGGCAAATGAAGGAAACATTCATATCTAGTGTCATAAACTCTAAGGAGCATTCCTGATATGAGGAAGTGAGCTGGTCAGAAAGATTTTTCTAAATCTCATTTTTAGCTCCTGGTACAGAGACTAACAAACTTTCACTAAACTTTCACTAGCTTCAACTTTGAAGAAAGCAACTGTTCCACCTGATCACATCTTTATTATCTGTATGACTGTTCCTTCTGGAGAGAAAATGCTTGAAGTCGGAACACTGAAATTTTTATGTGGCATCACTATAGAAAAAAGAAAGTGGACGTAATTTGATGGCAGACAAGGGTGAATCCACATGTTCAGCTTCTTTTGGGAGATTTAATCCCTTTTAGTTGTAACTGTTCATTAACACATTCCCTGTTAACTAGAAGGCGTGTTTAAATCACTGCTAAAACAAACAATAGTTCACTGCTACTGTTCCTAACTGGATTTAACAGCAATGGTTTCACAAGTCCTGAATTTCAAGAAACTACAGGGAGCTGGGAAGAAGATACAAAAGATATTAAACATTGTACTAAGTAGTGGTAATTGTGAAATTTTATTTCTTTTTTTGAAGTCACAGAAGAAAGTAGAAAATAGAGACGAGGTGTTGGATGTAAATAACCAACAATAGACGTCAAGTAACTAAACAAGATAAAAAAATCCGCTAGCTTAAATTAATATATTTTACATGAGAAAACAATTGGTACAAAGGCTGAATTAGAACCATGATTTTCAAGGTCAGGCACACACTTCCCTAGTCCCTCAAAAAACCAAGACTTAAAAGAATATTCAGCTGGGAACGGTATTGATCCTGAACAATGGTACCCCTGTAAATGGACTTAATGCTCTCCTAATTTCTGCCATGAAATAGCTGAAATAATGAATTTGAAAAATGCTCATTCCAGGTATATTCCACCAATTCCACACTGCTATTTAATAAACAGAAAAATGTATTATCACCCAAACCTGGCTTTTAACCACCTCCTCAACCCTAGGTTTGATTTCCTAAATCATTAAATGAGAATTAATGATTCAAGGTTTTAGTATCAAATTAGTGGTTTTACTGGAATATGAACATTTTACTTTACAATAAAATACACTGTACTACAAGGTTCATTCAAATCTAGGTAATTTCAGTTACATTCCTAGGGCTTTGAGCAAAAAAAAACCCCAAGCAGTTTTACTGTATGTACACAATATTGAACATCAAGATTTAAATTATTTATTAATAACCTACATTCACTGTGGATTTCTAAGATTTACATCCAAAAAGCGTATTTTATTTACATGCTGCTGACATTTTAAAGAAAAAGAAATAATATTATCTGTTTAGGAATTACATCTATTCCAAAATTTAAAAAGATACATTTAACACCACTAAACATTTTAAACATTTACAATAAAAACCAGCTTTCTGTGCCAATTATACTTTCTCTCCAAGAATGTAAAATTGCATTGATAACTGCACTAACTACAATTAGACTAGAAACACTTAAGACCTGAGAGTCAAATCTAAACCTTTTTTTTTTAAGAAAATCCTACAAGCTAATATGCCCTTATGTTAATTTAAACACAGACTGGTCAGTGGTCAATTTAAAAAAACCCCAACACCAAAAACAACTCCCAAAAAACCCCAGTGCATTATTTCTGTAGCTCCAAAAATAGATCACTATAAAATTGTTGCAGTAGCTTGATAAGTGCCAGGCCTGCCAGATGCAGTAAGGCTTATTTCAAAGTGTCTTTTCCCACATACTGTACCCTAATCAAATAATGAGTGTCTTTGACCAATTCCCGTGAGGACTCCTGCATTTATTTAAGCATGCAGTTGCTTAAGTATGCATCTTGGATTTTTGAGGGTTCCCACCTCAAGCATACATACCCAGGCGTTCTAATAGCTAGATGAGAGTAAAAAGAAACACGAAGAGGCATAGAAAGTTAGAAATACTGGCCAGAAAACATTCAAACTCTAATGAGAAGTTTTATATCTACCCCAAGAGTCTTTTAAACTCAGCATAGCTCAGGAGCATCACTCACTGTATTAGTAACCATCATGTATCTTACACAAAACAGTAAGAAATAAAAAATGCTTGCTCTAACAAGTACACTTTACAGCACTGCAGGACGTAAAAAAAAGTTACCACATCTATAAAGCCTGAGGAACAGAAGCATCATGCAAAAGTTACTCCATTTGGTAGCAGTCATTTTATTTCTGCACTTGGCAACATCGTGCTCCTTTCGGAGTGAAACAGCTTTCCCCTCCCTCCCGGTATCCTTTACAACCTGCTTGACCAAGAGCATCTCCCAAGAGGGGGTTGAGAAGGCCATGATTTTCCCACTTGAGCTATTTCCCATGGCTTTAGCAGTTGGCTCTTCTCGTGCAGATGGTTGGCAGTGCAGTAGTGGTCCTTTCAGGCCGAAAGCAGGCAAACTGCAATTGATCAGCCTACACAGGCAGCCTTGCTTTGTAGACTTTCCAACATGTTCCATTCAACCCAATTAACATTTCCCGGGACCCAGAAACTCGAGTGACCACCAATTCCCTTCACCAAAGCGAACACACGAATATCTGTTAATCCAAAACAAAGTTAGTCCTGCACTTCCTAAGGACTGACCTTTGCTATTTGAGACAGGAGCATTTCATTAGAGCTTTAAACCTGACTGCACCATTTGGCAATATATTCACGTCTGCTTATGCCGCTTCATTCTAGTTTGTAATTTGAAAACCAGATCTGCATTACTGCAACTTCACCTCCTTCACCACCGAAACACCTCCCAGCATATGCCTTTTTCCTGGGTTAAGGACCTTCATTTTTCTAAGGCACTTGCATGAACAAGCACACAGGTCCATTTCTTTCTACAGAAATAAAATCAACGCCACAAACATGCTTGTAAGCAGTAAGAAAAATGCAATACCCGCTAATGTGGGGACACATTTTACTATCCAATGGTTGGGTTTCTTTTTTTTTTCTTTTCAAAAACCGTAGTATTTCTACAACTTAGTGTGTTAAGGTGGGTTACAGCAGGGATTTTTTGGTATGTTTTACAGAATTTACCTCTAAAAAGAAACCAAACAAGGCAAACGGCCACAAGTTTTGTCAGTCATTTACATAAAGCAGCAGATGCACTGAAGAACATTCTGCTAGTAATACATAGCAAATTTAACTTTTTCTAGTATTTAGGTCGGTGTGTTTTATCCCTTTGATTCTGGAAACAAATAAACCAATTTAAAGTAAAAAAAAAAAGAGGAAGTGTATACAAATTAAGACAAAACTGCAGAAATTAGAATATACACGACTTCATGCTTCATCCCTTGAAACATAGAAGATTTAAAAAGTCATCCTTTGTGGAAATAAGCTCTTCCATACTACTGACAAAGAAACCCCAAAACAACAAACCACAACAAAAAAGACACATTTAATATACTGCTAAGGTTTTAATAGGTGATCAAGAAGGTGTTGACTCAGTTTCTTCTCCAGCTACTCTTTGACAAACCTTGCTCTTGTTCACTGTGCAGAAGAGTTCTCATCCCACCAACAGAAGGCTGCTTGGCACCAAGAAAGCAGATCACTTTGTACAGTTTTTACTAAGGTTAAATAAATCCATGATGTCAACCATTGCTTTCCGGATGTTCTCTCCAAAGCGATGAGAATCCTTTAAAAACAAACAAACAGAAACCAAAACCAAATACTTGTACTGTCCATCAGCAGTTATTTTTCAGGCAAAAGAAGAAACTTTTTAATATTTTGTAGTTTTGGAGCTTATGGAATTTGGGCATGTATTTTACCATACAACGGCAAATAAGAATAACAGGAATTTTAACGCTATACAGATTAATCCAGGTTTATGCTATTACTGACCAATGAGTTCTTCATTACGCATTTACTTTCCTACAGCCAGAAATGAGATCACATCCTTTTGAAATTAGATGGATGAATAGCTTTCTGCTACTTTAAAATCAGTGGGTTTTGATATTGCTTTTCGTACAAGATTTTGCAAAAGCTCATCTTCAGAAAACAAAATGAGTGTATGACTAATGACCAAGAAGTACTGAAAGAGCAGAAAAATACTTTTTGAGTTCCTATCAGAAATGCTGAATCATTTGCCATTGAAAAAAGTACTGAAAAGGAAAGTAAGAGTTTCCTAAGTGTAAACAAAATGAGTACTTGTTCTGTTTATTCCAAGTGCTAGGTGAATGGTACAAAAAAGAAATTAGGATTACAAATATAAATTATTAGCTACATTACAGGATCTACTACAATGACCCTACTAATATCAAGGCCTCACTCATGAAATAAGGCCTTTTCTGTATAGACCTTTGACTTCACTAATAAGTTAAAAGAACAGAGAGAAATTTAAAGTACATGCTAACAGGCATCTGAAGAACAACTTCAACTATGAAAAAAAACCAAAGTTGTATTTCCCAATCTTTAATGATTAACCAGAGGCACCATGATCTCCTGGACAAGTTAAGGTCAAAAGAGGAAAACTAGGTCAGCTATGTAACCCTGAACAAACTCAGCATGTTTAGTAAAGTATATGTTTTAAAGTATAAAATTATAAAGGATAAATTGAACTCAAAGCAGGCCTCCACAACAGCAGGATATTCAACATATGTCATCTATTATACTCTAATAAGGGGTGATATTTTAATAAAGTTTTGATTAGTTATGTTTCTTAAGCACAGATTATAACTTATGGCTCAGCTTCTTTCAGTATTATTTAAACCAGGAAGGCTTAAATAGGGAGAATAAATTTTACTCTGTCTTTACAGCTGCAGCCTGAGACAAACTGATCAAAACTGTAACGAGAAAAACCAAGAGATGCCCATCTTTCTGTTTAGGGAACACATGATCATATCACATGAGTTGCAGGGAACTACATGTGTAAAGATAATCGTGTTTTCTTTATGCTTGAAAGCATAAGTGAAATAGAATATGGTATCCTTGGTTCATGAAACTATTAAATTTATATAAGTAGAGACAAAAGACTCCAGCAAAACAGCAGATATTGAGAAAGAAAAAACACACTATAACAGTATGTTGCAAGTTCTACTGTATTTTTTAGACAGTGAGTAGAACAGTTCTATAAGCACACATCAGAACAGATTTATTAAATCATAGGAAAGGACTGACTCTTACCGTTTCAGAACAAGACACTTTGCTGGAGACGTGGAAATGAATGGAATTTTCACCCAAGATAATGTAAGAAACACCATAACCATCATCAGCCACCTAGGGGAAGAAAGAAGAGAAAAACACATTTTAAACTTTTTCTTACTCCTTCATTCTCAATCGATTTATGCATAATTAAGAAGTTGTTACAGTTTTTAAAATCAGTTGCAATTTCCTCAAGTCAAACTTCAACTTCTACATTTAATGCATAATTTCTGAAGATTGGCTCCACTTAAGGAATAGTTCTAGTCTCATCTGAAGTGCATGGAATTACCATTTTCTGAATATTTGTCTGTAATATTTCCCAGCTTTAGTATTTTGGAATAAAATACTTATTCAAAGAGCTTCTCTTATCAAGGCCTGATCCTAAGCAGCTACATAGCTTCAGTGCTTAAGCAGCAAGGAATCAAATAGTTCAGCTGTACACCTAAACAATCATTTTCCTGGGATCATTCTGCAGATGTAAACAAACACAATGTAAAAGCCTTGTATTATGAAAACTTCTCAAAGGCAAGTTTTCAACTGACTCTACTGCAAACATGTGATTCTGAACACCTGTACCATGAGCAGAGGTCTGGTCAAATTTCAACATTAGTAGCATTAACTGTCCCGAGTTTCAGTCTGATGTTACATTCAAACTATGCCAGGTAAACACAGGTTATCCTGATGTCACCCCTCTTCATGTCTGTCCTAACTCAAAGGATCGCAGCCTTCCATCTCTTTGCTGCCACTGCTGCTAAGCAGCCCGACAGTCTTCTCACTGTTAGTGCTACAGAGCTAAATTCTACAGCATGCCTAAAAAAACCCTTCAAAACCAACAAAAAACACATGCATGGAAAGCTGATGTACCGAATCTCTGGGCTACTTCTGCAAACCAAAGTACAGTTTTTGTAAACAGAAACGAGAGGAAAACAATGTTAGAAATTCCTGCAGCCAAAACCCTATTCTACTGCCTTTCGGGCATTCGGAATACTGACTTCATAATCTGCCAGACGAAGCCAGTTTCTCAAGAATGAGCAGTATGGCCATAGCTAGGCTTCCTTGGTACTGCAAGTCAAATTCATTCCAACTTCAAAGACTACTGAAAGCTGTATCAGAAACATGAATGAATAAATAAATACTAACAATTTAACACACCCCACCACCCCTCCCCATCTTCCAGCTTGACAAACCAGCCTAAATACTCTGGACTCATCACCCTAATTTCTGTGCCGCAAAGAGCAGTCCTGTGACACCTCTCACTGTTCTTTCAATAGAAATGCTTTTTGAAAAGAGATTAATGTAGTGTAGTAGCCCCATAAAGGCTGCTTAAGAGGTCTTGTTGACACCAATATTCTCATCAACGACCAAGTTCAAATGCCAGTAAAATATTACAGCAAGTAAGCAGCTTGTCAAATCTCTAACAATACACTGGTTTCTTGAAAGTCTACAGAAGCCATAGAACACAGCTGTATTCTTGACTTGGCCACTATTCTTGGCCTCTTAGGAGGGCAACCAGAACAATGTGAGCAGCTTAATCTGGAGGACTGTATGAACATATCTATTAATCAAGCAGGAAATATAAAGAACGAGTCAAGTATAAGTACTTCTACAAATCCCAATGTTCAAATCTAGTTTACGTAATAAGGCATTTGTCCCTGTAATAACAGCCCGATGTACAGAAGATCTGGGCATAGGCAATGTGATAAAAACCCCAACTTCATCAGATCTCTCTGCCGTGGAGCCCTGTACCACATTTCAGAACTGTGTATTTCTTTAAGAATAATCCATTCTTGTAGTGGGATACCAGAGAAAGGCGATGCAGATTTTTCTGAGCACATCCACATCATGGGAAAGCATTAAATACATGCATTTAAAAGCATGAGCTGCACCTTTGATATGCAACAATGAGGTATTACAGATCTGAAATTTTTAGACTGGCATCTTGAAAATAAACCTCTTTTTTAGTGGGCACTTGTGTTTAGGAAACATACCGGTCCAAACCCTCCTCCAGAGGATAACATCTCCGGGTTCTTCTTCAGGTCAATGTGTTGCTGTGGTGTCTGACTCGTTGACAGCCTCCAAGGTTCTGACAAGACCTTTATTAGATATGAAGGAGATGTAAACAAATACAAAACGCTGTCTAAGAACATGCAACTTTCTCAAAACCTAGTCAGGATAACAAGTGTTATAACAAGTGTAATATTGCTTCATAAAGTGTTAGAAAACACTTTCTAAAGCAATATTAAAGATAACTCCCATTTCAATGGAATGAACAATTAAAAAGCTTAAAGGAAACAGTTAAACTTGTCCTGATATGGAAACCATTAACATATGAGGAGGTGATGTCAATTCCTCAAAGAGAATAAAATAGAATTTCAATAGAAATGCTACTTCAAACAAGAGTATCTGGTCTACAGCCTTGCAACTTATACACAACAGGTCTTGTTTTAACAATATCATTATCAGTCATATTTAAATCCCAGTAAGATCCTACATCAAGTTAGAAGCTTGTAAAATCTCTAACAACACACATGTATATTGGAAGTTTGTGGAAACTGTAGAAAGTTGTTTTATTCTTGACTTAGCCACATTTAGGAGAGCAAGCAGACAAATGTGAGTAGCTTAATTTTGAGGCAAGGTGGAACACATTTTTTATTTAATCAGAAAAAATGAACAAGTGCAGCGTAATTAAATTTATAAAATCTAACTTTAAAATCTAATTTAAGTAATAAAGAATTTGTCACAGTAATAAATAGTGACAATCATGCCACATACAGCTCCTTTAACTCATAGTAACTTGAAAGAAACTGAATTTGTCACAGTTTCACAAGAAAATTCTCAGAGAAAACACACAGCCCCTGTTCTACTCCCTTGAAAATATGCAAAACCCACAAGCAAAATATTTTTTTAATACTGACTATATCTTTCTTGCAATTCTAAGTAACATGTATTATGCTAAAAAGTTCACTGAAAGCATTCTTCTAGGTCTATCAATAAATGCATACATAAAGGAAAATGAAACTAAACAATTTATCAGCGGATGTTGAACAACACTAGCTGAAATTTTACCTTTTTTCTTAGAAAAGCCAGAGTTGCACAAGTATCTTGAGCAGATACTACAAAGCACTAACTAACCAAAGGACTATTTACTGTGATGAACAGTTATCAATAAAAGTCACCTACTTCCTTGAGGAAAGGAGAATCTACAGCGAGGTACTTGGACACGACATAAAGGCAGAAGAGGTGGCGGTCGATGCCAGCCCCAGTCATGGCAAGGCGATACAAGTGCTGGTGTTTGGCAGCTGCCAGCCGAAACAACTTCAGCTTATTTTCAGACTAACAAGTAAAACAAAGATTAAGAAAACTCTGTTAAGCGAACTGCATAAAGGATGGAGGTGCAGAAACTAAGTTACAGCAATGATTCTCAAGCCTTGAGCACTTAAAAGTGAAGTACAAGACAACAGACCCCAAACAGTAACCTCTGGCTTTTCAACCTTACGTACTCAATTCTGGGTATTAGCGAGTGTCAGCTACTACCTGCTGCAAACTGCATAATGAAAACTAATTTGTATTTTAAGTGTGATGTAACCCCACAATCAGACATAATTACGACTCAAGTTTACTACATTATTTATGGTTTCTAAAGACACTGGTCTTAAAAAGTTACAGAGAGCAAATCTCAACGTGGTTTAAGAAAAGCTCAAACTGCCAGAGCTATTTTAGAAGGCAAACTGCCAACACTGAAGGTACAGACGTCCACAAATGCTGGTCAACAAAATCAACATATAAGAGCAACTACTTCCTTCCTGTAAAGGATTCTTGCTTCCCTGTCAGAAAGGAAAACTTAACTGGTATAAGACTAGTTGTTCCACAAATCTGTGTTTGAATTTTACAAGTCACAAAAATTTCACAAGTAATCACTGTTTCCTGGAATTTAGGAAGAGTAAATAATGGTATATTTGGTTATTTTCTGCCATTCTCTTTTGGTATGGCCTAGAATTTCTGATGCATTGACAAAACATGTGGACAGCTACCTTATGCTGCTCTTTCTTCCTAAAAAAAAAGCATCACTCTAAACGCTTAAAAACTATCTGGGGACTTACATGGTGGTCTAGTGGTAACTCGTGCCTTATAAATTATCACAGAATCATAGGTTGGCTGGGTTGGAAGGGATCTTGAAGATCATCTTGTTCCAATCCCCCTTGCCATGGACAGGGATACCTTCCACCAGACCCGGTTGCTCACAGCCCATCCAGCCTGGGCTCGAACACTGACAGGGATGGGGCATCCACAGCTTCTCTGGGCAACTGCCTCAGTGCCTCACCACTCTCACAGTAAAGAGTTTATTCCTAATATCCAATCCAAACCTACTCTCCCAGTTGTACAAGGCACCAACACCAAGAACTTACACTTTCAGTTGGGTCTTCCATGGCTTGAACAAAACGAGAGGACTCAACAGTGCATGAACGAACTGTCTCAGTCCTGCCTTCTCGGAACAGGCGTGTCATAGACGCTTCATACGTTAAAGAAAATTTTCCCATATCCTTGAAAAAGGGGAAAATAAGAACACTATGGTTTAACCAGACTTGGCCCCTCTTTCTTAATCAACAGTCCAAGCTAAGCACACAGGCTATGAATCACTCCACAAATTAAACTCAACATTAAGTTTTCAGTAGCCCACCATTAGCCCACTTACCTGAAGACAATAAAGGCAAAAGTAAGATTAGCAGCAGGATTTGATAAACACTAACAGGACAACCAGACTAGCAAGGACTACTCTCTGCATTCCATATTCAACCTTCTTCAGTTTATAAGAAAAGTTGAATGTTGCTACACTGGTCTTTTTTGACAGCACATTACAGAAAAGGTGAACTAACAGAAGAAAACACAGGTAGGCATTTCTGTTAATCCTCTTAAGAAGTGTCCATGACTACTGCATAACGTGTGACACTAATCTAAAAGATAAACTTAACACTGTTTAGATTATAAACACAGCTACTAGAAGTTTCATATCTTCTTTCAAGTCCAAAATGCCTAAGGAAAGACCAACTAAGCAGAAGAGAAAAAAATTAGAAATGTATCAATACGTGAACCTTCGGAGAATTGTTTTCCACCTAGTAATCTGTTTAGGGTTTGTACCAATTTCCACTGAATGCCTTTAATAACCCTGTACAAGCAGTGCAAGATTACTCTACACAGTCACATGTTTTAGTCACCAACATGTTACGCCCAGGTTAATGAGGTTCTCCAAGGCAGAAACAGTCTGTTCTTACCCGATAGTGAGCAAGCTGCAGGGTGAGCTGCACAAAGGCATCAGGGCTGGTTTTTGCTTTCTTTATGAGTCCTTTCCCAAAAGTATCAAAATAAAAGGAACAGAAGTCCACATCATCTGCGAGAGCTATGGCAGTGCTCAGAGACTTCTCAATCACTTCTTGGCACTTAAATAAACAAACAAACACCTGTATGTCTACACACATGCATTCATAGCATTTGAGAGAACTATTGAAAAAGTGCAAGTACTTTTAACTGATAAACAGGAAATGCTGCTTTTATGCATGCCAGGAACATCATACCCTAAATAATCTCCCCTTAGAGAAAGAAGAGAAGCTATCTTTGCTAGAAAGTTAAAATTCAAAAAGTTAATAAAAATGTTTTAAGCTAGTACACATCCAAAAATAACTCTTAAAACACCCACCAGCATTAAAACTATTCCGATCAGGAGAATATAAAAGAATGACCTACAGTTATAGAATGGCAATAGTAGTGTGGCTTCCAAGCTGCCATACGTGCTTAATTAAATATATCACCAACCATTATCTTTTCATTCAAAATCAAAATCCAAATAGAAGGTGGCAGTTTTTCTTGAACTCAGGCAAAAAAACCTTAAAAAAATCAAATCTTATTAGGCATGTATATAGAACTACGAACACAAAAAAAAAGACACCTAGTCTAAAGCAACTATTAGACAAGAGTATTTGTTGTGACAACAGTAATGAAACCTCAGCAAGTGAAAGTTTATTTAATACAATCACTATTTTAAATAGGTGGCCACTTATTTTTGACATACAGCCAACCAAGAAAGCTTCTAGTAAAATGTCGGCATTTCCCAGTCAGAATTTTTAAAGATTGATATTTAAACCCCCTGACTTTCGAAGCAAACTGAGTAATGCCTATCGATGAAATACACAACCTACAGGACTCAAAAGAATTTAAAGCTGATTTATAGGGTTATCAATAATTACATAAATGATTTTACCGCTGGGGAAAAGAGAAGTTTCTTCCTCAAACCACTAAACCTTCTGTACTTACTTCTTCTGGAATTTCCCACTGCAGTTTGGTAGGAAGCGGAATATTCGGGTTGGTTTCTCCTTTGCAATGTCCATCTACTGAGTAGCCCAGTTCAAGATACTCAGTTGCCATTACATTCTGCAAAGAACGATACTTCTTCAGCACTGCAACACACTACTTATTGCTGTGGATTTAGGACTTCATAGTGAAATCAATATAACCTATTTTCACCACACAGCGAAATACAATATACAATCCATTTCCAATTACTGAAAACAACTGCAAGTGAAGCCCTCAGTTTTATCTCTCATTTTAAGGTATTTTTACTTGTGTTCTGAGTGGGAAGAACACTAGATGTGCACCAAACACTTATTCAATTACACTGGTGCATTTTGTCAGACACTACAGATTCAATCAAAAATTTTTCAATTCAAAACCCACCTCAAACTAAGTAGAAGTAAAAAACTAAACAGACTTATATCTCACAATCTTTTCTCAATTTAGATTCTAGAGAATTTCTTCAAGTTTGTTATCTGTCAAAACTTATTCATCAAAAAATAATTTATTTTAGAATAAGTGCAAATCTCTGCAAGAATTCAATTATTTTTAATATCTGTATCCCTTTCAAAATTGCATTTTATTTTACATGTTCTCCAGAGCTCTTGGGTGGGAAAGAAGAATGGTTCCAAGATGAACAACACAACTTGAACAGACATAAAAGGCTCTGTCTTGCAAGATACCAAGCATCCTCAATGTTAAAAAAAAAAAAATCCAGAAACAACAAACCCACAAACAAGCAAAAAGAATTAGCAAAAGATTTCAATCTGCTCAATATGGAAAGAAAAAGCTTGATGATTTATTTCTAATATCTTATTTTAATTTCATTTTCTCTTCATTTTCTGATTTCACTCAGTGGTCAGAACACGACAACTATGAAATAACGCTTAGTCCATTCTATTGTAAAAACAGACAATCTGTAAAGAGCTAATAACAGATAACTTTCTAGAAAATAAAATCTTACTTTGTTTCAGTCATCTTAATTCTTAGCAGAAAATGTACCAACTAATATTAAGTACAGATATATGAATTAAAAAATATATTACCATTTGTTAAAAGCAAAAAAAGTAACCCTCTTTTACTGAGATAGTCTACATTGCATTGCCAAGTCACTCTCAAATCAGTTTGGCCTTTTTTTCTTCCCTGGGTGGAGAACGCAATGAGGCTTTTTTTTGTTCTTACACACATGGAAACACTTCTCTAATAAAACTAGGAAATTACTTGGGGGACCAGTTTAGACCTAAGACCCATTTGCACAAATACATACAAAATCAAAATTAACTAATGCTTTTGAAATAGTTTTGATTGATTTGAGTCACATAACTATTTATAGGTTTAAACTTCAAAAAGCAAAAAGAAAAAATCAAAAAGGATTTCAAGTATTAAACTAAGCATATGATGAACAGACTTGGCAAAGTGAATTTATTACATTCATTGCAAATGAACACGAGATAATGTCAATAGCATACCAATCTACAGTTTACCAAATAATGCTTAGAGAAAAAGTTAAACTCTGTACTATTTTGGAAATTTTGAAAGTAAGCATGGGAGTTTTATAGCACAAGAAAGCTTAAGAGCTTTAGGAGCATGTGTATACAAAAATACAATGCCATATCAAAGAGGCAACAATCTGTGGATTTAAAACATAGAAAAGTTAGATGGGGAGCTCTATCACTTTTCTGCGAAGACATCTAAGCTCACTAAAACGCTGTCCTTCAAAAAAAAAAGCGGCCTCTTAAGCAAAGGTTTGGGATCTTTTTCAAATTCTACAGTTGCTGTAGACATAAGCCCCTAGGTCACTCATCAGCAGCGTGCATGCAAGGGATCAAAAGCAGCTGCTGACCTTCAGGGCTGCTTCAAGACTGCATCACATTATCTTCTGCATTAGCTCTTTGTAGCAAACACTCACCTCCCACAGGTGTCCAACAATAGGAGCATCTGCCCAGGAGTGCTCTGCATTCAGACCCATTCTGCCATTTTTGAATATTATAAGAGTGAATGTCTTATCAAACCACCTACAAAAGAAATCAAGATTTCTTTATGGCTTTGAACATTTCAAAAGCATTTCTATATTGTAATTTCCTCTCTCTCTAAAATTCACATTCAAATGCACTCGTTCTTATCCTTTTTTATTTAAGAACATTTAACTAAATAGACAGAAATTTGAACCTCATAAAGTTCAACAAGGCCAACTACAAGGCCTTGCACCTGGGTCAAGACAATGCCCAGTATCAACAGACTGATGGATGAATGGATTTAGCAGCTCTGCAGAGAAGGACTTGGGGATGAAAAATTCATCATGAGCTGGCAGTGTGCACTCGCAGCCCAGAAAGCCAGTCATGTCCTGGGCTCTTTAAGAAGCAGTGTGGGCAGCAGGGCAAGGGAGGGGATTCTGCCCCTCTACTCCACTCTAGTGAGATCCCACCTGGAGAGCTGTGTCCAGCTCTGGGGTTCTCAGCACAAGAAGGACATGGAGCTGTTAGACTGGGTCAGAAGGGAGTCATGGAAATGGCAAGAGCGCTGGAATATTTCTCCCATGAAGAAAGGCTGAGAGTTGGACTTACTGCTCAGTCTGGAGAAGTCTCTGAGAACACCTTCTTGCAGCCTTTCAATGTATAGAGGGTTTATAAGAAAAGCTGAGAAAGACTTTATCATGGCTCACAGTGACAGGACATGGGGCTACAGATATAAACTGAAAGAGGGTAAATTTAGATGTATTACAATGGAGAAATATTTTTTACAATGGACTTGTGACACACTGCAACAGATTGTCCAGAGAACCTGTGGATGCCTTGTCATTGCAAATGTTCAAGGCCAGGTTGGACTGGGCTTTGAGCAGTCTGATGTAGTGAAAGTTGTCCCTTTCTGTTGCGAAGGGGATTGGAACTAGATGATCTTTGAAGGTCTTTTCCAACTCAAACCCTTCTGTGATTCTATGCAATCTATCAACTTATAACTCATCACTAGTTCACACATATTAGCCAAATTCTAAAAAAAAAGGAGGCATTTTCCACAGAATTGATACTGCACCTGTCGTAACACCTGCCATGTATCAATGATTTTGCATATGCATCCAGTGACCTCACTGGATCCTCCTTCCTGTACCCCTGCTCGACGTCATCCAATGTCACAAAAAATGCTGCTTTTTCAACAGCATCTAGGGACTGTTTGTTCTTTCCACGGCTAAAATAAGCCTGACGAGCCTTAGCCCATGGTACTCTGTAAAAAAAAAGTTTGGTTTATAGCCACATTACATAAATTTGTCAATGTTTTATTACACTTAAAATCACTATGAGACATTCCTCCTACTTCTGTGGAATTCGACACAACTACTTTCATTGCATTCAAACTATGAGAGCTGTGAAAAGCTCTGACAATACTTGTACAGTGTAATCCTAGGAACCAATTCATGGTTCATCATCTCATCATGTGCAAAACTTCATCCTCAGAAATTCAACATTTCTGCAGATGCAATACCTACAGCATAGACCTTCTACACTTAAAACTATGCAAAAGAAAGTATCTATTATAAGGAAGAAGACAACAGTAAAAACAATAATCCATATCTATATAGGGTTGCCACTGCAAAATTCCTTTAACTCCACACAGTTACAGATGACTGAAGCACTGTTACACATCACCAATATACAAAATCAGTGACCAAGGTATACACAACTGACTGCAGGCTATTTTAAAATTCCAAATCCAGTATTCAATGATTATGTTATGCAACAACTTCTAAATACTAAACTTATTTAAAAAATAATAACCACCGTACCTATCTCCTGCAGTAAGAGCTGCAAGTTTCTCTTCACCAGGCTGAGGTTCTGAATCATCATCAAGAATTCTCTGTATTTGCTGTTCAACTTCTCGGGGTCTCAACAATCTGCCATCATGGTACAGCCACACTTTGAAGTACCGGCCCTTGTGATACACAACAATGTGTTTGCTGTCTTTCACATGCTGGAGGGTATCTAGAATTGCAATCACTTACGTGAACACAAAGCTGAAGTCTCAAAACACTAATGCACTAAATAACATCAAATGCCCACTGCATGCACTACAAGTTATTTCAGCATCTCATATTATTTCGTCACAAAGATTCCTGCATGAAACAGTCCAATACCCAGATCTGACAACGATTTGTGTATATAGCACCACCAGTTTTCACACTGGAGGCCAGCATTAAGCAACTAAAGCTGTACTTCTGTATCTGAAAAATAAGCACTAGTTATGTAGTCTGGTGAAGCAGTCAGCAAAAGAACATGCTAGACGAGTATGAGGAAAGGTATTTTTAAATCATTTGCATTCAGGTGCTAGACAACTTGTGGAGAGTCTTAAGAAACCCAAAATTTATACCATCAGCTTTTGTTTACATTTGTCCTGGGAGATGGAGAATGAATACTCCATATATAGCCAAAATGTGTAACGTTACATGAAGCAGAAAACCAGGCCACATTTTTTTCCTCATTTTACTATCTATATGGCTTAACTGGGATGAATTTAGTCATGAAGGCATTGTATCAAACCACAGGTGAAGTGGTTCACTCCACGGTATGTTTTGTTAAAAATCATGAATATTTAACAACTGCTCAAGTGATAGGATACGATGTTCATCAAGATTTTACCACCAATTAGTATGAAGATATTCCACAGATTTTTTTTCCTTTTTTTTCTTTAGGAACATAATATACATAAAATAATTGAAATCAGAGGACAAGGAATCAAGCTGCTCATGAGAATGTGTGAAAAATGTTTTTGCTACTCACTTAGACATATAGAGAATGACACAATTGTTTTTCCTTTAGAAAAACAGAAACAAAGAAAAATTGAAGAAGTATAATAGGAAATGCGAAGTGCTTAGGAGGAAAATAAGATAATTACTATGATACTGACAGTTAATTTGAAAGACTTTAAACTGGAGAACTGAAGAGAACCACTAAGATATAGAGGATGTATTTTAACCAGGAGTTAGTTAGAACGAGCCACTTCTGTGCAAAACTCATTTTAGACTGAAAGAAAACCAAATCTGAGGCCAAATGCAAACTGTTTATACCTTTTATTTTATTAAGGACAAGGAAGAGGCAAAGGTTGCACTCTCAGTACCTAAAGTATTGAAGTATTCTAAATAATAGTAGCTCAGAGACTACAGCTGTCCAATAGAGATTGAAAAACCTGCTCATCTATTTAAGCTATTGGTTATGACAAGGAGTAATCACACCAGGGATGTCCTTTTCCTCGCTTTGCAGATAAAGCTGGCTGAGGCATAGCTGAAAAAAAATTCCTTAACAATCTAGCAAAGTCCAGCAGCAGAACTGAGAGCAAAGTCCTTATCTGACACGTGCACCTACTGCTTTATCCACTACCCAATGCCACTTCTCCCCCTTATCCAACTTCTTACAGCACAGCAAATGTCAGCCCTCCAGCAGGGAAGAGTGGGCACAACCCTGTGTCTGTTCAGAAACTCTTTGTTTTGAATTCTGAAGTTGAGTGGGAGTAGCATGTTCAAAGGCAGTTAGAAACATTAGAGTGAGTTACAGCTCTCGAAGAAAGTAAAAAAAATATATCCTGTCTTCAAGCGACAGCCTGCACATGCATTCCCAATGGAGGTGACTAAACAGTAACTCCTGCTTGTATTTCACTGTGATCCTGCCACAATGATGCACTGTTGGATAAACAGGTGAACTCAACTCTAAGAGGCTCTTCAGCATATGACATGATCGTACACGTCATAGATACAAGCCTAGATACAGCTTAAGCTTTTGCAGAAAAACAAGAGCACAAGTCTCCACTAAAATCTGCTGTGAAGTTCTCAAAGAGTAAGAAAATGAATAGCAATGTTTTCTTCCACCTGCTGATTACAAATGGTAAGTCCTTCTAGATGCAATCTGACTCCTTTTACAGTGACAAAACTTAGGAAAAACAAAAAAAGGCAACAAAAAATGCCACTTTTAAGACCTCAAAAATCATCTTGAGCTTGGAAAAATGGAGAAAAATAAACATTATTTATAAATTAAAAAACAGGGCAGACAACAGTATCTTGAAGTTAGTTTTTTAATTTAAGGAGAAAGACCACTGAAAAAGCCTCCAAATCTCCTTAAAATGAAAAACATCCAGGCACTCTACAGCAATCCATTACATCCTGAGTCTTGGAACACAGTATTGATGTACACTTGTGCCAGTCAGATCTTTATCTGGAAAACCAGATTTTCAGCAGACAAGACACTAAGCCCTGAATTCAATCAAGGTGCTCATTCTCCTCGGCTGGCCTTGCTTACCTGATTCCTCTCCTGGGATACGGGAAGTATTAAACATCCTTTCCCACTGAGCTGAGCAGAGTGGAACAGTAGATCCCATCAGAAGAATCTGTGATGCAAATGTGCATTCAAATGTAATTTTGCATATCCGATTGGAAAATTAAAAAGTAAAAGAAAAAAACCCAGGACCTGGTTAAACACAGGCTTCAGAACAATAAGATTTATAGTACATTAATGCAGTGTTGAGCTTTTTCCTCCCTGTTCATGGTCTTTCCTGGAACTACATGTGAAAGATTCCATGGACATTCCAGTAGCATTATTTTTTCCCCTCCTACCAAAAGCTCACCCTTCATGAGGGAAGACTGAAGCTAGCTAGTGTCTGAAATCCAAAGAGCTCTCCATGGCTGGTCTGGATCCAAAACTTACACGTGCAGCATGCAGTACCCCTTAATTCATTCTTTAAAGCTATTTATGGCTGTGTAGGAACAAAAGTTCACATTTCCCAGATTTGTAGTTACATACAACTAATTACACCCCTTCCATGACCTTGAATAAAACTACTTAACTGTTTGCACAATATTTGTTTGCTACAATACACAGCCACTGGATAGTACAGAAACTCAAATGGGATTTAGCTTACCTGTCTTTTCGACCTACAAATTATTGCAACACAGGATTTTATCATCATCTTAAGCTCCCACTGGCCCCCTCTTGGTGTCAAGTGGCCTCCAGTCCTTTATCCCAACCATCCTGTACTGTATCCATATAATTCAGTATTTTTGATAGTTGGTAGTTTCTGCCCATGTGCAATTCAAGTGATAGCCAAGACGATTGGGACCATAAAAATTCGTAAAAATAAGACAATTCCTCTCCTCTCCCATTTTGAAAACTGATCAACTTCTCACAGACTGTGCTGAAAAAGATCAAAAGCCATTTAAACTGATATACATACCGGCTTGATTTCTTGTCTGTCCAGTTTTTTCCGATAGAGCAGGATGGCATGGATAACATTACCAGCTCTAGCTGCCTGCAGGGTTGTGGGATACAAAGAAAGGAAGTCCTGTAAAGTAGACAAGAATCATAAGTTAATGATTACCATACTACATTTAAAAAAACCCTGATAGTACTTCTCATCCACATCCTTAAAAGTTTATTCTGGACTATACAGAAAAAGCTTTAAAATTTATGAAGTGCGCAAATGCAGTGAGCTGATGAAACTTTTCTTCAGCAGTCACAATCTCCTTAAACATTATTAATCATTTGAGTAGAAAAGACAATGCTACATAAAACTTGATCCAAGACCATCATATTTCTTTTTTCCTTTTTATTTTAGAGTCTTTTACAACTTCTACTTCCTGTACAGACATTTACTAGTATGAGCACATACCTCCTTCAACTGTATTACCCATGAAGTTTTACATGGAGCTTTTGAAAGATTGCTTTTTACACTAAGGACAAAACTGTTTAAGTCAAGACTGCATGAGTTTGCCAAAGTGGCAGCTGTGCTAGGGTTGTTAAGAGAGGTGCTTGAAGCACTTCAAGTATGTGATATACTTGAAGGTACATGAAGACACTGGCAGCAGGTTATACTAGAAGAAAGAAAAACAAAGGTTACATACTCAGTGCCAATGGATTTCCTAAGCAGAACGGTACCATGAAGTAAGATACCTGCCAAAAATGTTACAGTGCTTGGCACATAAGGTGTTTATACGATTTACCTACCATTGCAAAATAGTTACTATTAACCATAATCGGTCCACGTCCTCTAAGGTAGATATATTCTTCCCACCAATCACTAACCTGTAGCAGGAAGGAAAAACAAAAGCAGTAAAATCTCATCATTTCCACAGTTTATGTCTTCCATGGTGATGGCTCCACAAGACAACATTCCATACAGAAGCAGGAAGGAAACTGCTAGTTTGCCTCCCTATTTCGAAAAAGACAACAACCCCCCACCCTGCTAAATTCCATCAAACCTCAGGGAAAACAGGGAAAAAAAGGGGTGAGAGAACTAAATTAAATTCAGCTATATTGCTCTTATAAGGTTCCAAAGAAGTCATGATCTCCACATAATATTTAAAATGTATCAGATCTCCCGAATGCTTTACAGCCTTTGCCAGGACAGATTAGGCTAGCTGGGTACAGGTATCATAGATAATATATCAAGAAGGAATTACATTACAGTTCTCACATGATGTTGAGGGTTGGATTCTCTTTTTGGTAAGAAAAAAAAAGAAAAAAAAGAAAAGATAGGCCAAAAACTCTATTGTTACAATTCTTATTTTTCTTGTATATGCCTTAGCTGCTCTATATTAAAAAATTGTTCTAAATCGCTCTTCTAAACCACCTTGGCAGCCAGGTCCATTGCTGAGTTATCAAGCTCAACAAGCAAATAAACAAACCCCAAAAGCAATCCTAACAGCAAAACGCTCCAGAACAACAAAACGCAAAAGAAGGATTCTTTTTTTCAAGTTTCATCCACCTTTGCTCACCACACTGTTTACCAAATCACACAAATTATTTATGTGCAAAGTTGCATGTACTTTAAAAAAATATTAAGCAGTTTCAATTTCCTTCTTTTACGTTTAAGAAATAATGGAACTCAAGCCAAAAAGAGCACCAGTGAACAAATTATGTAATTCGAACAACTGAGCCTCCTATTTATCTACTCACATAATTGGTGGCCCACCAGGATTTTAGCTTCAAATACCACTGAAGCCTTGGCCCCAAATTACATGCAAAATCTTTGGCAAGACCCTCCATTCTTTTGAACTGTTCATCATTCATAAGTGGTCGAACTGACTCCAGATACTGGAACATGGGAAAAGAATTAGCATCAGTACAGGAACTAACACGTAGCTTCTCACCATTCCTACATAAAGCACTTTAACAGTAAACAAAGATTATTCAGTCTCAATCCAAAATGCTGCAAATACTGTGTTTTTAAAGTAAGAGTACATGCTCTTCTAAATGTCTGCTGCAAACTTCAAAAAATATTTTTTCAGACATTTGTCAGCAAAACACAACTGGAAGAGGTAACTTTTCTGAAGATTTTCCTCTCCAAAGGGTAAGATATGCTGCTTCTCCAGTAGCAGAGGTTTTTTTTCCTTCTCTAAAAATCAAACCTTCAGTTTCTGTGACATACTGCCATATTCGCACACTTTGCTACAAGGTTTTGTGTCATAAGACATACATTTAATAACACACACTGTACAACCCGTGGAGGATCACAAAAGTGGTGTGCTTCAAAAACCCTGGAAATCACGCTTTGTGGCACAGCCTTACGCCAACAGGCATCACGTCACCCAATGCGAGTCACACTGGCTTCAAACTGTCACCAGTTTCACTGGTTTGTCATAGCCTTAACTTTAATTTCCATGCAGAAGTTTGAATCTGTTACACCATATTAACACCGCCATGCAGTATGTCATGAGACATGGCAAAAACACTCCAAAAGGTATCTAAGTATGGATTCTGTGTTACTGAAGAAAATAAATTGGTGACTGTACATACCCTATTAACTGTGTCTTTAACAGCTGGAACTGGCAATCGTGGCAGAGATGTCTGGAAACTGTATAACATAGGTTTACGCCCTGAGAAGAGTTTTACAAGGGCCTGAAGAAAAGCAAAAACAGAATACACACATCAAATTATTAGGCCCAACAAAAGTAAAATGACAGATTAAATGTATAATGTAACTCACAGTTCTTTTCACTGGTAAATTATACTGTACTAGGTTTAGGAAGCTACCATATTTATCACCGTTTCACAAGTTAAAAAAAATGGCCTTGACAGAAACTAACTTCCTAAAGGTTAAACAACGTATCAGTGGAAGAGCAAGATAGGCACAGTCATTCCTGACTTCCCAGTCATTTTGCCGTCACAGACAAGACTGCTGTTCATGTATGGCACACCTTGATCTCAAGATAAAGACAGTTACTTAGCACTTCTTTTCTTCATACATTTCCCTCTGGAAAGATTAAAAGGACCAAGTCTACCAGTTGATCTTTTACTACTACATAGTAGATATTACAAACATATCTAAATTGTGCTTCAAAACACAATCATTATCAAGCCTGTGACTCAACTAAGGTTTCTAGATAACTACAGTAATCTTTAAAAGTAGTACTTATGCTTTGGTATCATGATTTAATGTTTTCCAAAGTTACAGCTCAACATCAATAATAGGACTGATGTCACAGGGAGTTAATTCAAGCATGAATCAATCTCAGGTAGTCTACTGCATGATTTGAACATACCAAATTGTGCAAGCATGCCAGTGTTATACTCAGTGCTTGTGTTACAAAAACCCCCAGCAACGAAACAAAAAAGCCAGAGACAACTTAGCTTCAGATATTACAGCATCTCCTGTGTTCCACAGGAGAGCGAAAACAGAAGGAGCAGTTCTGCCTACCACTGCTTTTCAGATGCAGCACACACTAAGCTGAAATTCTAGACCATGCAACTTCCAGGCCACTCATGAAAGGATTTTGACACTGCCATCCTATTTCAGCATGAAAGTAAGGTCAAGTTTTATACCAACAATCCAGTGGAACCTTTATTGTCAAAGTGTAATCTTGGTCCAATACACAGGATAGTATATATAAGCCAACAGACAAGACAGAATAAAACAGGGGACGTCATTTCACTACTAATTCTGAAAACTTCTCCTACCAAAACCGCTAGAATGTAGAGTTTTTCCTCCCTCTCAGCTTCCTGGGTCAGCACAGCTGGAGGAGATAATTTTAGGCAGCACAGAACAACTAAGAATTGCAGAGTATTACCAGCAACAAAGGCCTCCCTGCAAATGGATCTGTATCAGAGCCATCAGATGTACGTGGGGTCCATCACAGCAATCTACCCAATGAAATCTAGTTGAGCTTCAGGACAAGATAATTTTGAAAACAGGTGGGAAAGAAAAAGCTCAGCTTTTCATCTGGAAATCTAATTTCACACTTGGAGACAATTTTATTCCAAAACTCTTAAGCCAGAAAAGGCTAAAATTATTGTCAGAGAGTACCTGCTCCACTGACTAAAAACAGCAAACACATTTCACAATGGTTATGTCTTAACCAAACTTGTAACAGAGAATTTATAATAGCTTGAGACTAATAAAGTGATCTGACAGACACACATTTCATTACATCTCTGATTTCATACGCAGACACGACAAATAATGTCATTCTAACATGTTGCATCTGTTCACACATGATTACCACTTTTTAATTAATTTTTTAAAACAGCAACTAATATTTGGATTTTCCCCTTAATACTGATACGGGAAATTTGACTTTACAAGGTGAAATATGCTGATTAAAAGTGCCACCAGACTTCCAACCAGCCTGGAAAATCACTTTGTACTGTGACTGAAATTCGAGTTCAGGTTTCTGATCTGCATGACCATTTGAAGAGAAAATAGTATTATAAAAATCTAAAAAGCTAAGGTAGTTGGAGCTGTTTCACTAGTGAAGCGAGTCTTCTCTTCTGTTGGGTCTGGTTAAATAGACCTTCATAGTAAGTACAGATGAGACACTGTTGGGCAAACACCTTTAGTGTCCTGTATTTTTAAAACATACATAATACACAACAAAATACATATGCAACATATATGATAGACAAAAATTTATAAATACAATATGCAACAAAGCATGGTAAGTAGCATTACAGTTCGTACTGTTTTAAGGTTGATAAAGCAATATTAAGAGCTTTAAAGTATCTATCTGGTAGGACATGCTGAAAAACAAGGCAGCTACAGCTCCAAGCAATTGACAGAAAGCCTTACCATTCAGAGCCTCTGGACTGTACCAATTCGAGTCATGAGGCTGATACCGCTTCCAGGAGAAACCATCAATTAGAAATTCCATTTGTAACAGACAAACATTAAACTCTATTTTAGTCTACACCACTCTGGATACCTGCCCTTGAATATCTCCCATAGTAAATCATGACCTGTGCTTAGTTTAACACACATCCGTTAGTTTTTGAGCCTGCAGAGACTAATTTTAGCATAGTATGGAAATCAAGCTATTTCTACAACACGGGCAAAAGTGAGATGGAACAAGTAGTACTGAGTCCAAGTAGTAAAACCCCACTTCATCTCTTGCAGCACCTACATTTCCTCACTTTATACCTATCACATCCTTTAAGAATCCTTTTCCAAAGCACCACAAGAATCCATGGGAGACCACACTCACTGTATCTTTATCTGAAAACTGCATAACATGCTACCTACAACTTATGCTTATTCCCTAACTTATTTTGGAGGCATACCAATAAATCAATTGAAAGGACATTCAATAATATTTTCTTCAAGCATAAGAATAATTTTACAATGGATGACTAGAAACCCTAACATTACAACAAAGAATTAGGAAAGCACTTTCTGCAAGGACAAGATTCTTTATTGCTGCAGCCCAAGGTCTTTAAGCTGTACTTGCACATAGAGAAAAAGTAGGCATAGAGTCACACAGGCCCAAGGTGTTGGCAAATTCAGAAGTTATTCTTGAAGTGTTTACTCTTCCTTCTAGAAGACCATGATGACTAGTTTAATTACACCATTAGAAGGGTGACAGTAGAAATAGCTACCTAAGAGCCTCCTGTCCCATGACACAAAAAACACAAAAAAGGAATAAAACTACAAAATTTTCTTTTAGGGCTTTGAACACTGATCAGTTAGAAGTTAAGATGAAACGAAGCCAACATATCCTTACCATCCAAAACTTGGTGCCAGTAGTAAGCTTGCCATGCTCAGAGAACATCCAACCATGGTAGGAGAGCAGCATTTTCAGGGAGTAGCGCATTGTGACAATAAGGGCAACCCAAAGCCCTGTGCCAAAAAGTACTCCACTCACGATGTTCTGTGTTTGGTTTGACATATAGCCACTGTTTAAAACAAAAGCCAGCATACGCCAGTTAGTGTCCATTTACGTTCCAAAGAGAAACTGGTACGGCAAGCTAATAGTACTACAGGCAGG
This sequence comes from Rhagologus leucostigma, assembly GCA_013397725.1. NCBI lineage: Eukaryota > Metazoa > Chordata > Aves > Passeriformes > Rhagologus > Rhagologus leucostigma. The sequence goes on from VZTD01001645.1 coordinate 1,642,711, forward strand.
CCTTACACAAACTTTATGCCTGCCTACCCTGCTTTCCTAAATTCCTTTCCAAACACCTTTTCATGCAGCAACATTAAAGGCCATCAAAGTTTCCAAATGTGCTTCCCAAATACCCAGAAAACAATGCAGCAATACTGGTACAACAACCTCCCTATTTCATATCCTCATACATCTGTTTATTTGGCTTACCATGTCACAAACATACTGTTCCAAAACTGATACATTTTAACAGGAATAATTTACCAGGAGCTTTAAGAGTAGCTGCAAATAAAACTGATCTCCCTTTAGAGGAACAGTAACCTTTCAGTCTACTTACGTTGTATCAAGTGTTCGGTTGATCTTAGCTATTATTCCTAAGGAAGGATCAATTTTGGCATACATTGTTGACATCACACCCACAACTACAATAAGCCAACTAGATGGGCTAGCAGGATAAACGCCGGTGATAATTCCATTCTGGAAAGAAAAGCCTTCACATAATTTTTTCATACCAAAGTGATTGACTTCATATTACCATGGAAAGAAACAAAAATTAACACATTTAAGTCATTTAGTCATAAACAAGTAAAGATTATCCAACATTTTCTTACATATGGTTATCTCAGGAGTAGGGAATGGATTTACTTGTCTGATTACTACAGAAAATTGTAACAATGATATCAGCAATGAAAGGAACTTTTACATTCTCTTGTAGAAATCACTGATCCTGCTGCAAGTCATACTAGAAGTACTGAAACTAACAACTCTAAAACAAATAACACTTCAATAATCTCAATTTACACTGAGTTAGACCTTTCTAAATGAATACATGGCAAAAATATTCTACTGAACAAGACACTGAGAACCAGAATTAATGTTTTTATATAATTTAAATGGTCCTTCTCATAGCTTTATAAGAAAATTCTAATAAGATTGCTCTTAACATGTTTATATTTTTGAAAGAGATGTCGAAGATAGCCTGTAGTTTACGTAGTTTGCCACTAATGAAACAGATAGTTGCAATTATAACCCCATGAACAAAACAATAAATTCACAGCAATCTACATCAAATACCTCATCAGAAACAATACTACTTAGCCTAAATAAAGAGTGGAGGCTTGTACCTCTAAGAGATATGACACTAAAGATCACAACTAGTCGTATTTTTGACTTCTACTAAAAGATTACATAATTACATGGTACATTTTGAAGAGAATGAAGTCAGTTAAAGCTACTGTTAATTTCTACATCTGCTTCACCTTGCTTCCATAGAATAAATAAAAAATATGTACCCTTTCGGTCTTTATAGTATCACCCAGTGCTATCTTCCTCAGTATCCTTTGTCTTCACTAAATCTCACTTCAGTCTTCCATAATGAGGAACTTTACTTACCATAAAGAAAAAAAAAAAAAAATCGATTTTCCCTAACAAAATTCAGTAAATTCATAAAACATTAAATAACCCTGAAGTTTGGTGGACTTAACCAGTTTAGCATACCTTGAATCTGATGAACTTCTTCTTCCATGAATAGACACCAGATAGGTAGATCTGTTTGAGTGCCTCATGGCTCATACGCAGGTCAATCCCATCTGGAGTTACTGTAAATTGAAAAGCTACTGCCTGATGAGCTTCTGCCATTTTCAGAGAGAGCTCTGTCAAAAAACAAAGTTAAAAACAAGTATTTTCTTCTTGTCCAAAGGAACCAGGACCTAGTCCATTTCTAGCAAGATATTTTCTACACCATAATTTTGGCAAAGATTTCCAAGTATGAAAAATTTACATATAGTACTTGCCTCTTCCTTACAGGCTACGCTTGCACTTCAGTCTGAGTGTCCTGAATTTTAATTAAGGCACCTCTTCTAACAACAACAGCTGCAAACAGAAACAAAATACTCGTGTAACTAGGGCGTTTTGGCAGCATCACAGATAGCTGCATATCACCTGTACATGCAATACATAAAAAAACCAGAGCAGACCAGAAAGTAAAAGCCATAGCATTTACAAAAGCATATCACAGATACACAGCATCTTACTTCTCGAAGAAGATTCAGAAAATGTTTTATTTGAAATGAAACGTATCTAAAGTTTTCACCTCAGCTAGAAAAACAAAGCTGCTTCTGGCCATATCTTCTCCCAAAATTTTTTTCATATCCTAATTTCAAGCTGATTACTCAAAGCAATGAGAGACTATAGTCCCTGTGGCTCCGTGCTGTGACTGGCAAATAACTGCAAAAATCAAAACTACGCAGAGTTGAGGAAACCAAATTACAACTGTCAGAAAAATTACCTTCCCATAAAAATCTGAAATTATGATGAAATTTCATGGAATTGCAGCTCACTTTAACTGCCCAAACAAATATCAACAACCACGCCAATATAGACAGAAGACAATTATACTGGGCAGCCATAAAAGACTCAAACAAAAACCACTGGAAGTTAAAACAGAAATGTAAACCCAGTGTAGCCCCAAGAATCCCACCACGTGCCTGAGAGTGTTGTGCAAACACCTCTTGAACTTTGTCAGACTTGGGGCTGCAACCATTTCTCTGGGAAGCCTGTGCCAGTGCTCAACCATCTTCTAGGAGAAAAACCTTTTCCAAATATCCAACCTAAACTTCCCCAACAGAGCTTCAGGCCGTTCTGTCAGGTCATGTCACTGGCCACCAGAGAAGAGATCAGTGCCTGCCCCTCCTCCTTCCCTCACAAGGAAGTTGCAGGCTGCAATGAGGTCTTCCCTCAGTCTCTTCTTCTCCAGGATGAGCAGCCCAAGTGAACTCAGCTGCTCCTTGTACAGTCTCCTCTCTAGACCCTTCACCATCCTCATAGCCCTCCTCTGGACTCTTTCTAAGAGCTTTATATCTTTTATCATATTGAGGCACCCAAAACTGCCCCCAGCACTCGAGGTGAGGCCGCCCCAGTGCAGAGCAGAGCGGGACAATCCCCTCCCTTGCCCGGCTGTGCCTGATGCCCCCAGGACAGGATTGGCCCTCCTGGCTGCCAGGGCCTGCTGACTCAGATTCAACTCACCAGTGACCAGGACCCTCAGGTCCCTTTCCCCAGCACTGCTCTACAGCCTCTCATTCCCCATCTGTACACACACCTAGGGTTGCCCCAACCCAAACGCAGAATGTGGCACTTGCCCTTGTTAAACTTGTTGGAAATTCTAGAGCTTTTCTTAGTTTCTGCAACCAGCATTTGTACATAAACACCCTGGAAATTATTCCTACTAATCATTAATTCAGACAAATGTTGTTTGAGCACACACAATTAGAATGTAGATTTTCACAGACAGACTCTATGCATAACATTGAAATGGTCCAATTTATGTATTCCTGAGGACCCCATCACGATTCCAAAGTTGGTCTCTTGGCCAGCTTAATTTATTAGCTTACCAAAACTTTCATGCATAGCCCTAAAAACAATACCCTCCTAGAAGCGTGACTAAATGGTAGTGGAATTTATTATCCCGTCTTGTAGGTCAGGATTCAAGGGCAAGTTTTAGATTAAGATTTTCACTGGTACAAAACACATTATCAGTACCAAGTGTTTAAAGGTTGCACTGGCATTTCTGTGTAAGTAAAAGAAAAAAAAAAGTACAACTACTTAACCCTTTTTAAATCCTAAATGCTAAAATTTACATTTTGTTTGCAAACCTAAAGCTAGTAATTAAATTCTGGTAGACTGTCATCCTCTGTTGAACAGCACATGAGGACCAACCAGTGCAATTTAGGTGAGCATTTCAAAAGCAGTTTATTATGACCTAGTGCTGCTCCTCTAGCCTGTAAATACTCTACTATATCAAAGTCATCTGAAACACAAAGAATGGGTGCAAAGGTGTATGAGTAGACAACCAGGGAATACAAGCACTGGGAACGCAGTAATAACAGTAGGCTTAGGAAATAAAGACACAATAAAGAAAGAGAAGGAATACTCGGCAGAGATGAACAAGGTAAGTGCTGCTGCACATCATCTATTAAGGTTGCTGACCAACAGGCATGGATTCTTTGCAATATTTAATGTGCCTGTCCCTGGACCAGCCTACAGTGATCCATCTCTGCAATACAACTACTGCTACAGTGCCTAATGGCAATTCACAGATCTTGCAAATCCATCAACCACTGCTCAAGTTTTAGAAGCTGTGTGCTGGGTGAATCAAGGCAGCTAAAGCTCACAGTATCCTACAGATAGTATGCAAATGATTTATGTGTGTGCAGCATCTGGTTAGGATAACAAAGAAGAACAAATGAGAAGAACGCAAACCAGCTTTGAACACCAGTTTCAAAAGCTTTAACGCAAGCCCTGCGTGCCCTAGTAACAACTGCAATTTGTAGTACTTAATGACTCTGTCACTAACAACTGCTTATACGGGCCCTGCTGTAGGCAAGTATGAGGAAGTCCAAGTCAGCTGTCCGTTCATTCATTTAAATTGTTCATCACTAGCTGACAAGACAGCAATAAAACAGGCAGAGGCAGGAGTAATACAGGGTCTAACCTGAACTCAGCAGGGTTTACAAAAGCATTCAAAGTTAAGTATTTATCATATGTTCAGTGGCACTGTTAAGATTGGGATGATAAAACCCCAACAAACACATACAAAGAACCCAACCGGATCTGCATACAGAGAATCAGGCACCTGGATTTGTCTCAAGAAGGGCCAAGAGGTTCTGCTCAGTTCACTCATGGAATTTTGTGTTCTGCAATGCCAGTGTCATAAGTACAAGATCAACTAGTTTCTGTTACCCTTCAATTCCCCTGTGACTTCTCAGCCTGGAAATTTGTATTTAACCTCCTCTTTGTTTCTGAATGGAAAGAATTTCAGGAACCCTTTCGTTTTTAAGCACATGCTTTTTTTTACAGTCCAAGGCAGAAAAATATTATAAATAGCGTTAAGAATTAATAGTCAACCCTGTCATTTTAATGAATTAAAACTTAGCATTTCCATAGAAATAAATAAGCTTCATTACAGAAAATATTCCTCATTCCCAAATGAAAAAAAAATTAATCCAGCAAGAATTAATCCTGAATCAACCAAATGAGCCCTGAAAACAAATGCAGTCCAGTTCTAGGACTGTATTGCTTGACATTAAGATGTGAAACAATAAAACAGCTTGTTTCTTTTCATATTCCTTTTCTTTACTTAAGAAAACCATAAGCCTTTAAGACTGCCCTGAATTATGATGGCAGTATACCAAAGGCTTCCCGAAGTCCGCTTCTTTGAACACTTGTTTTCCTCCTTAAAGGCCAATTTAATCATAAGCCGCGGTACACTTCCCCTCGCTGCATTCCTGCGCTGCCACGTGCTCGCCAGCAAAGTAGGTAAAAGGGCACAGGCGGAGCCTTGGACTTTTAAACTTGACTTGCCACTGTTCCTGAGGCAGCACCCACATCAATCACTTAACCAGCACTGAAACAATAGCGTCTTCTAACTGCGGGCATATTTCTGCACAGCATATACTAATTAACCTCGTTCCCAACAGAGAGCCATAAACAACAGCTTTTGACTTTCCTAGCAGCTTGGCAGAATCTCACTCAAAGGGGAAAAAAACCCCCAGCACAATAATGTCTACAACTAATCTGAAATGGCTATTTTCATTCTTTTCAGTGTTCTCGTAACATTAATGTATGTTAAAAAAACACATACTTGCACCTTAAAGTTTGGTTTATTGATTGTTTGCGAGTTTTTTTCCTTTTATTTAAAGAAGAAAGATGTCTGTTCCTTGCTCTTATCTGGTTTTACTTAAATTCAAACATGCTGTAACAGCTGCAGATGTTTCTCCTTTTCCTTTTTCATACCTCTGCTTGAGCCAAACTAAACTAAGCACAATTTTTTACTCATTGTTATAAACAAACACTGCTAGGCTGGATGTCCCTTTTAAGTCAAGAAAACACATTGCACACTAGAAAGCCTATGATGTGCTGATGGTCTGAAAAACTATGCTGCTACATCTACTATGCATAAAGCATCCTCAGACTGTTATTTTTGCAGTTTCAGGACATTTACACTGCAAAGACTGAGGTTTAACTCACAGACCTCATGACTTCAGATTGCAGACACTGAACAGTCAGTGTTAGGGCTTATGTGTTCCCACAATCACAGAAGGAGGTGAGGGCTTCAGCTCTGGAAAATCTGAAGCTAAGAGAGGTCTCATGTGCAGGATGCTTCCATTTAAGTCAGGTGTGCAAGAAGTTACCACTGGTTGGCAATGTCTCTCTGAAGCACAGTGAAAGAACTGCCACGTGCATTTTAAAAAGCACCAAGCCATGATACAAAAGCTAATTGCATTACAGTACACTGCACAAAACCAGGTATTAATTCTTGAAGCAGTTATTCCTGGAAATGCTATTGAGTATGAATCTTTTTATGTTTCTGTAGACTTCATATGCTTTACATGGATAGTGCTAAAAAGAGTAAAGTCACCACCTACATCTCAAAAAAAAGCAGATCCTCAGCTTTAAGAGGATGTCACTTGCTTCCCGTACATTGCTTGGCTCAAGCAATTCACTTTTTTCCCCATTTCCTCTTCCTCCTGAATAGAAAACCCCTGCTATTTCTCCTTGTCAGGATTCTAAACATCTAACGAAAAGAGACATATTACTTAAACACAATTTTCACATCTAGAGCTCCTCTCCCTGCAAAGGAAGCTAACAACTGCAGAGGAAAACTGAAGAGGTCTCATTCACATGATCTCGAACAGCTAAAACCCCGATGAAAGACTTAATTCTATGACTCTCACTTCAAGGTAGGTTGATAATTTAGTTTCAGTCTCTCCTCACAGGTTTCTGACACCTATTCATAAATTAGCTTTTATATGCAGGGCATATGACTGTCAGTCAAACCAAGCTCACAAAACAATTCTCTCCAATTATTCTACTTGGACAATCAAAAATTGATAGTTTTCTACAAAAAACTTTTGCTTTTTTGCAAAAAATTTTCTGCTGCATACAGTTTCTCTGAGAACATGGCCGCATACCACCACACACAGGTTTGATACCATCAGAGCTCTCAAACAGACATCCTTGGCACCCAAGCCACAGAGGGTTCATAGGTGGTGGGTAGACTTGCAGCATTACAGGTATGATGGCAGTTCTGAGTTTAGAATTACCTGTATCATGGCATTTCTGAATTCAGAATTACCTGGAAGCCCTCATAACTTCAGGCACATACAAGGTACCACCAATAAAGCAATGAGAAGCATCTTATCACAAAGACTTTGTCTTCTGACTCCTGCCAAGTTCCAACTAGGCAAGCTTGGAAGCAAAAAAAAAACCAACCCAGAACAAAACAAAAGACCAACAAACCACAACCGAAACTTGACCCTAAAGAATTCTTCATTCGTTTCTTAAAATAAACTTACAACTTCAAATTTTAGCTTGGCACTCCAGTTTCAAATAGAGACTGGTGAGGAGAGAAGTGTGATACTAAACTATTTAAAATGACATTGTTTAAGGAAGCTTTCAAGACGGGAAGTGGAGAAAAATATCAGATGAAAGTATATTAAACCAAATTTTAATTAGTAAACATACTTAAAACTATATTAAAATTTCCATTTAAAGGTAGACACCTTGAATGAAGAATGGTTTTGGAAAACCAAGCAAGTACCTCAAAGCCTTGGTCTGACCCCAAACCAGTTTATTTAAAAGAGAAAAGTGAGGGAGAGGGAATCTATTTCTATTAACATGCAAATCAGTAAGAGTTACTGTTTGAATGTTAAAAGCAGCCACAGAGAACTGGAAAATAATTCTGGAGTTCCCAGAAGTTCTTGTAAAAGGCTTTAACTCTGAAACCTCTTTAAATATTGAAAATACTGAAGAAGTTTTATCCAGTATTTTGCTGTCCACACATCAGATTTCCCTCCAGGAGGTGAGCTTGCTACAGCTTTTAGAAGAGAACAGACACCCAAAAAGTTTATTTTGTACGTTTAGTGATAACATACTTTGACACTTTAGGGTAGCTCACTGAATTTTAAGAGTCTGAGGACAGACTCAATGAAATCAAAGCCAGTATTTAAACACTTGAACATCGAGCTGTGTTTGTGCTGAGACAGTGACCACGTATTTTCTCACAGCTGTGTAAGCCATCACTCTAGAAATTTGCATTTTCTATCTCCCAGAAAGCCGAAATTATGAATGCATTTTATACAAATCACTAACATGCTACAAATACAAATCCACTAACATATACAAATAACTTTGCATGCTCAAATCTCTTGATTTCATACCAGGCATTAAATCAAAAGAAAGAGAATTCCAAACACTGAGATGTCTATCCAATCTCTTCAGGCATTATTTCCACATTTCACTTGGATTTCTGTTATTGATGGTCCTGCCAGTCCAAGCCTTCAGTACCACCTACACAAAGTATTCAGACTAGACTATGGCAGCTGACTTTGCCTAGACAGTGTGCTTGCAATGAAATGATATATAGTGAAGCACAACAAAGCCAGTGCCAACATCCTCAAATAACTTCCTAGCATGTTAGTTTATTTCCACACTTTGCCACTTACTACAGTTTAATTGACCTATACAGTCAACCCAGAAGTGGATGCAAAAAAAAAAAACCAAACCAAACCAAACAACAACAACAACAACAAAAAAAAACCCAACAAAAACCCCCCACCCACCAGAGGAAAAAAAAACCAAACTGAAACTGCACATGGATTTACAAGAACAGGGAATGAAACTGAGAGCAGTGGCTGATAAATGAAAGGTTTTCACTGCCATCCAGATGGACCTTGACAGGCTGGAGCAACAGGCAGGCTGAAACCTTGTGAAGTTCAACAAGGAGAAGTGCAAAGTCCTGCACATGGGGAGGAGTAACCCCACACACCGGCACACACCAGAGACTGGCTGGCTGGAAAGCAAAGCTCAGCAAGCTGCATGTGAGCCAAGAAGGTGCCCTTGCAGCAAAGGCTGCAGAGGATTCTAACAGAATCCTGGGGGGCACTAGAAGGATTCCTGCCACCAAGTTGAGGGAAGTGACGCTTCCCTTCTACTCAGTGCTGGTGAGGCCCCATCTCAAAAACTCTGTCCAGTTCTGGGCTCCCCAATGAGAGAAATGAAACTGCTGGAGAGAGTCCGGTGAAGAGCCAGTACGAGGATTAAGGGCTTGAACCATCAAACCTGCAGAGATGCTTTAAGAGATTTAATGTAAGAGTCTTCATAAGACATCTGCTGCAAAAATTAAACTTATAGAGCACTAAGGCCTGAACAAGAAATCTTGTGCTTCAATTGTTTTAAATGAATAACATACCTTGAAATTCAAATTGGTAGTAGCAGCCAAATATTTGAAAAGAGCAAGTTTGGAGTATAAAAGAAGCTGGACTTTGCAGGATGAACTCTTTAGAAAATGATTCATCTCAGTGTTTCAACGTTATTCCAGTAACTTTGCCTTCTCTAAAAAGCACCAATGTGCCATTATACAAGGTTTTCAAATGTATGTTGGTATTTGAAACACCACTACCTTGTCCAGTGAAAGTCTACCAGTCTTAAGGCAGCAGGTAGATTTCTGGAGCTGAGTTTGAGTGCCACGTATTTTGCAGTGATATGGTGGAAAAACCATACAAGCTCCTAAAAAAAAATAAGCTTGAAATTCAATGTTACATGTATATACACCTATCTAGAGAAAACATAGACTGCTCCTATCAAATTAAAAACTACTGTATTATTAATAATAAAACTGATGTGACTTCAGTAAAGTATATGGAGGTTTTTCATGGAGTTTGCTATAAATACAGTAATTTCAGGCACTGAAGTATACACTGTACAGCAGCATCCAGCACTGACTCAGTAACTCAAGGTCCCATCCACTCCTGGATCAGATAGTGGTGGGGAGGCAGTCACTCACATGAATGCCAAAATTCTGCCCTACTGCAAGAGGATCAATAAGGTAAGGCAGCTAACCAGAGAATAACAAAAGGATGCCAAAAATGCTTCTACTTGTGTGCACGTGGTGCTCCTTTGATGCATTTGAACAAAATTAAAACTAAAGCTATAGAAAAGGCATTCAGTTTAAGAGAAATCTAAACAAACAGCAAATTTGTCTAGAGTTCTATGCCTTTCAAAGCAAATTCAGGTCTTGTTCCATAGAACCTTCAGTAAACAGTATAAAATATGCAGCTGGAACATTTAAACACATGAACAAAAAGACAGTCTGGTCTCTCATATCTGTTTCTTGAATATTCTCGTAGGTAATGGCACCTTCCTGTATACTGCAGTTACGCAAAAAGGTATCAAGATACCAAAGCCTCAAAAAGAGCAGTTCATTGAGCTTGTACTTAGCTCATGTGACATTCCACAAGGTGCTGACTTCGGAACTTACTATAAAGATTAACCAGACACAGTTATTTGCTTGAGAATTTCTATTTCTAAATTGCTTCCTTGCCTACTAATCTTCAATAATGTCTAATCATGCTTCAGTATATAGGATGACACTGATACTTGCTGCTTTCAAGTCTTACCAATAACTCAGCTATCTTACAATGACTAATCATATTTTACAGACACAAAATCTTTAGGAGAAATATGAGAGGAGTGAAGCCAAATCATATCAGTGCAAAAATTAGCCACGAGGATTAAATTTACTCAAGGCTTCTCAGGTGAACCTAATGACTGTGGCATAGAAATAAAACAGAAACCGAAGAGTCGCTCTCCTTTAAAAGTTGAATTAACATAGCTCTGATGAAAACAAAGTTAACCTGACAACCTGACAGGTGTTCTCATGATGCTTTAGTTAGGACAAGTTCTCATATTTGGTTATTGCTAATCATTGGCTCCAATCCTTCCCACCCTCACCTACACCTGACAGGTGTGGCCTCCTGGAATTGCAAATGTCTTTAAGGATTTCTCACAATTAAAAGATGAACAAATGCTGTGGTTCAAGCTGAGGTGGAAAACTGAATACTCAAATTTGCCCAAGGACAGCTACACTGGGACCCACAGCAAACCTCACCCCCAGGAGAGAGCCTGAAATCAGAACAGCTAAGTAACTTCAGTAACTTGCTGTCCCACTGACAGCTTGTGTCCTGACCTCAGCAGTTTTCCAAGATCACCTGTGGGTGAATTTATTCATTACCCTCTGCAGATATCTCCTTTGGAGTCTTGGGCCAATTTTCTTATTCCCTTCCTAGACAGTAAACTGGAGCAACAGGTCTATATGGATGGAAAGAGATAATGACAAACAGGCCAGTGAAGGCAACATAAACATACCCCAACAGCTGTCTTCCCTAAAAGCAGGCTTGAGATCTATTTGTCAGACACAAACCTTCTATCCCAGAAGCTCACTGCCCCTGGGATCCTGAATAAGTTAGGACACACCAAGAGGCAGACTCATTCCAATGCTCCTAACAGACGTTACACTACAGCTATGGCAAACACGCAGCTGTAGCTCTCAAACAGAAAGTCAAGAAAAGCAGTTTGAGCTTTGATTTACACAGAGCTTTCAACTGCTCAGAGGAGCTGGATCAGATTGGAACCATTTCAGAAAAAACTGATGCCAGTGGAGAAAATAGTCACAGACAGTAGTTCTGAAACACCATTTTCCATTACACTGAATGACACTGTTTACACAGAACATGTCCAAGATGGTGAAGGACTGTGGAGTGACAGAAAGTTCATGTGCTCCCCACTCGGTCATTGCTGAGGGCTCAGGCAGTGACTGCCAGCTACTGCGACAAGCAAGTACATTTCAGGGGCCAGACTCCCGTGCTAGGGTCAGCTTTCAGTTTAAGACATCTAACCAAGGGTTTGTCTGCAGGCTTTAATCTCCCATAAGACTCAACACAGATGCCATCAAGATTTCTTGGAGAGGTGTTCAGAGAACAGACTCTTTTCACCAGCACTTCAAGGAGAAAAGCCACAGTTAGTAAGTTGTCTTCTCATCTGATCTGGAAAGAGGCAAAGCAGAGGAGATTTGCCAACAACCTGGTAATTAATTACTAGGCTAACCCTAAGGAATATTAATCGCTACAGTTTCTGGATCATATGATCTCTCTTCTCTTCCCAAGAGCATGCTCCTGTAGAAGATGGTTCCAAAATGTACACTTCAACAAATAAACAAACAACCCCCCTAAAAACCCCAACAAACACAAACCACCAACATTCTCCAAATCAAACCAGAATCTTTTACAACTGGATTATTTCTAGGGATTTTTTTCCTTATACAGGATGTACTATATTGTTCCTAGGCCTCTTAGATCATTCTAGCCTCTATTGCAATACATGTTAAATTGTCCACATCCCAGCAAGCTACATCCTCTGACCTAGAAATCCAGAATACTCTGAGTAAGAGAGAAGCATACTCTGCTAAAACACTGTACAGTTATTGTACCATGTAGAAACCTCCACCACTCCATAAAAACTAGGCTCTAGACCTGGGTATTACTTTTTAACTGCTATAAAAGACATACCCAGGTGTTTAGATTATACAAGTTTATCCCTTCTCTCTCCCTTTGAACTTAATGAGCTTCTGTGCTCTTGCAGTAAACAAGAATTATTATCTTCCCTATGACAACAAATGTCTCTGGAATGGCAGGACTTTTATGAGACATAAAAGATGTCACATTTTAGGATTTAGGAGATCCTGGAAGATGGACAACAATGTGTGGTGATCAAAAGCAAACTGAGTTAATTGCTCTCACAGTAGTTCAATGACCATTTACTGCACAAGGTTGAAAGACCGCAATAAGGTCTTTCAGCCTGCATGAGGTTGAAAGACTGAAGAACTGGTTCCAAAGATTTGCAAAAATATTTAAATTGACATTCACATTAAAGTTAACCCAGACTTGAAGAAAGAGGGTTTAGTCATTTGGATCCTGTTTTTCCAAACATGTTGAGTTCAGGACTATGATACAGCATGTGGCACGACAAACACAATGGTTTTGGAATGTTAAAAAAAATACGTAGCTTTGGAGTTTTGTTGACTGGCTAGGGTTTTATTTGCAGATTTTTTCGGGGAGTGGGGAGGTTATTTGTTTGCCTTCTTAATACAAACATTTGCTTAAGTCGTCTTCCACCCACGATTTCTGAGAAAAGACTTGGGACATTCAAACATTCAAACATTCAACCCCATGTTTGCCCACGGGAACACCCTCGCTGCCCGGAGCGCCCCGCGCCGCCGCTGGCTGCAGAGCCGGTCCCCGGNCGCCGCCGCGGCCCCGCCCCGCGCCGCCCGCGCGCCCCCGGCCGCTCCAGGCCTTTCCACGCGCGCCGGGAAGGCGCTGCCAAACAAAAGTTCCCAGAGAAAAGGACCGCAAGCAGGGAGAGAAGCCAAGCGCATCTCACAGCGAGCAGGGGGAAAAGGGTGTGCTCAGCTCGTGCAGCTGAGAGATTTCTAGTCCGGTTCTCAGCGCTGAAAAGCCTCAGCTGTTCAAGGCTACGCTTTTCTTGAACAAGGAATAGTGATTTCTTCCTGGATGAAGCTCTTCAGTCAGGGCTGAAACACCCCAAAATTTTAAAGAGCTTTCAGATCAACCTACCTTTCAAACTAAGTCACGGCTGTGACAGAGCCCGATACCTGTGTAACCATGTGAAGTTACATTTCCTAGGCTAACAGGGATCCACACACCACCACCTGTGCTATTGTAAACTGGCAATCATTAGTTTATATCGATTGCTTACAACAGGAAAAGAACCTGCTAGTTATCACGGAAGGCCACAATACTTGTTTTAAGTAGCATCCAGTCCTGATGGTCAGAAAAAGCATAAAAGAGGGAGCAGAGCCGGAAATTGAACACCTCAGATACTCGGGAAAACATAAGGAAAGAAGAACGAAGGCATCAGATCTCCATTTCCAGTGCTACTCCCCTACACACCCGTGAAAAGGAAACCAGCAGTTTTCTGTACTGTAATTTCCTTTAGACTGCAGAGTGTCCTCTAAGTGCTGACAAATTGCCAGGTTAAGAGGAAGAATGAGACGTTTGTCTTGGTCCTACTTTGCACTTTTCTCTTTCCAAAAAAGGTGCTTCCTGTTACAGTTTCACCAGCACTAGTACAGATCTATTATAACTGGATCACAACCCAAGTAATATTTGAGGTTGAGTTTTCTATTTTAAACCAGAGACCATAGGGCAAAAGACCAAACTTGTGGGAATACGGGGCGAGATAATGGAATTCCGTGATGCTGCAAGAATCTTGATCTACCTTTTAAAAGAAGTCTAATTAGCATTCTCATGCAGTAAACCTGTCACGCCTTGAACAAGATAGTACATTTCCTGTGTTTGTAGTGACTGTTTCCAGCAGTTTGTAGTGACTGCGGTTTTTATAGGTTTTACAGGCTGGAGTCACACAGACATACAGACTAGTCGCTCTCTCTCTCTCACACACACACAATAAATTCGCTTCCGCACTTGAAAACCCACCACTGCTGCCACGCCGCGTGCACACTTCCACAGACGTGAAATTCCTCCCGGTTACGAGTCAAACCCACGAAGTTGCGGGTCACCAGTGTCACCTTTGTTTCGGCGGCGGCACAGATTCGGCGAATTTCCCGGTGTACCTGTGTCACACCGCTCCCCTGCCCCCATCCCCGCCCTTATCTGCAGCACTAAGGCGCTACCGCTCAAACCGGGGCAAATCGCGAGCACGATGCCAAGGACACCGCGCCTTTCCAGGACTCTCCAGCGCCCGCCAGCACCGCGCCCACCACCCTTCCCTACGTTTCCACCCTCTTCTCCAGCAAGGACGAGCCCCGCTTAGGGAGCAGCGCCCGGCGCACTCGCACATGCACCACGGAACTTCGTGCTCGACCTAATGGCAACAATAATTAGGCTAAAACCGGACCAAGCGAGCCCGTCCGGCTGTCGCCGATGCTGCCCTTCCTCAGCCCCAAGGAAGGCGGACGGCGGCGCGCTGCGGGCGCGTCCCGGCTGAAGGGGGAGGGGAGCGGCAGCCCGCGGTGAATCAGCCGGACACGGCGGGCACACGGCCGCCGCTGCCCCCTGCCCGACCCCCGGAGCCCGGGCCCCGTGGCGCTCACCTGCAGAGACCGGCAGCGACGGGCGGTGACCGGGCTGGGCGGGCGGGCCAGCTGCCGCGGCGGCCGCTCGGGAAGCAGCTATGGGACGGCGGCCGCTCCCCTGCACGCCCCGCGGAGGCGGAGCAGAGATGGGCGGGGATGGCCTGGGCTGGGCGGTCGACGGGGAGCCGGGACTTAGGAAGGCATCGCCGGACCCGCGGGGAAGTCTGGCCGTGGGGGTGGCGGTGCCGGGGTTGCGACAGGACCCGGGAAACACGGTCCCTGTAGCCTCGCCACCGTCCGCGGGAAAGAAGCTCCGGGGACTGCGAGGAGAGGATCCGGGACTGTAAACGAGGCGGGGAGAAACTTGCTCCTTGGAGGAGGATTGCGCCTGCGGCACCTGTTCTGTGGTGAAGGGACTCCCAAAGAAAACTGAGATTTCGAACCCCCCAGTCCCTTCTGTGAACCCAAGGCAATGCCTCCCCTGGGCTCTGGCAAGAATGGGTTTAGATCTTAGAGCAAGTGCAGACGGAGGTTTGAGGAGCTTCCAAGGGAAAGTGCAAGCCAGCAACAGCTCTCCCTCCTGTTTCCTTCAGCTCGAGAGCCCTGGCTGGAAGGTCTTTCATTTGAATTTTCTCTTTTGAGCCTGGGTTCTGACTGGAGCAAGGCATTAGGTGAGGGATATCCTTACAAGGCAGCACAGGGGCAGAGCCCCTGTGAGGGTCGGCAAGAGCTTTCAGTCCTGCCCCTCCTGTGTGGGAGCCCCAGCACGGAGCCAAGATAGTCTCCCCGGGAAGGACCAGACAGCCCACTCTGCCGCAGCAAATACTAGGATTTGAGGGGAAATAAGTAACTCAATCCATCTCAGGAAAAGTGGCTACATTCTTTAAAAAATGCAAAATCATGAAAGTAATTAAAAATGCAAAGGTGCCAGTCTCAGGGCATAGTGGCACTCAGTTTGAAAATTACTACTTTTTGAATTTGTAATGGACTTGGCACTTTCAAGAGCTTGGATATCAGATGCTTTGTTTGATTTTAGCATCATAACAGCTGGAAGACTGCTCTGTCCCAAAGAGGTCACGGCCTGTCTGACTACAGCGGTGCCACTATGGACTCTCTCCTTCGAACTGCTGAGAGCTGGGATTCCTACATTTTTCCCTTGTTGGCCACACCCACCCCGCCAGGCAGTCCTTCCCTCTGCAATTTCCAGGATGTGGCTGAAAGCTTCTAAATACACAAATGTGACCAAATCCAGAAGCATGGACTCTACAGACTAAATCTTTCCCTTACACCGAAGATCATGCAGCATGAAAAGAAAACCTCACTTCTGGTCAGAATTTTCCCTTCTAGTGTTGTATGCCTAATGATGCAATTTTAAGATGTTATTCTTTCAGAAGGAAACATAAAGCGTAGAAAAAAGCAAGATGAGAAGAAAAAGCAGAGGCATTTAGATCTATTAATATTAGCAGGGGGAGAAAGAAAACAAAAGGAAAATCGTCAGCTACACCCATCAGCAGCACTCATATCTGCATACTTTTGGCTAGGATAGGATAGGAATAGTGCATAGGAATGTAATGTGGACAGTTACAAGAAGGTAATTGGATGGGAAAAATCATCTATGTGTTTTTCATTATGCACAAAGGTAACCTAAAATGTCTTGTTAGGCATTTATTTATTTATCGTATCTTTCAGGTGCCTTTTACTATCAAGATATTTATATAAAAAGAAAAGAACAAAAAAAGAACAAATCTGCTTGTGTTCATTCTACCAGTACCTGCATGCATATCTTAGTCTCCAGTCCACATTTTCAGCTACATATGAAATCAGGAGAGTATCAGTAAGCTGAGAATATGTTGATGTTAATTATTTTCTTCTCCAAATAATTGTGCAAGCTGTCATGAATTAGGGAGCATCAAGACAGAGTTCTTACTTTAAGATGATTAAGCCCCCTGCAGATAATCTTAGTAAAGGCATGAAAAGTACTGTATTTCATAAAGCTGTGATGATTGCAACTTAGCTAAACCTGACTTGGCTCTGTTTAGCTGGCAAGTGCAAGCATCACAGATAATCCTGTGAGTAATTCCCACTGGTCCTGACACTGACATCTAGGTCAGACTCTCTTCACCCGTTAACCCACAGAAGCCAGTTTGGTACTTCTGTAAGAACAACCTAATCAGAACATTTTGTGCCTTTCGTCGTGGCAGTATGCACTGCTGAAATGCCCTAACTCCTCTGCTAACTATGTTTCTTCAGCTAAGAAGGTGATAATATACGAGGTGATTCTGCCTCCCATGGCTGCAGCTGCAATTGTCTGCATGCCTGCAGTGTGGCCTGTGCTTCTGTAGCAATCTTGCACTGCTCAGCAAAGTTATCTCAAATTTTCCCCTATAATTGGCCTATTTTTAATTTCTAAAAAAATTATGAGTATCATCAGCACAGACCGCATGTGCTTGGTGCTGTAAGACTTCTTGTAATTAATTCTAATCCTTGTAATCGAAAGAAATCAAAATCATAAATGACAGGTCATGTTTGTCTGTGTCTTGTCAGACTGAAATAATATCAGTTTATCACGATGGTTATGTAGTTCTTGACCTAAATATATTTGGTTATCTTACCCCAGCCCTTGAAGACTTTCTGGTTTCTGTACATGCAGCATGACCTCTTTGTAGCAGCTTTTCTTACTCAGTGTACCTATCCTTCATTATTCTTACTTTTGTCTATTTTTAAGATGTGGCAAAGTACTATACCCTAAGCCTGAATCTGGTCTGGAAGTGTGGCTATCTCCAGTACAATTTTGTGTTTCTCTGTTTCGGTGTATTTTTTAGAAAATTACTTCAGTTTCTCAAGTTACTTATGCTGCATCACAAGCAGGTTACTATAGGTAACAGAATTAATCTGCTCATTGGAACTGAATTATTCAAGGCCTTCAGAGCACAAATTTATTGGGTGCAGTGTCAGTTTTCCGAGCAGATATTTTTCCAATTTGCTTGCTAGTGAAAACACCACTGCAGTTTCATTTTAAACAGGGCCAAGACCACTTGGGTTTTTTTCCTTTCGTATTATCTCCCATGGCATCTAAAAATGAAGGTTTCCATAGTTAGGATGTAAGCACAGGTAAATCAATGAACGATCCACAGTCACTGATAGCCTGAGTGGCAACACAAGGTGGTAGAAAATGGAATGAAGAACAGCTCAAAAGTGTCACTTTGTAACTTTGTGTAGAAAAATAAGTGTGTGCGTGTTTGTATGCCAGGAGCCAAGGGTGAGGGCAAAGCAGGCTGGACAGGACCCTCCCTGACAAGGGTATCTTCCTGTGGCATCTAAGCAAGATGAGCAGGACAGGTCCTGTGACAGCGAACCGGGTTGGCCAGGTCATTGGAAGAGTCTTCAGCAATGGGGCAAGTCCAAGGCTGTCAAGGCGGAAAACAGCCAGATGCAAGTCAGCTGTGGGAGGGCACTGAGAATGAGACCGTGTGCTTAAAAGCTACTCCCAAGCTAAGCAGAGAGCCCCACTGGGACCCTGCAGAGCAGATTCTCCCAACAGCTCATTTGAAACCCAGACACCTGCACCCTTTGTCTAAGGAGGCCCAGAAGTCTGGCAGCCAAAAGTCCGGGAGAGGTGAAGGGAGAATATCCTCAGGGTCCTGATGATGTACACACATACATGAGTGCAGTCTCACTAAATGGCCACATTTAACTTTTGTGAGATGATGCAAGAAAAGTGTTAATTTATTTGTTCTCCAAATAATTGTTCAAATTGGAAGAACTGTCAACTCCCTGGAGGGCAGAGCGGCCCTGCAGAGACCTGACAAATTGGAGATGGTCAAATCTCCAACTGTAGGAAGTTTAACAAGGGCAAGTGCCAGATTCTGCACATGGAACGAGGCAATCCTGGCTGTGTGTATAGATTAGAAAATGAGAGGCTGGAGAGCAGCTCTGTGGAAAGGGACTTGGGGGTCCTGGTCACTGGCAAGTTGAATCTGAGTCAGCAGTGCCCTGGCAGCCAGGAGGGCCAATCCTGTCCTGGGGGCATCAGGCACAGCCGGGCAGGGGAGGGGATTGTCCCGCTCTGCTCTGCACTGGGGCGGCCTCACCTCGAGTGCTGGGGGCAGCTTTGGGTGCCTCGATATAAAAGGGACATAAAGCTATTAGAGAGTGTCCAAAGGAGGGCCGTGAGGATGGTGAAGGGCCTTGAGGGGAAGCCACATGAGGAGTGGCTGAGGGCACTTGGTTTGTTCAGCCTGGAGAAGAGGAGACTGAGGGGAGACCTCATTGCAGTTACAACTTCCTCATGAGGGGAAGAGGAGGGGCAGGCACTGATCTCTTCGCTCTTGTGACCAATGACAGAACTGGAGGAAACAGCATGAAGCTGAGTTGGGGGAAGTTTAGGTTAGATATTTGGAAAAGGTTTTTTACCCAGAGGTGGTTGGGCACTGGAACAGACTCCGCAGAGAAGTGGTCACAGCACCAAGCCTGACAGAATTCAAGATGTGTTTGGACAATATTGTCAGGCACAAGGTGTGACTCTTGGGGTGGCCTGCACAGGACCAGGAGTTGGACTCAATGATCCTGTTGAGTCCCTTCCAATTCATATATATGATGCTTCTATGAAAGTCCTTACAAAATCCAATATCCAAAAGGGACAAGATGTTTTGTCAGGGTCAAAATGTTGCAAAACTGTGTAGTGCACATTACTGACCAGTGAAAATCATTGAGTGATTTCATATACCACAAATACTGCCCATGCCTTGCCACATCCTCCTTTTCTTACATGTTCCAGACCAATCCTGTCTCCCAAGCCCTCACTGGTATGAATTGACCATCTCATCCACTGTTTTCATACTGAGTAACACCACGCTTTGCCAGCACAGTAATATCTCAGACTTTGAGCTGGCTTCATCTTTTTCCATTCTTAAATACTTTCTCTTGAAGATGCAGTAACAATTCAACAGATATTTAATCAGATCAGAGTGTCTTGCCATGTCTTGCACTGCTTTTTTTAACCAGATCTAACCTCACTTGACTGAGTTGTCAACAGGGTTATCAGACTACCCTGTGACAGTCAGATCTAGCACAGAACATATGGTGTGCATCTATGATTGCAACAACAGAAAGATATTTGGGAAAATAAACACGCCCCTCTTCTCCTAACCAGCATCCTTTTTAGAACACTTCATTTTCTTGAGTGAGACAGGCGTTTTGTTTTTAAGGAATGGCAGAATGATCACTCAAAACATGTCACAACTTTTGACTGGAGTTTAAATCCAAATAAAACGAGTGTACAGTGCTCTGTCAAACTAACTAGACTTTGCAGTCTGTCTGGAGAGCGAACACTTGCAGGTACCATTTAACCAGTAAGTAACACATTATTGCTTTAGAAATGAAATCCTCTCCAATAATTCTCCATGGCCACGGTTATGTCCCCAGTCTCTGGTATTACTATGTTGAACAGCTGAGATAGTCTGACCTGTTGTAACAGTAGTTCCAAAGAGATGACCAGAGAACCAAGTGAACACAAGCACTAATCAATATCCATTGGTAAGTGGGCAAATATTGGTCTAATACACTATTGACCAAAATGTCTGTAAACTTAGCAGGTACCTAAGTTTTTTAGGAAAGCTTACATTTTTAATTAAGTGACTGTGAGTAAATCCCATTGAGATTTCCTAAAAGTGCCTGAGCGTCTTTGGCAGAAGAGTGCAAAAGAAATTAAGTGACATCTGCATACTCTATGTTCCAAGCAATTCAGTGTCTCTCCATGTTATTTTAAATACATATTGACCAGTAAGACCAGAATGAAAGCACTGCGGTAGCACACTGAAGAGAGAGCTCTTCTGGGCAAGTTCATAGGGGATCCTCCACTCAGAAAAATGGGTCAAGGGGCCATTTGGTGGGAACACCCACGGCAAGTGACACTCTGCATCACATACAGATCTCATGGTTTCATTTCTCTCCTTCTGATGTTTCAGTTCTTATCTGTTGCTTTGCGTATTTATGGTTCCTGACTTTGTCCTTTGGAGTCACATTAAGCGAGGAATATGGATCTCCTGACATCCTGGATGTGGAAGATGGATGACATCCCAGGTAAAAAGGATGTTACATACAAGCCTAACAGCATGTGCCTAAGGTTACGTTAATAGTAGCAAAATGGAGCCTGGCCAAGCTTCGAAAAAAAAGTATGTAGTTGGAAGTTTTCTAAGGTAAGGGAACAAGTCAAAAATACAATACTAAAGGTTACTATATATTAGAAAAAAGCCATAGTGAATGCTGCGACCTAATAGTAGTTGTGTTTGTGACTCTCCCTAAACTCTGCAAAACTTTGAGAAAGAAAACTCTCTGGCCTGAAAATACGTATCATTTCTAGCAAAGACTAGAGGTGTATTTAGAGATTATTTCGAAAGTTATTTAGAGGTTTGGTTTTCAGATTGGCAGATCTGGCAGATACTTTTGGAAAGACGCTGTTAGGTCCACTCATAAAATATTTAAAATAATCTACTGTCAATAGAAAATCTGTAACTCAGACTAACAGTCACGCTGAAACTGATAGCATAGTTTTCCTTAACAGTTTCAAATGCCAGCCAAAACTGAAGGGGTTTGTATTGCAGAATTTTTTTGCTCATTGGGCCACAGATACTGTATGTACTATTTTTACTGCAGTCTCCTGGATGGAAGCAGAACTGTCTGTTACCTATCTAGGTCTGCAAGGACAATAATATTAATTATTTGTGACTAGTTGCTTGATTTCTGGTGTACCAGTTATGTGCCTTACAGTAGTTCTTAGACTGGTTTCAGAGGTTGAAGTAGATTGAACTGCTGTTTAGAGACAAAACTTTAAATGAGGGAAGTGAGATCAATTCCTTGCTACTCTAATTTACAGTCAAAGAGTATCAGCTGACTTCTTCCTTTAGTTCAAGTTAAGCAGAGGACATGGGAAGGCTGTGCAAAACCTGATCTGTGCAGGTGGGGAGTAAGGAGGAGAAAAGTCCTTTTGTTTCACCTGGTTTTGCCATTTTAGACAGAATGAGAAATGCACAGGATAAGAGTACGTGCTGAGTGGCTTAAAAGATTTGGAGTGGACTAAAAGATTCTTCCACTTTCCTCATAGTTGTTGAAGAAACAAAATCTCAAAGCCTTGCAACACTCACTGGGACTACTGTTGCTTACGCAGTGTTGCTGTGTCACTGTAGCCCAGTGTTTCCCTTCAAATATCAGCATTCATCCCTACCTGACTGAAGCATATCCACACATCATTATGGCATTTTTCTTACTAAATTTCCTTCTCACTCAGATATGCCTTCTTTAGTGTGGAGTACAGCTGTGTGAGGACATACTCTTCCAGCCTGCCTAGAGCTTTCTGATTTTTTGCTCTACATTTCAGAATACCTCCTAGAAAATGCAGAAAATTTGAATCACACCAACTATGCCCCCATAAAGCTTCTTTTGGCATCTAGTATCTATGTCAGAGCTATTTCCAGACTAAGCCAGATAAGATATCCAGTATTGAACACCATAGTCACAGCAATCAATCTAAGATGCACAGTGCTACTCTTTATAAAGACTATTCCCCAACCACTCTTTCAGGAAAGGTAAAGGTATTCTAGCTTTAGTCCTGAAAGAGGACTCATTTTCATTATAATGTTCATCCTAAAGTAAAAACTCTCTGTGCTGCAGTTTCTCTCAAATCACACCAGTAATTTCCATAAATAAGCTGCAATATGAGCTCAATTTGTTAGACTTTGTTTCAGGTGTATAACGCAGAACCAACAGATCTTAAGGCCCTGTAGATTTGCAGTGTATGCAAGTCTCATCTTCAGTCAAAGCTGAGTGTACACATATGATTCAAATCCACCTTTGTCCCTTTTCTGTTGAATTTCCTTATCTTTTTATCTTTGCAGCCATAATAAAGCATAATTTCTTTGTAATGTGTTTCCTTTAACTTCTACAATACTACGAACTCCAGCAAAGCAGAGTGCTGAGTGGGTAAGGAGAGGGAAAAATCCGTCAGAAACTGGGACAGGACATTAGAAAGCATTCCTCCCCTTCTGTTGTGCTCTGTTGCCTTTGATGTCCCTGATGGCATGTTGAAACCTCTTGCGTCCTGACCAGGAAGAGAGGAAACGTGTGGCTGCCAAACCAGGATCTTGGTTACTGGTCATAAATGTTTAAATTAGAAGCCCAAATCTTCCTTACAGCTGCCATGGAATATCTGACATCAAGCAAGATGGGTTTTTTGCCTTTTTTCCCCTCCCCTTCGAAATTGACACTAACAAAGTCAATGGCTAGAGAGCAACATTGTTTAAAGGCAAAGAATTGGTTCAAGAGTTACTTTGGGTGTTGGGTTATTTTGCTTTATAGTTGTCTGTTGTGCTGTTTGTATTTATTACGCCTGCTCAAGCAATTCCCAGAGCAAACAATTTGTCATATTGGTCTTCCTTCCTCACTTAATTGGCAAAATGTATTGCCTTTATATTTTTGTAATTTAATATTTCCTGAGCACATTAATGTATCTACCTATATGAAAGCAAAGCAAGTATGGAAAAGGTGTTTTGTACTGGGTGCAGAAGTAGAGAATTTTGTGGTACACTTCACCTAAACGTGTGCAGGTGAAAGATTGGCTCTGGGTAAACAGCTAAGAAGTGCACCATAATATTTTTCAGTTTCTGGAGAAATTGAAGTATTTATTCAAGTTTAATGACCCTGTGTTTATCAAACCATGCCAATGAGTAATAAATATTGGTACAGAAAGCAAAATGTTTGAGTAACCTATTTACCAAAATTAAGTTCAGGTCATATCAAGATGGGCAGCAGAAAGTAAACCAAATGCACAAGTCCTTTACTGCTGTTTGGCTGGTCTGTGAAGTGAAGCATCCAGTGGACTTTGTTCATATTTGTGACTGAACAGTTCGAGTCCATGTAATTCTGCTCAGTTTCGTGGTCAGACGCAAAGCACAGATTCTTCTCACATGCATCTAAAGCACGTGTTGTAACCACATAAAGAGCTGAGAACAGGTAAGTAAAAGTGACTGGAAGCACAGATCATCAACATGTTTCACAGACAAGTTTTTCAGGACCTAAACGATTACAATATACCCGAGTCTGGACTTTTTACTAACCTGTAGGCTGGTCAGCTTCCTAGGTAAGCCATGTCTGGCAGGCTACTGGTCCAAATACTGTCAGCCAGAGAGTGACTATTGCAAGCACCCATGTTCTCCCTGCTGGAGCTTCACACTCTCTTTGCGAGAACAAGCCTGGTTGGCATTTGTGCCTGGAAAGCTAATGAATTTAGGAATCACGCAGATGACCTGCTGGATGACTAGGATAACATCTGCAGTTTAGGATCGAGGGGAAAATGGCTAAGATAAAAAAAGCATGGGTATGTGGAATTATTAAAAGCAAAGGCTGAGAAGTTTGTCGTCTTCTATATAGAAGACAAGGTAAAAGAAAATTAACTGGTCAGAGAAGGGACTGCAGTCCCTTCAAAGAGCATATTTTTTAAAATTAATTAAAATGAAGACTAGTGGAGAAAATCAATATTGTGAAACATCATAGAATGCAAGGAAAGAGTGCTTTCTACCAAAGCTCATGAAAACAGGAGAGTGCTATTCCTCAGGACATCTTATGCAGGCCTAGTATTTGTAAAAAAGTGAGAATGACTCTGCCAGTGACTGAATTTACATGGCTTCTAGGAGGAAAATATAATTTGAATCATGAATTTGATGCAGGCAGATTTTTGTTTCAGAAATAATTACATGAGAATTACTTTGGGAATGATGCACGGGGGAAAGTTACATGCTTTAGAGTAAAGGCATTTTAAAAAGGCTATAATACTATGTCCCTAAATGTACTTATCTTCATGAATCCTGAATTTGATTCAGGATTTCAAAGTGATCCTCGCTTTGAAAACTTGGTGAGGTACTGCATTGTGTCACATTAGGTCTTTACAGTGCAAGTATCAACTACATATGTTATTGAACAAGCACTTTGTGCAACACGGTCAGTAGAAATTGGTCATACTGCCGTCATGTGGCTGTTGCTAAAAGAAATAATAAATAAAGGCCTTGGAAAGTGTATGCTTCAGGGTTTAATGCAACATAACTACCAAGAAGAGGCACTCACCAAACATAGACTGCATTTTTCTCATTGTGAAACTTTTTCTTCTTGCCTTTAGAACAGCTGCTTTCAAGCAGGACTTGACTAGATGACCCATTGAGCTTACATTGTCTGACCTTTACCTTTTCCTGGACTCTTCTATATTTAAGGAGGTATTTTAGCTCATCTGTTTGGAGACAAGAAGGAAATGATGGATTCATTTTTTCATCCTATAATTTTTGTGATCTTTTGTTCTTTCATCATTTTCTCAGTAGTATAGGATTACCTGCATGGAGGTCAATATTCTTCATAAACCCCAGCATAAGATGTGTTTAAATAGTTTTGGATTACTGCACTTGAGAAATTAGCTAAACTCAGAATTACTCTGCTCTCATGCTTTTTCAGAGCGTACTTCTACAAAGTACGCTTTGAAAGCTGAAAGGGTTTGCTCGTTTGTTCATTTTTATCTTGGTAAAAAGTCCCACTCAATGCAGACTTCTCACAGATATCTGCAGTTCTAACCCCTCTCATAGGATTTGAGTTGGACATGACCTCCAGAGATAGAATTGTGCAGTTTTGCTGGACTTCTTGTGATAGTGTACAAACAGCATGAATATTGATGCAAATATGATTGGACTGTTTATAGATATTAGTTAACATCCCTCACCCCCTTTCATCACTAGCTTTCTGTGGAGGGGCTTCTGGCTGTATGCATCACTACTTTTCAGAGGCAATAATAATAACAATAACAATAACAATAACAATAATAATAATAATGCAACAGAGATGAGCTTGCAAAATCTCTGGTTTTTTTCACAGGGTGCAAGCCTTCATAATCTTCCTTTAATACCTGGTGATTACATTGATAACAGTGCTGGCCCTGTGAGCTCATGACTGACCCTCCACATTGTACCTGCAGCTCTCCAGTGAAAATGTCACCATTCAGTGTCACGGGATTGCAGCACTGCATGAAGGGCCATTATCCACCAAAGATGTCCTTGCCTGGAGTCTCATGTGTAGGATGCTCTCACTGGCCATGCTCCTTACCAGGCATGTTAAGTAATGGACATTACAGCATGTGCAGGTGCACATGTACTATGCATATGTCACTATGCCTGTAGGGTGAATATCAGATATAAAACCTGACTTTACTGGGAAAATTTCTCCATTCCTGCTCCTCCCTCACATAGATTCTTGCAGCAGTCAAGAGAGAGTAGAGACCTTTGAATCATCCTTTAAAAACAAATGATGAAGACAAATAGAGGGAGTCTTTCTCAAACACCTTGTTGTTTCAAAAGAAGGCCACAGGCACAAAAACACTTGGCACCCTTGCCCAAAATGGACTCTTGAACTGGACAAGATACATGTTTTGAGGTTTAGCAACTTATTTATTTCACTCTCTGTAAATACTGGTGCTAGGACACTATCACCTACGCTGGTGTTTACATTTCAGCCTGCTGACAGGAAAGGTGGACAAGTGTGGCTCAATCACATCTTGTTCAGCAAAATCTCACCAAATACCAACCGGTCATGGTGGCAGTGGTTTAACAACTGATCAAGTTGTTCACGCAAATTAAAAGGAAAAGAAAATGAAGCAACAGCTCTCACGGGCAGTCCAGAGTGGCACAGGATTTTCTCATGGTCCCAGACCCTGGGCTGCAGTCGTTAATCAGGCCACTAGTGTTTTCATGTACATGGGGAGTTTATGATTTCTGCCTCAGAAGGAGAAAGCACAATTTATTCAGGGGGTTAAAGTGGGAAACCTCTCATTTTAGAAAGTGAGGGTACGTAAAGCCAAGGTATTATCTTTTAGGCTGAGGAACCGAGTTTAGTGAAAATTTGTCACCATCCAAGCACTTGCTCCAATCTGCCATCACGACATAGTTTTTCTTACTTCATGGTGGTTCTCTGATACTTAATCCACTAAATCTGATCCCAGGTCCCTCTGTGAGCAGTGGCAACACATCCTCTTACAGGCAGCAGGAACACACCCCACAGGCATTGCAATGACTCTCCAGGGCTAAGAGAGGAGCCTACAACATTTATCTTACACTTCAAAATTAATTCTTAGACACCTAAAATGAAGTGAGATAGATTCCTTCACAAGTAAGTCAGTTGATCCAGTGATGTCTATTAATGGCCAGATGCTGCCTGCCCGCTCCCACTGATGACCGCAGTGCAGTTAACTTCCTTTCTTCCAATGTAAGTGAAGTGTTTCGCTGTGGGTGTTAGAGCTACAGATTTGGTCTTCTGACTGTAATCTGTGTTGTGTCCATATAGCAACTGAAATAATGAAACGTTTAATTAGAAAAGGAAGTGATTCATAACATCAACTTTAAAGCAAAATGTTTTATCATAATTAAGCAAGAAAGTTGCAGTGACTCACTTTATCTTCATTTAAATGGCAGGGCATCTCGAGAAATATCTGCAATTTGAGGGAGTCTCCTTTGAAATCCAGCCCAGTATACTTATTTCTCTTAGCTAGAGACACAGTGTGGCAAGGCTTGGGAGCCTAGGGTGAACTTTCCACAAGACACTCTGTGAAAGACACTGATGTGCTGGGTGGAGAAACTCTGCTGTAGAAAGATTTACACCCACACTACAGGATTGCTAAATTAGCCTGCCGAGATCCTGGCTCTGACAGCTGATTGTCTTGACTATGCCGAGTAGCACATTCAAGCGCATCCATGCTCTTCTAAGGTACAGATCGTAGTGCACACACAGCCTAAAGAATCACAGCATTTCAGCAAAACTGTTAATTGTACTTACTGCACCTGCATCCTGGTGACATTTAAACAAGCATAGTCCTCTCTGACTCTGGGGGCAGGCCCTTTCCATTAGTAGTGATGGGTTCTTATCAAGGACAGAACCAAAATCAGTTGCAGATCCTCCATCTTCCCAAGAGAAGTCTGTACTGCGAGATGTTGAGTCCCTGGCTCCAATCCAGCAAAACATTCAAATAATTTACATGTACATTTTGTGTCAGTGTTCATATGCTTGGAGATGAACAAGTCCTTAACATGCTGGGTGATGTGTGAAAACAAGAGCAGCATTAACACAAAACATGGTATTTGAACTTCTCACTTTTAAGATTTTCAGACCTTCCATCTGAGTGACATCCGTGCTCAAACAACTACTTTCAGCAGGGATTTTTACACTAAAGCCTCCTTTTAGGCTTTTATGTCTAGATTGCTCTGCAACATTAGAGAGTGGAACCTTCAACTTACAAGACCACCAATCCCACCAACAGGAGTGACAAATAAGACAGAAAGTTAAAGAATGTCTATTTTTGGTACATGTCTGGTATTTGAAATACCCTTCTCTGCTAGATGCCACTACCAGTTAATTTTCAGAAGTAATTTTCACCAACATAGAGGGATAAAAAGCAAAACAGTGTGAAGTACAGAAAAAGTTGCTGTGAGACATGCAGACTCAGCTCCAAAGGCAAAAAATTGTGCAAGAATTTCTTGTAACTGATGACTTATTAAACTAAGGTGTGTTTATGAACTACAGGAACTGCTTAGTTATCTACTTCCTGGAAGTACCTAAGTGTTGCCAGGAACATTTAATTCACTTTAACTGAACAAAGTCAACTATAACACAGAAAAATCCCACAGGTTACAAACAAAACCTGGCAAGCTTAGAAGAGGAAAGAGCAAGACTGGAGTGTGCCATGAACCACTAGAGCCAGTCTCAAGCTGTTGTAATTTACTTGCTGCATGTCTGGTGTGTCTTCCCAAGCAACCCTATCTTCTGATGCTTTCTATTCAACAACCTTGTCCTAGGAAATGCTGAGTGTTGCTCACCTTCTCTTTACCATTGGAGCCTATTAACGACACCACTACCACTGTGGCTAAGCACTTTCCTTCCAAAGGAAATAGACTATCACATTATTTTACATTCCCCAGAGCCCATCTCCAAAATTAAAAACTTTCAAGCACTGCTTCCATACAAAAAGTGCCAGGACAGAAAGTGACTCCTGGCTTCTGCCGTGCTCCTGTTGCCCACCCCCAATGCCACTAGATGGGGATAAGCAGCTGCCTAACAAACTAAATGTACCATAGCACTATTTAACCTACCAAAACTGCAGCTCCAAAATTGAGTATGTCTGGTGACTGTTCACGCACAAGAGGTATCTGGAAAGAAAGCAGTTGCAGGCCTTCAATTTTGCATTGCAGCCTACGAACTACACACCCAATGCTGTGTGCTTTCTTTTCCACCTCAGTATACCATGACATTATTTACCTTCAGCAGATTCCAGCAGAAAACCTGAAAACATCCAGCATCTGCTACCAAAAAAAACCCCAACAAGTGCCAGGAAAGAAAGCTGTTGCTAGCCTTCCTTTCTCTGTAGAGCCTATAAACTGCACTTCAGACACTGGGGCTATATGTACTTTCCATGCCTTGTACATGCCTTGTGGTGTCCTCGCTGAATATAATAGCTGCTTGTGTATGAATGGAAATCCTGAGTTTGGCAGGTGTTTGCAGTGTCACCGGTGGCTCTGTTGTGATTGTGCAGGAGCAGGAAGCAGGGTCCTGCAGCTTTTGATTATGGTACTGGTGGCTGAGTAGATGTCAGGGGAGAAGCAGGGTACTGGTGTGAATTGGGAGGAGTTATGCTGATATCATGTACTGAGGAGGAGTTAAAAAAGCAAGGTAGGTTGCGGTATGTTGCAGAGGGGACGAGCCGGAACACGTGCAAGTGTTAGTTCCCTCCTGTCCACCCTATATTACATTGAGGCAGGGATAGATAAAGAGGACGTGATTTATTATGAAAGTTAAATGCTCAGATAACTGGGAAACTCTGCATAGTTGCAGATCCCACAAGAAAAGGCATGAAAAACTCAATCCTATTAATGAATGAACCAGACCTTGGAGGAACCTGAGAGTGACATCCCGGATGTGATATTGAATGCTGCTTAGAGAGTGTCAACCTGAATCTAATACTTCTATATTACTAGTAAAGAAGGCCCGTACTGAAGAGCATAGGCTGGTACAGGATTTAAGAGCAATAATCCAAATTCAAACAAAGTAAATAATGGGCAAGTACTTATTTGACTGTTTTGGATTTAGAAGACACTTCCTTTTGCATTCTGGTGGATGAGCAGAAGTCCAACAATGGGAATAAAGATGCAGCTATGTTAGACAGTACTACCACAGAGATCAAGAAACAGCTCTACTCCATTTGGTAATGTATTTGCAACAGAACTGGAACAATGGTTAGGTAACAATAACAACATAATTCCATGCCAATATGTGAATGAAAGACAGTTGATTGGCAGAAATACTGAGACATTCAAAAAAGAAAAGAATTTCTGCGGGTTGGTGGATAACTCCATGTTGGGAGGAATGGGTTAAAGGCAGAAGACTGGTGAGGAATAGTGTCAGTAGGTTAAGTGACTGCAGCTGGGAATAACCCTTGATAAAGCAGAGTGAACAGCAGGCCAGTGGTGCTCTAGCAGGCCAGTGCTCTATGGAGCACATGGACAAGTTCAACAGTGCCTGTATGTGCCTCTGCCCAGGTGTTGCTTTGGGGACACCTCGAGTTAGCAAGGTGACAGAAACAGATTGACTCTTTTTAAGTGTTTTAAGTGTGGGTTTGGGGTTCTTATGGTTGGCTGCCTGTGAACTTTGAATCACATGCTTTGAATCAACAAATTCTCACAACTACTAGAAAACCAATGTGCCATGCAAATAATCCTAAAACCCCTGTAGGAGGGGTAAAAGGGGAAATAGCTCCAGGGCAATACTGGCAAATAGACTTCTCTGAGTTATCTAAATGTGGATGTTACAAGGATCTGCTAGTTCTAGTTGATACTTTCTCAAGATGTCCAGAAGTTTTCCATTGCTGCATCAGCTGGGCCAGGGAGGTTGTTAAAAGTTTTATTAAAAGAAATAATTCTTAGATTTGGAATTCCAGAGGGTTTATCTTCAGATAATGGACCACATTGCATCGAAGAGATGGTTCAGGGATTGTCTAATTTTTTTCAGTTTAAGTAGGATTTGCACACCCCTTGGAGAAAACAATCTAATGAAAAAGTAGAAAGGTTGAATCAGACTACCAAGACAAATTGTCAGATTTTAGGTAGATGTATTACCAGTTGCTTTACTGAAAATCCAGATTACTCCATGTGCTAGAGAGGGAGTAAACCCCTTTGAAATTCTGTAAGGCAGCCTGTATCCAACTAATACCGTGGTCACGAAAGGTGATCAAATGCATGTGAAAGATGATGATATGTCTAGAAATTATCTATTCTATCTCTCTCTCGTGGGTTTTGTCTTCTTTGCATAGGTATCTCAACCAGCGGATTCTCCCTTTGTTTGGATGTGTCCGTCCGCAGCTTTCAACCAGGAGACACTGTTTATACCCAGAACTGGAAGGATGAACTGCTGGTGGGAAAGAAAATGTTTAGCTTATAGGCTGCAATGGGAAACTGAAGGCCACCAACATCTTTCTGTCCTGGCTCCTTTTGTGTGGGAACATTTGCCTGACTTTTTCAATTTTGGAGCTGCACTGGGGCTCGGTGAAAAAGCGTCAGGGTATATTTTGATTGTTAGGCAGATGCATACCACCATCTAGTGGTGCTCTTGAATGTCACTGGGGGAAGGTAAAGAGCCAGCTCTTGCTCATTCGCACTTTTCCATTGTATCCTCTAAAATGTACCACCAGCTCTGAGGCTATGCACTCTCCTTCCCAAAAAATGTGCCATCTCATACTTCCACTCCAGGAAAAGCCCAGCTCAAAACTGAAGAAGTCCAGCTACGGCTCCCACACAAAAAATGCCAGGACAGAAAGTGATGCTCACTTTCTTTCTCCATGCAGTCTATAATTTGCACTAGTAACTCTGGGGATATGTGCTTTCCTTCCCACCTAAATATACCATCACGTCATTTACTCTCAGCAGACTCCGGGTCAAAAATTGAAAATGTCCAGTGACTGCTGGCATACAAAAGTTTCCAGGACAGAAAGATGTTGCTGGCACCTTCTCCTTGCAGACTGTCAACTGCACCACCAGTACTGGGGGCTATGCACTTTCCTTGCCAGCTAAATCATCACACATGATCACTCTGGAGACAGACCATCTCCAAACCAGAAAACGTCCAGCAACTGCTCCACACAAAAGGCTGAAGGACAGAAGGCTGTTGCTGGACTTCACTTTGCCCTGCAGCCCATAAATTGTACCACAAACACTGTTGTTATGTGATGTTCTTCCCACTTAAATCTGCTAGGAAACTTTCCTGTCTGACCACCCAGGATCCACTCTGGCAGTCCCACTCTCACCTCCAGACACTTTCACTGCTGGGACCGAAGCCCCTACACAGTGGGTGGCTCCAGTGACCCCATAGGTGCCCCTCTTGACTCCCTGCACACCCCACACTCACAGTCAGACAAGGTTTCCTCAGTGGATCGACACCCATTTTCCCATAGCAGAGCCCCAGATATCTGGGTCAAGCGTTTGCTTGGGGCACAGTGGGGGCACGCAGAGTGTGGCCTGGGGTGGGGGGAAGGGCTTTTGGGGGTATTACAAGTGGAAGTGGAAGGCCAGCAACAGCTTTCTGTCCTGTCACCTTTACTGTGGGAGCAGCCACTGAACATTAACAATTTTAGAGCTGGGCTCCAGAATGAGAGTACGAGGATGGGAAGGAAGGCATATAGTCCCAGTGTTGACGGGATCCTTCAGAAAACAACTTCAGAAATAGTGGACTTGCCCAGCCAACTAAATGTACGATGACACTCTCTCAATCACCACAAGCGTAGCTCCAAGCTTGAAAACTTCCAGTGACTGCTCCTACATAAAATTTGCCCAGACAGAAAGATGTTACTTTGCCTTCACCTTCCCCTTGCAGCCTATAAACTGCATAACCAACACTGGCCCTCTGTGTCTTCCTTTGCACCTAAATGTACTATCACATTATTTACTCTCGGCAGAGCCCAGCTCCAAGATTAATAGTGCCCAGGCACTGCTACCACACAAAATTTGTCAGGACAGACAGATCTTGCTGGCCTTTACATTCCTGCTGTCCCTGTTTCACAGCACCACTAGATGGGGTGATGCACTTGCCTATCAAATTAAATGTACCTTGGCACCAAATCAAACCACACATAGCTCCAAAATGGAAAACGTCCAGCCTCTGCTCCCCACAAAAAAAGGTTCCAGGACAGAGAGCTGTTGCTGGCTCTAGGTCTGCACAGAAAGTGATCTGAGGGATGAAAAGTGAACGAAAGTGTACATGGGGGTCCCTGGGCTGTGAAGAAGAGCATTCAGAGGATCATAGGGTACACAGTATGGCACTTGGTTCTCAAATCCACACAGAAAGGGACACAAAAGGTAAGAGATGAACACATTATAGTGTCATTCCCTCCTGCCCCCCCCTCCATTCTCTCTACCTTTTGCCCCCCAAATCCCACTTCTCTAATATGAGTTTAGTAACATTTGGTGGGTAGAGATGAAGCCAGGACAGGATGCACTTGTACAGTCAGTAAGAGCCACTCTGCCCATTGCCCACTAACCCTATGTAATATGGTACCCACCTAAAATGTTATTGCAGCAGCATTTAATTCGATAATTCCAGTTCTTAAACCAAATGCTTCCTGTAAAACACAACTGCTGTTGCAGGCATGGCCATAGTCTTCTGATTTTCAAGAACGAGACTTTTAGCGCTAAAGAAGAAAGGAACTCAGCAATGAACTGAGGTTATGGGGAATAACATGCTGCAAACAAGTCCACTGGAAAGCAAGATCAGAGCCCTGAAAGCCACCTGTGGTTAGCCTAAAATTGTTCATGGATTTACAGTTGTTGTTTTAATTTGTAGTGTGTAAAAACCAGTGTCCATAAAAACTACCAAACAGCTATGATGCTTTCAAAAAACACAATTGAATTTTCATATATCATGTTTCATTCTAACCAATTTACTTATTGTGAAGTTCAGGCAGGGAGAAGCTGAGAGCACTTACTGCACAGTAATTGTTACTGCTACATATAAAACTGTATGTCATAGACTGCTTTGAAGAATTAAAACTATGGTTGCATAGATGTGGGCAAAAGTTCTAGAGAAACTTTGCCACAAATAATAATTTGCATTTCAAAATTAATCTACTTCAGCAAATGCTTATACTCTTTCCAGAACTGCTTCTTCCAAATGCAAAGGTTACTTGAATCCACCTTCAAAAGGATTAGTAGAAGGAAATTCAAACTTACATGCATGAGAAGTTGTAGAAAGTGAACTTGAATTTCAGTGAAGTGAATATTTCCCCTGAAAATTCTTTGTAATAAAAATTATACTCATTCTACCATGTAACAGAATTGATATCATGTGAGTGATTGCAACTCCCCAGTACAGCTCAAAGAAGAGTGATAAATAATTACAGTGAATGCTTTTTTGGCTCAAAACTGTGGTAAATACACCACGTATATATGGATTAATGAATTTGCATAGATGAGATTAATAGGCAAGGAAGGTAGCTGCTTGACAACTAATTCAGAATAGAGTCTTTTTTATTTGTTAACTTGGTTGACTGGACATATTTGATCCAGACAAATAGAGAGGATTGAATTATTCATTTTGGATGACATAAGGAATTCAAGCATATCTGGGAAATGCAATGTCTTAGGGTACAATGGATCAGAAAAGCTTTTTCTTATGAAATGAAAGAAAGTTTTCTGTGTTACTCCAAAGTACAGGAACCTAACTGGGAAATGTACCTAACAATTTCTTTTAAAAGGCAGTGAAATGGGGCAGAATTTAATGCTTCCCAGTGGAAATACTGGCTAAGACAGAGAGAGGCAGGTAGTTTTTAAACATCAACATTAATCCTAATCGCTTGAGGAGCAGTAAAGAGGTATGAGGAGATAGTGCTTGCCAGAAATCACAAAGGAGAAGACAACTCCAAAATTCAAGTGCTGTTTTTGTTGCTTTAGTTTGTGTCTTGAAGCAGACTGTAATGAGTTCAACCAGACTGGCAGAGAGGAGAGAGGGAGCAGAAAAACTCTCCCTCAAGTATCCATTCCAGCTGTGTAATTCAGGCTGCAGCACGTTCCGTGCTGAGAAGGAACCATGAGGCAGTTCGCATCTTGTTCTCCTGCCATCCATGGGCATGCTTTCCAAACCGTACACCAGCCTTCTGTCCACTCGTTCCAAAATGCCAGTTTTATAATGGTAACTGCTGGGGAAAACCAGAAAAGAAACAATGGACAAAGTAGTAGCAGAAGTCACATTAGAGAAGTTTTTTATATGGACTTCGTGACAGCAGAACAGTACATGAGTCACTGTGTTCTTTACAGGCAGAAAGCTCCTCTCTTCCTGTTAAATTGCTCTTGAGGCTTTAAAACAACAGCTTTAAACTTTTCTATGTGCCCTGGAGGATGCCTTCCACTGTTTGAAAGATACAAGAATTACAGTGGTTATCACAGTTCAGAAGAAACCATCAGTGTTACTGGTACTGCAAAAAGAGTAATTTTGGGAAGATTGTTTTGCAAACATAGTGTAAAATTCTCAACTAAGATAAAATTTGCTAATTTTGTTGTCATCAGTAGTTACAACTCTGTACTGCTTTACACTTAGCCTACGTATACTTTATAAGCAAAGGAGACCAGATACTATCTCATGATCTATAGAAAAAACATGAAGAAAATAACCACCTACCCAATCATTCCCCCCAACTCCCAAGTTTTCAGGATAGTTATGAATGGAGTGGAAGTGAAATGAAATAAGGGACACTGCTGCTTGTTAACTCACCAGAGAGCTCTGCTCAATTTTTCATATTGAGCATTCATATTGAGCATTTTTCATTCTCTCATTTTGCTTCCTTTGTCCCCACATCTTTGCCGGAGCTTCTGATTTAACAACACGAAAAATGCCTTGTCCCCTATCTTCCCATTTCAGAATACCACTGTTTTCTTCAGGAGAAAGGAGCAGATCCCGTACAAATTCCCACAAATGAGAATTCTGTAAGTCTTAAACAGGAAGAAGACAGCTATTTAGTAGACGTTTTCTTATGCATGCCAAAGTACTGGGGCTCTGAGCAAGCTGATCTAGCGAATGGCATCCCTGCCCATGGCAGGGGGGTAGAACAGGGTGATCTCTAAGGTCCCGTCCAACCCTAACCAGTCTATGATTCTATGATTCTAAGTGAATAATTATCATGCAACTCTATGTATTGCAGCACAACCAAACATATGTTTTTTCTCAATGTTCTGTTCAAAATGCTTCACATGCAGACATGGGAAATTCGGCACATGGTGTTCATGGATCAAATGTAGCCCTCCATTATGCGCAGCTCAATTATTTCTTGGCTTAGAGCTGTGCTTCTAGAAAGTCAAAACTGCCTCAGCATTAAAGAACATTAAAGAAGAAGCAAAGGGACTTTTCTTTTTTTTAGAAATCTTTTCATCTGCTACATATTGCTGATGTTTGAATACAGTGTTTCCTGTTAAATGGAGCTTATTATGTACAAACAAGTTTACTTACAGTCCTTGTATGATGGCTTTGTTACTTCTGCATCAGTAAAAAAAAAAAATACCTGAAAGGGAAGAATATACCCAGTGTTCAGTTATTTTCTTCACAAGAATAACTTCTTGACTGAAATCCAAGTCCTGGTCTCCTGCGTCACTGCTTGTGAATATACCTCAAAATAGATGTAGAAAATGCAGACTGCAAGATCATGAATAGTTTTTCATCTTATTTGCTGCAAAAACGATTTCTTCTTCCCAATGTGACTATGTCTGTGTTTTAGTTTTTTTTTATGTTTAACTTTTGGGATATTTCTCTTACCCTTTACATTGTATCTGTATGTATCTGTTCTTACGATTCATGTGTTTTGTTTCTTTGCCCTTTGGTCCCTTGGCTCTTCATTTTTGCTGTCATCTATATCACAGCTTCTCTCCCTGTCTTTACAGTTGGATTAGTTCTTTCTCATTCAGCTCCTTGTCCCTTGAAAACTACTCTCGCAGTCTTCCCTCCCTCCTTTCCCTAAGTAAAAATCATCCTTACTGCTGGAAATCAGATCTTCACAGGGCTGGAACTTATCTACATTATTAGGACAGTACCACCTTTTAAAGCAGCAATTACATTCACAAAACATTAATAAATGCCTGCATATACAGATCTGCATTCAAGGAGCTTAACTCATGTTGTGAGTGTGGCATACAAAACGGGGAAAACCTAGAATTAAGCCTGCTTGTGCAGCCATGGTTTGGACCATTGATTATGTTGCAGTAAGGTGTGGCACTGCTGGACCACTGTCTTTCCTCACAGGCCTTATTTTATTCATGAGGTGGATATTCATGAGCTCTTGTAGTTTGTTTACTGCCAAGTGTCCAATCTTTCTACTGACTATAAAAAGTTAATTTTCTTAATGAGATTTTCTTCACACCTCTGCATTCTTTAATTCCCTTAATAACATCCTTATCTCCCACATCTAATAATTGCCTTCAGAATGGCCTCTCTGACATGATATATGAACACTGACTGGGTGGAAGAAAGTGATGACGGTCAGTCCCACAGCAGAGCAGTGCCAACCTAAACACAGGCTTGTTTTGTTCTTGTGACAGTCTCTAGCCTAGCTCACCTCTCCCAGTCTTACCTGTCCTAGTGACAACAGTCTCAGTCACTGCACAACCCTGCTGCATTTTGATTAAGCTTATCCACATATTTTCTTACTGCTTTGCCTCTGGTCTTCCCAGTCTGTCAGTGATCCTGTTTCAGCTTCAGCGTGCCCCTCCCTGTTCACTGTGTACCCAGGTCACCCTCTCCTGCTCATTCTGCCTTGCCAGCCTCCACTCCCCACTGGGCAGTTCAAAGGTGTGTAGTGGACCAGTGAGGGATGGATAAATTCCAGCACATTGTGACTAAGCAGATGCTCACCACTGGGAGCCGCTGGCAGTGTCAGCTCCCACGAGATCCTCCAGGACTTGCGTGCCTAAGCCTTTAATCCTTTTCCAGCAGTCATAAAACTCCAGTTTGGTCAAATACTCCCTTAAGCCAGAAAAGGCTTGAGCCATTGTGGGCTTTGAGCAGCTAAAATGCTCTTCAGATTCTCATTGCTAGGCCATAGGGAAATGACCTTCTGAAATTCCCTGCTTAATGGAAACTCTTTTGTTCGTATCACCACAATGGAGCTGGGTAGAATTGCCAAAGCTTGGCATGCACACTAATTGATCTTCGGCAGGAGTGAATAGCAAGAAACAGTATCTGCAGCAGCAACTGCACTTCTATTTCACTTACACTGAACTATCAATAGCTTAGTTTTTGAATCTTAGCTCATTTAAGCAGTAATAAATCTTCCAAGACAAGGTTGAAAATAGTAAATTAAAAGTGTTTTCATTCAAGTGCATGATTAAGCATATTATTAATGAGGTGGATTATCAGTGCAGTATACACAATAACACCATCAAACAAAATTTCTTCTTTACTCTTTAAGAAGCAGACCAATCTTCACTACTTTGAGTTACAAGAATAACAATGTGTTGTGTCTTCCTATATCCTGTCAGAATTCAAACCTCCCTTGAAGCATTCAGGTTGACCACTTTGACTAGAAAAACCAAAGGAGAGAGCAGCGCTTGTGTCCCTTTGGAGATTTGACTAGTTCACAAAGATGAGCCTGGACTGTGTATGATTGTGAGGCCAAAGCTTGCAGTGAGATTGTTGTCTGCCTGCCCTATTTCTGAGTACTCCTCATGTAGTATCTAAGTGGCCTCTGTATTTTACCATTTTTCAGTGCTTGGGAACGTGGATCCCACATTTTCTGTTACTCACACAGCAATGCAATGCTTTATGTTTTGAGTTTGATTTCTGGAACACTGACCGTGAATTCTGCTATTCTGTAAGATGAAATACAAGTATTTTCCACAAAGGCCTGCAGCATCCATGAACTATTCCTGGGTCATGTTGCATAACTGCCAACCATTGATATTAAAGTGGGAAAAGGAAATGCACTTGGCATCTAGTTTGTACTGGTCACAGCAGAACTACAACCACTCACAGAAGCTGTGCTCACTCCAGTATTCCGGGTGGATGGATGTCCAGAAAGAATTAGAATGTGTAAGATATTTGACAAGAAAGAAAAACTGCAATGAAAAATTCACATAAAAGTATTTCAAGCAAAACTAATCCCTTTGTTTTCTCCTGACTGCAGTCTTCCTTCCATATTCCTCCAGAGCACATCAAGCCCTGTGTTGCGTTTTTCTGCTTTCTGTTGTACAGCCTTTTGTACTTCATTTCGTGTGAGATATTTCAAGAGAAAGTGCTTTCACCTGGAAATTAAAAGAAAAACTTCTTCTTAAAACTGCAATAAAAATTTTTTTAAAAGGTCAAAGTACAGAATTCATGAGAATTTAGAACTCTGTAGTAAAAAGCAGTGATGTATTCCTAGACTGAAATAACTTGACTCTTAGATGGGAAAGCACTCAAAGTCACCTAGCTAGACTTTATGGCAATAGATAACTTATAATAATTTATTACAATTTTTCGTATAATTCCAGCAAGTTCTTTCACTCATTTCATCTAAAATAACGTTAATGTCATCATAGGGAGTATTTTTTTTTTGTTAAATTAGAACATGAAAAATGTATTACTCTCAACATACATCACAGGACAAAGAGCTTCCA
Source organism: Rhagologus leucostigma (assembly GCA_013397725.1). NCBI lineage: Eukaryota > Metazoa > Chordata > Aves > Passeriformes > Rhagologus > Rhagologus leucostigma. The sequence continues at coordinate 1,682,335 of VZTD01001645.1, forward strand.
AGTAACCCTGCCAGACAATTACAGCCTGAAAGTACTTAGCCAATTAAATTCCAAATTTTTTAACAAGCTTCTCTCCTCAGAAATGCAGTTACTGGGAAAATGTGTAGAAATATGTATATATTTGCAATTAACTTTTTTTCTTTGGCCTAGAAAAACTTATTTTAGCTGTCACTCGTGTAAAATCTAGACCTGGTATGGTATACATATTGCAGCTAACAACCATAATTTGCAACTCAAGCACTTTTTTTCCCCCTAGAATCAAAACACAGGCTTTTATAATTGTATTTTTAACTTTTTAAGGATGACTAGTAATTTCTCTCAGTTTTGATTCTTAAGCAGTTACAGGAATACAAGACTTGAGGAATTATTGCTTTAGGAGCTTTAAAGATTCTAAATTAATTTTAAATACATTATCTGTAATATTTATTATATCACTTGAGTGGGGCAGTTGCAGAACAGTAAACAGCAAAAGAAAGGCCATCAAGGATGTGAATGAAAGTAGTGTAAAGAAATCTGAACATGTTTAGTTTATTTTCACGTCTCACAGCATCTCATACTTGACCTGTATTTCACAGTTTCTTAGTCCAGTCATCCATTATTCACTATGTAAGTTTCAAATGAATTCAGAACATTTGATTTTAGGCATTGCTTATATGAAATTGTAATTCAAAATGGGTTATGATAGCATTGCAAGTCAAGTGGAGAGTGTCTGTCTAGACAGCAAGTTCAGAGTGCAAAATGATGCAAATAGGCTGGGGGAGTTTCCAGAGTAAAATTAATACAAAGGGCTTGAAATTGTGACAAAATAACTGTAATATGGATCTTGCATCCTACATGGCTTCTGTAAAGTAATTAATACTTCTAATTACTTTAATTACAACTCCTAAATGTTTACAGAGGAATTTGTGGTTGCTTTCATGAATCATTCCCATGCTATAAATATCTTCATATGTATGCACATACAGAATTAATGTAATACTGCATGCTGCGTTTTAAACCCTGAGATGCTACTGTGACATTGTAGCAAAGCCAAGAGGTGGGCAGAAGCTCTGGGTCTGACTTTTGAGACCCATACCTTGAGGATATTTGAATCTCAGATTTCATTCACCTCCTCATTTAAAAGGAAAATCAGATGAGCTTGACATTGGATCAACTTTATAAGCCCTGCAGACTGAACACACCTGGCTATGTCAGGGTCTGAAGGCTTCTATGGGGGAGAACGGGAGTGCTGGGAGCACCAGGCTCACAGGCCTTCTGCCAGCGAAAAAAAAAAAGCTTCAAAATTAGGCTTTAGCTCTACAGGAACCCCAACTTCAGAGGCTGCTCAAGAAAAGCAGAAGACTGAATCGATCCCTTTCTGAATCAGGCATACTTTTTTTTTTCTTCTTTTTTTAATCCTCTGCCAACAGCCTCCAGCCTCCCTTAGGAAAACTAGAATATCATAACATCCTCAACTAGACAGATTTAGAGGAGATGAGGATCCCTGTTGGGCTGGGCATGAATCCAGCTCGGTGTTTCAGGGGCTGCCCTGTGAGCTGCCACAGCCCAGTCCAGACCCTTTCCCTGTATCTGTGTTTCCATACGCAGCCAAGTGAAAAGTTTATGGCATTGCTTTTCTATCTACAAAAGTGTTGGATTGCTCCTTATTCTTCTATCTAAAGGTAATATGAAAGAAAACCAGAAATATTTATTCTGCTAATACCATGGGTATGGTGAATAACCTTGAAATACTTGGTCCATTGGGCTTGAAACTTCGGTCTGATTTTGATAAATATCTTCTCTGGCAATATTTGTGCTGTCATATAAATGACATGACATGTTTCCTTCAGGGAACAGCACTCGTCTGGTCCAGTTTCTGTCTTTGCTTTGGTTTTGGAAAGACTCAGATCATTCTTTTAAAATATTTCAAAGCCCCTTGTAGTACTGTTGTGTTTGATGAGCATCTTAAAGGTGCTGACACCGAGACCTCACCTTCACACGTGCTCATGTCTTTTATATCTCGTATCAGAGTAAAGAATTCAGGGACCTTTGCTGTCTTGTAAATGATGAATGTGATCAAGGTATTATGAGGAGGGAAAGATCAGCCAAAGCCAAAGGGTCTGTGAAAGATTTCAGGGTTTTTTTAGAGAAAAAGAAAGGGGCAGGTAAAATTTCATACCACCATACAAGAATGTAATGGCCAGTACATCCCCTTGTGACAGGAACATTCCAGAACTGTGCCTAAAAGTACAGCTTGATGTGTGTGGGGGAAGACACCTGGCAGGATGATGGTGAATAGCTGAAGGTGGAGAAGGAAGCATAGAATTCAGACCTTTCTTGTTCCAGCCTTTTAAGGTGATTTTCCTCTTTTCAACAAGTGCTGGAAAACAAAGAGAAGGAATGAAAAACTACACAATATTTTTGTTGTCACAAATTTTAACGTCCTCCACTTTGTATTAGAAAAAAATGCCGTCAAATATAAATGCTGATCTATTCTGATTGCCAGAAAATAAAAGCATTAAAATACCAGCGTGGAAATAGAAAAGCAAACTTACCCTGTATTTCATCCCATGGAAACATGGAGGTGGCTGCAGTGTCCCAGATGACAGTCCTTCTAAGGCTAGGGTCCTGTCTCCGATGAAGTGTGCCAGAACTATTTCACATTTTTGCAGAAAATATTTTAGAAACTGGCTTTGGGCTCATACATTAAAATGCCAATGTGCTTTCTAGAAGAGAAGCCGAGCCCAGCAATAGCCTGTAAATCAGTGGTCTTCATCTGTTTCTTTCTCAGCAGTTTTGCTACCACAGTTTCATCTCTTTTAATTGAGCTTCTATTTTGTTTCAACCAAGTACAAAACAGGTTTTCGAAAGGTATCAGGACCACAATCCTTAAGCCTATTACTGTCACCAGAGGAAAGTGTAGGTAGAATGTTATTATGCTGACCTACATTCTTCTCTGGTTTCACAGCAAAGTACTCTTCTGTTCAAGAGCTGCCTGTGCAATGCTGGTGGCACTGCTGTAGTGGCTTTATCTGTGTGTTCTTGACATGTAGTATGTACTTCTAGGCTGCTGTGGAAGAAATGACAAGGGAATTCCCAGGTTGGTTTAAATTTGATTCAGAGAGAAATTTGTGTAACCATGAAGGACTCCTAGAAAGCCTAAAAGCATCAGGAACTGAGCTTGAGAAAACATGTGGAGGAAGAAGCATAGCTCCTACCCTGGTCAGAAAAGGCTCATTATTTCCTCAGCTCATCTTTGCTTAACAAGATGCATCTGACCTGATTGTTGTGTAAAGCTGCATCTCTTACGAGCTGAGGGAGCTTACACTCAGCTACACATGGAGTTCAATTTAGCATATTTTCTGGGGTGTAGTTGTTGCATCGCTGTTCACCTGGAGGAAGTTAGAGCTATGAAGCTGTTGCATCACACACCTTATAGTGAAAAAAAGTAACAGTCTGCAGTAAAATTAGAAATTACCAAAATGCTTGAGATGGGCTGCTTTGCCATTGGCAATTGCTGATCTGCTGATATCACAAGTTCCCTAGGGATTATTTCAATGTCAATGTTGTGGGGTTTGTATCTGGGATTTTTTGTATGTTTGTTTAAAAAAGTGGAAGAAGATTAAATAACAGGCATATCTTTAATAAAAATCAAAGCAATTCATCTAAGTGATCCAAAATTAACTTCAAATAAATCATATCAGGTATTTAAAATGCATGTTTAAATTTTAGGACAAAATATTTTCTGTGATTTCTGTAATTTCAAATGAAATTTAGAATTGTATTCTAAGATGGAATGAAAACTAATATTAAAACAATATGATTCAAAAAACCCCAATTCCTGCAGGGCTTTGAATACAATCATTTAGCTGAAGCAAGAAGATTTATATTCTACCTCAAATGTCAAACTTAGTGATACCGAAACAAAACACTGCATGATCAGTGGTCTTGGATTAGCACCACCAAAAGCCATGAGGAAATTACTGTTATTACTCAAACTGTGTCTCAGCATGCAAGGTCTTTTCCATAAGATCAGCAATGCTGTCATGTAAAAGAACAAAGGTAGCTTTGGAAGAGAAAAATGTTGCATGCACCCATAATTTTTTCCCAGTTCTAACCAAACGTTTGGTTCATTACATGAGTGGGTTGTACTACCTCCCTTTTCAGAGCCTCTTGAGTGATTCAGCCTGAGTGCAGAGAAGAGTATCAGGACTATCTGGGAATTTGAACCAACTGTTTAGAAACAAGCAGTGCTTACTTAAGCTTCTGAACAGGGATCTGATCTGACACCAGAACATTTGGAACGAATTCCTTTAAACAGAGTTGTGATTCCCCACAGGAAATGCAAGGCCTGGTAAAGTATAGGGTTTCCAATGCACAGAGTATTGCTCTCTTAACATTGGCAATTCTGCAGTGGGCAATTCTTGCATTATTACAGATGCATTTTCTCTGGCGCCTTTCAGAATCCTTGTTCTTGCCAGATTAGTGTGTATTTACCTGGTGACTGCTTTCATTACCAAGTTGCAGAGCATTTTAGGAGTTAAATCCCACACTTGTACTCATATAGCTGGAGTAGTGTATTGTGTGGTGCTGCCAACTCAGTGGGCAGCAATAAACAGCTGAAAGCCAGTTGCCGTCTTGGAGAGAATAGAGTATCTTCACAGATCATTGGAGAGACACAATTTAAGAATGATTGCAAAGACAACCTGCTCAAAGTATCTCATTCACTCTCTATATATACCTGCCTCCTAGTATGTAAGATTTTCCACAAATAAATGTCTAGAATGAAACCCAGAATCTATGGAAAGTAGATATCCTCAAGATGAAATAATGTCTGGGAGGATGGATGAACTGTTACAAGCAAATGGTGTCAAAAAAAATCCAAAGCCACTGGATTTAAAAAGAAAATAACTTAGAACTAGGCATGGGCTTGATTTTGTAGTTATTGTGAGGACGACTTATTTCTCCAAGCTGGGAAACTGTTTGTGAAGTGGGATGGCAACCTCAGTCCCTACTGAGGACTAGATTTGAGCTCACAGGTGTGGGGTAAAGCTGCCAGCTTCAAATCCTCTCAGCAGGTTTGACCACATACCTTACAGGCAGCAAAAGCCATTTGGGAAGGAAAAATCCTGTTTTAGCCATATGCAAAGATATTAATAATTACTATCAATTTCTCGAACATCCGTTATAGAGTTCTGGATGTTCCAGAAATTAATGGTAATTATCAGTATTATTAGCAAAGATAACATATTTTCATGCATTTTATGCAAACAGGATATTGGTTTGGGTCACATCAAATAGTATCTTACCATTAACTGGTGCTGTTTATGTATGCACATATCTGCTTAAATACACTTAGGAGACAGTGGAAGAGTCAGGCAGGTTTTTTTCAAACAGCAGGAGAGATTTACAGCTCTCACTTTTACTCCATCTGGTGCTGTGTTCACAGAATCTATAAATTAGCTTTCACATTACAAACAATCTCTTTTGATTTAGTGATACAGGCTGAGATGGTTAATTTATTAAAAGGTGTTGAGGCTCATACTTGTCTCCACCATTAATTCACTGAAGCAAAGTCGGTTGTTTATCACTGAGACAACTGGTGATGCAGAAATGAGAATGGCAGGCAGTACATCAGTTGAGTGCTTGATAAAATCATCACAGCAAAACCATTTTGGCAGCCTACAGCTCTTTTACAAACAGTGACTTCAGGAAAGAAATGGAGCTTACTTTTAGGTAGGTGATTACTCCTGATGCCGCATTGAAGTCCAGAAGTAGGTCTTGGGAGCAAGGGGGAGCAGGAGGCTTCAGCAGCACAACCCAGCACTTTAGGAATAAAGCCACCTGCAGGACTGTGATATATGGAACACCTTAGAGACAGGCTGGTTTGGTTTTTCAAGTTCTTACACACACCTCTTTTGATGACAGTGATAATATATAGCATAGCATAGCCCAGAGACAGGGGGAGAAACATTCTCAAGTACAGAAAGTTTATCCTGTATTGGTTTTTTCCTCTTTGTCTAACAGTGTTGATTTATGCAAGCCTGACTTACGGACCACCTAAGCAAACCTGCTGTTTAAGCACTTAACTAAGGAGAGTCTCACTCCTTCTTTTGCGACCTCAGCATGTAAGAAGGGCTATCAAATTTTGTTCAGAGCTCTCAAAGCCCAGGAAGTGGTGTTCTCACTGTTTGTATCTGGCAAAGACCAGATGCAGAAAAGTAACTGGATTAAAGTCATGCAGCAAACCACTGTGCATATTAGAAAAAGGACAGCACTCACCTGAGTCCAGGTGGCATCTCTGTCTGCCTGAGCACCATGCCTCTTAGACCCACAAAAACCTGCTGGGTTCTAGTCCAGATACAGCTGCTTTTAGGTCTGAAATGATCATTAAGAGGTTTAAATAGAATCCATGGATAGGATGCTTGGCATGATTAGAAGCAACAGATCAGAGACACCAGAAGTAGTGAGAACGAATTGGTGAACGAAAAGCATACATCTAACATAATATAATACTTCAAAAAAATTTATGTTAAGAATAGTTTTGATCAGAGTAGACTTGAATATTTTTGTGCCCCAGAGCTCCATCTTAATTAGTAGTCTTTTGAGGACGCCTGCATAAACAGCAAGAGCAAAAAATTAAGGCACATATCACTTCAAGTGGAGGCATTTCTTTGCTCCATTATGTGCTGACGGGGTGCCTCATGAGCTTCACTATGCTACTGTCACGTGCATCTCACACTAGTGGTGTGACATGGCTGTAGACAGAAGCAGCTCTGATGCAAGGTGATGTTGCATGGTGTGAATGCAAGGAGAGGTGACTCAGAGGGAGTGCCACATTTTACCTCCCCAGCACAATAGGGGCCATGCCAAGAAATGCTGCTAATGGAGCTGGTCGAGGGCAACCCGGGTGCAGTGTCCCAGCCAGCCATTTCAGAACAGCACACGGTCCTAGGAGAATTACCTCTTGTTACACAAGACGATGGCTGACATATGTGACAAAAGCATACAGGCTCTCTTTTGGCAAAGCCTTAGCCCTAGAGGACCCTCCTTCCTTCTCCCACTGCACTCTCCTTGCTCTCCTTCAACTGACTAACCCTCTACTCCTTGCTTCTTTTTAAATTTCTCTCTCTGCTTACCTTTCTTCTATATTTCTCTCTTCAAATTTCTTTTGAAATGGTAGAATGATGGAATTTGCTTCCACCAGTGGGGAAAATGCATATATACTGTAGCAGTTCCATTGCAGAAAGATCTTTCCAGAAACTCAGTTCGCAATGTGTGAGACCAAACACACAAGGTTGTGCAACAGTTTATCACCTTATCGGCCCAAAGCAACTGTCTGATTTCCTGCAATGTGGCTTTTGCATTGATAAAGCAGCATATAAACTGTGGGATAATCCAGACAGGAAATTGTTCATAACATTGTAAACATCAGTAACTGTATAAATAAGGAGTTTCTACACTGTACAGAAAGGATCTCAAAGGCTGTATGAAAAAAAGGTGTACGTACAGGTGTAACCCTAAGAAATGAGCCATAAAAAAGAGATTTCCTCTCCTTTCCACTCCATTAGGATATTTAAATAAAATTCTCATTTCTCAAGGATGTGGGAAAAGACTTCTTTTTTGATACAGTCTTACAAACATGCTTCTGCACTTGTGAATTCTCAAGTCAGCCCCAGTCCCTGCTGTGTACTCGGTTTTGCACTGAAGTACCTGAACCTTGGTGCTCAGCTCATGAACAAAGGCCTACAGGTTTAAATAAAACTGACTAAACTCTTGAGATTAGCAAGAAGAAGTTATTATTGGGTTAGTCCATGACAGCATCTTTCACAGTTTTTAATAAAATTGTCAATCACAGAGCTTTTCAGACTGATTGGAGAAGTACTGCTGGGGTGTGCAAACGGACGCTGAAGAATTCCACAGTGTTTTTGATTTTGATTGGCAAAAGTGGACTTTGTTCACAGTCTATTAAACTGACTTCATCTGATATTTCCTAGTTTATAACCTCTTATTATTTTTTATCACTCACCATCATAAGAGTGACCCGAGACTTTGACTTACATGATGTGGAAAGTGTGGGGATGATAATACCATAAATACTAATCTAGTTTCTTTTTTTTCAACTACAGAAGCAGAGAAACTTGATTAACCCTGTTGCCTCAATCCAGAACTCACCAGCACCAAACAATTCAAGGTCAATCGTAGCAGCGGATGTCATGAACACACTGCATCACATCTTCACCCCTACACATGCAAATCCTCTAAACAAGATTCATGCCACACTCAGCATTTATCCAGACTTTTGCTGACCTACGTAGCAGCTACTCCCACAAGTTTTCTATCCCTTGAAAAGGTACAGATTTCTCACTTTTTTTTTGGTGTAATCTCACACAGAAACAGTGCTACTGACTAGAGACAGGAGAGTCTGTAAGTGAAAAAAAGTAGGAACATGTATAAACAAGGCTGCATCATAGAACAAGTTCCCAGGCCCCTTCTTAGATACCATTCCCTTGCATCTTAAAGATTGTCTGCACCAGACAGGGTGGGGCTGGAGAATGATGGAACACTGACATTCTCCTTTGCTTTATGTGGAATGATCACTGTATGTTAAAGATTCACATGCCTCACATTTTCTGCTCTAAGAATTTTCTGTGAGACGACGGTGTTGAATGTTTTTAGTATTAGAATTAAAGGTGACAGAAAGAAGCACTGAGAAAAAACAAAGCCTGACTACAGGCTTGGTGGTGAAGAATAGGAGGCACCTGAGCTTTTTGAGTTTGTCTGGCAACAGCTCCTTATATTTGTAGCTGGAGATGGATCGGAAAGGAAACTTTGGTTCTTCAGTCAGCCCAACAGCATGGGTTTGACTTTTCTACAGAAAAGGATGCTTTGCTGGATTCAGTTTGACACCAGAAAGACTTTGTATACTTTTTAATTTTCAAGAAACTGGATTTAATATATTATGGGAGAACTTGTTTTCTCTCTTGCCTTCTACTTGACAGAAAGGAAGTAGGGCCATAGACTTCCCACAGACACTGGATTCTTAACCCAAAATCCAGTTCACCAGGATATGAAATGGTTCTACTTTTAGATCCCATTCTTCTTCTAACTACATTAGCCACCTCCCAGTTTTAGATGCTGTGAGTGGGCAGCTGCTCCAACAAACAAAAGTATGTAGATATATCCCTGCTAAGGAATACCAGGTGGAGTGACAGCCATTCTTCTCACGTCACCAGAAATGAGGGTCAAAATGCTTTGCACAACCTTCTGTTATTTTTGTAAGGGGAAGAAAAATCAAGGGTGTGTCTTTGACCTTTGAAATATGATGGGAATTCCCCTACAGACTAAGGTCAGAGGAGTTAGGAAACAATAAGGTCAATCAGTCTGAGACAGCTCAAGGGTTAGAAAACAGCAGGAGAGATCAACTTAGTGCTGTAAAAATTATCACCATTTAAAAATACCTTTCATCTCTTAATTTACAAGGCCCATAAAAAGGCAAAATAAAAGTGCCTATTTCTCTCAGAAGTCTAGATGGCCAATATTCATGAAGAGATCTATCTACACAGGAGATCATAGAATTATTTAGGCTGGAAAAGACCTCTAAGATCATCAAGTCCAACTGTTAACCCAGCACTGCCAAGTCCAGAATTAAACCATGTCCCTAAACACCACATCTACAGCTCTTATAAATACCTGCAGGGATGGTGATGCAACCACGTACCTGGGCAGCCTGTTCCAATTCTTGACAGCCAGTGAAGAAAATCTCAGTGAAGAAATTTTTCCTAATATCCAGTATAAACTTCCCTTGGTGCAACTTGAGGTCGTTTCCTCTCGTCCTGTCACTTGTTTCTTGGGAGAAGAGACTGACACTCACCTCACTACAACCTCTACATGAAAGTAAGGATCTCGGGTAAAAGCAAGTAAAGCAAGGATCCAAAGGTAAAGAATCTCATATTTACTCTGACCTGGGGATCATCATCTGTATGCATTTGGTGCTACTCATAATTTGATGCTCCCTGAAAATGTTTTCAATTTTCCATTTAAAAAGTGTGGGACAATATGAATGGCTGATTTAGAGATGTGTGCACACAATAGGTTTCTTGGTTTAATAAATCTGTCTGTGTCTTAGAACAATATATTTAATCGTTCTTAAGTTGAGGCCAAATTTTTTGTTCGCACTCACCAGAGCCTAGAAAGGTATAATGCATTAAATGGGGATTTAGGTACATCTGAACAAAGCTATACCTTTCTTTACGCCTTGCAGATTCTGTAACTTTGTAAGCTTGAGTCTCCCTTGTTGCAAAGTCCATGCTCCCGTCCCTGGAAGTGTTCAAGGCTAGGTTGGATGGGGCCCTGAGCAACCTGGTGTGAGGAGCTGTTTGCCCTGTGGCAGGTTTGCCTGAAGCCCTCCGTGCTGGGCAAGTTTTGGAGACATTGTTGGGTTTGCATTTCTCCAACAAGGTCCGTGAGAAAGGATGACTCTGGCTCCTAGTGAGGCTAGGCACCATGCTTAGACGTATTTTGGTAACTGGAAAAGAAAACCAGCAGAAATTGTGGTGTGCTGTCTCCAGGCGTATCCCTATTGATCCCAGTTTTATGCCCTCCCCCTCTTCAAATCTGGGTTACCTGATAACTCCTGAGCAAAGATCCCTTTTTTCTGTCTTTCATCAGAAAGCTCAGTGTTGTGTAAACTGACCCGTGATCGAAAATTCTGCTGCTCAAAAACAGCAGGCTCAGAGCCAGGTAAGGCTGTAGGCATCTGTGTGAATTTCCTGTTCCTACCCCCATCATTCCCTGCAACTGGCAGGATAGAGGAGACTACCATTTGCCCTCCAGATACTTCAACTAGGCCATGAGGTCTCTCTTGACTGACCTCAGACTTCTTGTTGGGACTTCATCACTGCTCACCTGAAAGGACAGTAGTGGATAATACCCAGAGGGCTGTAACAGGCTGGAGAGTTTCTTGGTACTACTTTGTATGTTAGCTCATGTGCATTCAGGCCCAGTGACAAAACATGCAAAGCTAAAATGAGCTACCTCATTTTATGTGATCAGCCTCATGCAGAGTTCATGCGCATCCTCCCTGAACAAGCACCCCCTTACACACACCCACGCACTCCAAATCGTGAGAAGCTGCTGGAAAATCTGTAACAAAACTCCCAGATGCACCATCACTGACAGCCTCAGGTTTAAACAATATAGCTCTCAAGCGAGAAACTTGAGATTAAAATATAAACATAAGTGAGAAATGGTGCCAAGTTCGGAGGGATTAAGGGATTCAATGAAAGATGAAACTTCAGAAAGTGTTTGAACCTGTTTCAAAATCCTTGAAACTCAAAGGCACAGAAAAGTAACCTCTTAGTTGCTACACAAACCTGTGTATGCCTTTGCCACTGCCTGCAAAGGCAGCTCATATGTTTTAGCGACCACAAAAGCAAGCATCTCTCAGCTACAGACCTGTTAACTGTTCCAGTTAAATAAATTCTTCCCTCTCTGTCCATGCATGAGAAACACAAGGTCTCTCTTACCACGAAAAGCATAAAATCTTTCTTAGGCTTTTCTTTTGATACTGATCTAACCTCATGAAATGTTCATGACTTGAGGCACAAGAAACAGAGTGGAAATACTCATGACAGTCTTAGCTGGAAAACTCCATTATGAGAGTTATTAAATCCTGCAAGACTCCGTGATCACCAAAGGACTTGCGAATGAATGGGACTAACCAAGTAACCAGTCAGATTTCTAACATTTTTTTATCACCTTCCTTGGTACAACATAGAAGGGCAAAATGTTCACTGATCCTGGTTGAAATTCAGCTGGAGGATACAGCAGTAAAAGAGCAATGGATATGCCCAAATTAGGCTGTCTAGATGGTGGGTCACATAAGTAGGCCTCTTTCCACTGGAAGGCTTTCTTCTTCCTAAACCAGTACACCATTAACACTGCATTCTAATTCCTTGGCAGAAAGTGTTGTTTCAAAAGCCCTTTCAAACTATGTTCAGGAAGCTCAGAGTGATGCGTGTTTCGTTTGGAACGCAGTGAAGGACAGCTTGAATTACAGCCCAGGGACCACAGAAAGCAGCCAGCAACCAGGACACCTGTGCCTGACTTCTTGTCTTGCCATGCATTTCTTTGTATAAATGCACACATTCAACCTTTTGCTTTGGTTTAATCCTGAAAATTGGGGTAGCAGTACTTTGTTCTGTACAGAAGCATGGTGGGAGTCCACAATTATTTGGAAAGGTCACTTAAGGCTGTTTTTCTGTTTCATTTTGTTGAATTTCTCCATGAAATGACCTTGTAAGCTACAGGTGCAGCAGCTGGCTGAAACTAACCCTTAACTAGACAGCTTCCAGAAAGAAATGAACATTTCTGTGTCTGCTGTTTCTCAGGAATGTTGGGCGGTACAGAAATCTTAATACTGCCAATGTTGTTGGCTCAAATGCTGCTTTTCACATTTCAGGAATAGAGCATGAAGAATTAACAGACAAATGCACATTGTTACGTGTGAAGAACAATCCTTAACCCTTCACACATCCCAAAAGAACATTCGCATGGTCTGGGTGGGCAGGGAAGAGGCACTGCAGAAGGGGCATTTGGCTTTCCTTTTGCATTCACACCGGATTCACCTCTGAACTTCCTTATTCGCCTCACATTCTGAAAGGATCAGAATGCAAGAGTATATGACTAGAGCTCGCAAGAGTATATGACTAGAGCTCTGCAAAAACTCGACAGAAGATAGAATGACAGCTAGGGGAGGATAAATTATGCTTGTTAAAAGAAAGCTAAATATCATCATTTTACTGTTGAGGATTGGGCTATAGTGATTTAAGGATTGTGAGAGCACTGAATTGGAGGTTTAAGTTCCTTTAGGATATACGTAACAACTTCACACATTTAACTAATTCATGTCCACTTTCCTGAATAGACAGATGACAGTCAGAGGTCAGCCAGAAAGCCAGGGAGTGCAACTGGGAGCTAGCAAGTACAATGTTAGTTTCTGCAACAATTGCTATGTTTTTCTTTTCATATGAGCTCAGCTAGGATTACACATGCCATACTCCTCCTATTACCATGCATTAATTTTCTGTTATGCTGGCTTGCAGATCTCTCCCAAACCAACTCTTAGTGAAGTTTAGGAGGCATGTCCTCACTGCACATTGAATTCCTTTTACAACACTGAAATACTGTCAGGTCCTAACATGCTCAGGCTCTTCCAAGGCCAAGTCAGATAGTAATCAGTTGTCGTGCTTGGAGAACATTTGCTCTAATATGTGTCTCTACATTTCTGTAAAGGAAGAACTGCCAGGGAGGTGCCCTGGGAGGGCAGAGGAAGGGAGCAATGGGGAGCTGCCGTCCTGCGTGTGTGCCAAACCCCTAGAAAATGACGAAAGCGTGTTTGTATATTTTTACTGTTGGGATCTGCAATGCTGTTTTCAAACTTTCAGTTTTCCCTTTGGGATAAGCAAGAGTCTGAATTACAACAGCATCAGCTGTCCCATAGATCAGACAGCATATGAAAGTGGGATACAGCTGTTACCAGATAGTACTTCTGCAATGTTTAACAGCTGTTATTAGATAGTACTTCTGCAATGTTCAGCAGTGTAAGCTTTACAGCCACAAGGACCACTCGTCTTTCTTCCTTCAGTTTTTAGTCCCCAGTTAATATTATTCTTTGTGCTATCTCTTCTTTTTTCCTGTAAAGCTGTGAACATTACCCTTTAGAAGGAATCTCTAGCATTTTATGAACTTTTAATAGGCATTTCAGTTTTCAAATAAGAACAATCCCTCTATTTGTAAATTGTGCCTAGAAAAAGTCTTCAGTGCCTAGTCTGGCTGCACTTCTCCTTCACCTAGGCACCTGATGAGGTACATTTTAAAATGTCATTGCCATTAAGATAAATCAACTCCTTTAAGATACATGTATTATTAAGTATAGAAAGGTAGGTATTATCCAAGTGGTTCATATATCATTGCAATATTTTTCTTGAAATAAATACAGTAACTATCCATGACCTATAATTTTCAAAGGAGAATATGTTTGTAAACCTCGACAGAAAGCAGATTTGGATAGTTCAGTTTGCTTAAAAGTCCTGTTTAGAATCATCTATAGAACAAGGATAAAATATGGAGGAGAATTATCAGTGACAAAAGCTCCTTTCTGTTCATTCAGGATATTCTTAAGCATCCTGAACATGCTTAAGTTGTTCTAGAGCTCCAAGGGTTTGAATATCCTTCCACCAAAATCCTGTCATCCATCTATCTATCTATCTATCTATCTATCTATCTATCTATCTATCTATCTATCTATCTATCTGCCAGTGCATGTTACTACTTCAAAAGTGGAACTCTGATCTGAAACTTGTCATGCATATTAATCGATTACCTACAAATGGCATCAACTGACTCTCTGCAGTAGCTTTACGTGAAACCTATAGATTCAAATTGCAACCATCCCTCTTATTAGTTCATTAGGGAAAAAAAATCCCAAACAAAAACCAGAAGAATAAGAGTGTGGTCAAGGAAAGAATTATGTATCTTGTGGCACTGAGAAACCTCAAACTCAATTTAGATAGAGAATTTTCAATAAGGAATACAATTAGCAAGCAGTCTGTGTTCACTGAGATCATAACACTATTACATACAAGTCTCAAAGCCTGAAGTTTTAAACCAAAATCTACTTATCTTAAACTTATGAAGCCTTTGTGTTTAACTGCAGAGTGGAAAAAGGTAGCTCCTTGTTTAAATTCTATTTCCATTAAAAAAAAAAAAAAGATAAGAATGTCTCTGGGAGGACACATACATGTCTTGAATCCACAATTATCTGCACAAAAGCAAAATAACTACATTAAATATACTCAGGCAGGCATGGGTCCCAGGTTGAAACAAGGAGCAGGCTGGACTGATCAAATACTTTCACAAGTGAGTCAAATTCATACTTCTCTTAGACTTGGCTCCAGGTCTGAGTTCACTATTACCTTAGGAAATTTCTCCTTGGAATATGCAGTTGCTGCTTGGCAGATGTAGTGTAAGCTACATGGGCAAGTGTAGGGGCCATTTATCCTGCCTTT
This sequence comes from Rhagologus leucostigma, assembly GCA_013397725.1. Lineage (NCBI taxonomy): Eukaryota > Metazoa > Chordata > Aves > Passeriformes > Rhagologus > Rhagologus leucostigma. The sequence continues at coordinate 1,697,385 of VZTD01001645.1, forward strand.
CCAATCAGGTCAGGGCTGTCAGTAAGGAATGAAGCTCTTGGGTTAACTGCCCTCTTTATGACTTCTTGTTGAGATGCAAGATCCAAGTTCCTAGGAAAAGGTTAGGAATTTTTTTTTTAGATACTCATTGCATTTTTTTGTAAGTACTTGAATGCAGTGCTGGTGAGGAAGCTGCCAGGGCAGCATTTTTTTTCCACCAGAAAATTCCCTTTTGTCAAAATTTCAAATATTTTGTGGAAATATATCAACTTCAAAAGAATATTATGTGAAACGACATCTTTGGTCAAAACAGGCAGTGATGAATTCCATCTGGTTTGAATATACGAAGCTAAGTGGTAATAGCATGATGGACAAACAGTTTCTTAGAGCAGAACATGTCCAAAATCATAATCCAGGTAAGAGAATACTTCATCCATTGAACTGTGATTTGCCAGTTAAAAAAAAAAACAACAACCAAAAAACAGAGGTCTTGATTTTTTAGTGAAGGAATATGGAAGCGCAAAAGAAACACCCCTAAATTGAATTAGAGGGTGGATTTTAAAAGACTGCAGATGTCTGTTAGAACTGTGAAAACATAGAAGCGATTGTTTCCTTGTGCAATTGTTACTATTGTGTAAGTGGTTCCCACCATGGTAAACAGCAAAGGTAAGACGGTGAGATACAGATAGCTTGGAGAAACATGTATTTACTTGTCAATACCATTTTTGTGAGTGCAACTACAAATAGATTTGATACTGTATGTGCAGTGTTGGGTATCATTAACATTTACGAGCAAATCCCATAGTGTGTAGCATTATCAATCCTTTTATCAAGGACAAGCTTCCTAACTGTATTTGACTAAATATTATCTGTGTAATATTCTCTTCTACCTGAAAGAGCACTATGCTGGGTTTGGCTGGGATGGAGTTAATTCTCTTCATAGTAGCTGGCATGGGACTACATTTGGATTTGTGCTGGAAACAGTCGTGACAACACAGGGATGTTTTCCTTACTGCTGAGCAGTGCTTACACAGGGCCAAGGGCTTTTCTGCTCCTCACCCCTCCCCACCTCACACACGAATGGTCTGGAGGTGCACAAGGAGCTGGGTGAGGACGCAGCCGAGACAGCTGACCCCACCTTTGGTCATGTTCCATATCGTACGACATCATGCTCAGCACGTAAATCCACAGGAAGATGAAGGAAGGGGGGCACGTTCAGAGTTACGGTGTTTGTCTTCCCAAGTAGCCGTTATACAGCCCTGCTTTCTTGGGAACGGCTGAGCACCTGCCTGAGGATGGGAAGTGGTGAATGAATTCCTTGTTTTATTTTGCTTGTGTGTGCAGCTTTTGCTTTACCTATTAAACTGCTTTTATTGCAGTCAATGAGTTTTCTCACTTTTCCCACCAAGTGGGAGTAAGCAAGTGGCTGGACAGAGTACAAGACAGCTAAATGCTGTTAAAATCAAAGTGAGGAAAAGAAACTGACCCCAGCTGAGGAAACAATTTAAGAAACTTGGTACAGCCTGCTTCTAATGTAATTTGCAAAGCTGCTGATTTTGAAGTTTCTTTTCAGGTCACCCTTGGATCTTCACTATTTTAGAAACTTTAAATAGTGTTTGCTCAGTATTAAACTCTGAAACTATTGCTAGATGTTTTCTCTTTTCCAAATTACAGAATCAGTGGAATTGACCTGAATTCTAACTCATTCCCTTAATTCTAATGAATGTTACACTTAGTGCTAATGAACTGTGTACCAAATAGCTGCTTGATATCCTTCTACTGCTATGTTGAATACTCTTGCTGAAACACTCTGCAATCACTAGACTGAGACCCAATCATTGCAAAACAACCAGATGAGCTAATGGCTCACATTTGGCTTCTTCTCTTCGCAGTCTTGTTTCCTAAGAAAGCTTGTGTGTGTCTAAGTTCATGTGCATCTTTCCTGTCTTCCTCCTTGGATCTTTTTCAACTATGGCCGCATTTTAACTACATTTGACACACGAGTAGGAGTCCCAAAGACACCACATGTTCAATGGAAATGGTCAAGAGAGAGAAAAAAGAGGAGACTTTTTTTTTAAAAAAGCATGTCATACCTGGATCTGATTCTGCTTAAGAATTCAGATCAAAAACATCCTAAAACTTCAAGCTTCCCCAGACTCACAGACCCATTTTTTGTCATGTGATGAGCTGCACAGATTACATACACTGAGACAGATTCAATCTTCCGTGAAGAGCAAACTGGGGGTTCCCGGAGTTGTGCAAAGTGAGTTAGAGGCAACAGTAATTCCTTTGTTCTTTACCAGGTGATGATAAAGAAAAGATTGGGAGAATCACTGCTTTTAATTTTGACCTGTTTTCCACCAGATGGTGCTCCTTCCCTTGTCCTGAGGTTGTTCTTCCTATCAAGTAATACCTCTCCGTATCAGACCCTCTGCATCTGTCTCTACCCACCCTGTATACCTGGATACACTGCTCTGGGTGTCTGTCTCTGGCCAGCACTGCTTTCCCAGCTCTGACCTGTGGCTGTGCTTCAATGGATGTTTGAGGTCTGTTTGGTTCTTCAAAGCCTTCTGCATTACGAAACTGTGATATTGCTGAGTCCAATCACATTGCGTCAGTACAGCCCAGTGCTTTGTTACCACCACACATATTCACCTTTGTGGCACTGTCTGAGACAAGCAAACCGAGAAACGGGTGCAATTCCACACACCGGCATGACTGTTAGAGGCCATGATGTATCAATCAAGCGTGGGATTATGACCTGTGATGGAACGTGTTAGCTCTTTGGAAATCATGGATTGGTTTCTCCAGACTAGGTCTGTATCAGTGTAAACAAGTGGATGACAATACCAAATTAAAAACAAAGACTGAGTCAAGCAGGAAACAACACTGATTTTACAGTGTCTGCATCCTGTGTTTTCCAGAACACTTGCTGCACTTAACCTTGACACTGCTCCCTGCAGAGGGTTTGATCTTGCAGCAGCCAGAGCCAAGGCACTTTGGCTTACTCAGAGCAGATCACCAAAGTACTCTTGTAACTTCCACTTCTATCTAGGATCAGGAAGACAGACAGAAAAGGATGTTGTAAAGGCATTTTTATCTCTACTAAAAGTATAAAAAGTTTAGACAGTGTCCCATGACCTTTTCTCTGCCATTTTAGACGTATGGAGTGACACTGCACAGAATAGTAAAGGCACTGATCTACAAGTAATGCTCCTGAGACCTGACAAGCCTGCAGCCACTGGATGCTTAGTGGACACAGCAGAGCCAGCTGCAGCCCCGTCCTTCAGCCATCAGTATCCCCAACTTGCTCACAGCCCTCCATAGCCCTCCCCTCTGCCTTTTTCATGGATCTGCTATTAAGAAAACTCCTGAAATAACTGAACATATATTTTGCTGTAAGGCTTTCCCTTAATTTTGTTCTCCCTCTCAGTATATTTATCCTGCTGTCAGTCCCCACCCTACCTCCCACTCCACCATGTTGGTGCATTATTGCTCTTGTGCAGGAGATACACTTACCAGATGTGTCAGGAAGGGATGGGTGGGAGTTCCAAGGTCTGACAAAAATAGATGGTGAGCAAGAGGAGTTTCTTTTCTGCAGGACTTTTTTCCTTTGCTCTGACTATGTTACTGGGCTAGGAAGGCGACTGGTAAGAGATTGTAGACAGAACTACTCCTTTTCTTTGGAGTTCTTGAAGTGTTTTATGAGACTGAGAACTATCACTGCCCCACTGACCTCTTCCTGAACTGAGACAGACACTTGCCCAGGCTGTACAGTGAGTCACTGTTGAATGGGTATGCCTTGGCTTTAGCTTGCAATTCCACAGTGCATTTCAGGGACTCTGTAACAACAGATGATTTAAAAGAGAGTTAAAATGAGTAAAGAAAAACGTCAGTGAGACCAGATGACTATAACAAACCTAGGAGTTGTAACTGCTGAGTCCTCTTCTCTCCTGTTGGATGGTGGTAATTCACGTAGGTTCTTACATCCATATATCAAGAACCATCTTAAAACCAGTTAGGACTTTTGCTAAAAGCTGAACTCAAATTCCATTCTACTTCTTTCCTTTTTTCCCCCACTGTTTAGTGGAAAAAAAAGTTTTAAACTGTGAAAATTCTACTTTCCTTTTTTTTTCCTAAAGATTACGTTTTTTCATTACCTGTGCACAACGTGCAACTGTGGATATTTAATTTTAATAGCAAAAAGCATTATACTTTACTCACGGTCAAGCAGCAGAGTCCTAGAAACAGCTTCTTCACAGTCTGCCCCTGTTCATGAATGACGAGTGATTGCACAGACCTTGAGACTCACCCTGAGCTTAATTTTCCTTGATGTCTTGGTGATGCATTGGATCATGTCATTTGTTGTGAGTTTGTATACCCTACATTTTCAAATGCCTAGATGTTCTAACCTTCATGGGCAGATCCACTTTTAAGCTAAAAGGAGCAAAGATATAATCCCACAGTTATGATTAGTGATAGAGCCATTGCATGTGTTTGTGCCAAATATTTCACGGATTAATGACAGTAAATGTTATGGCTCGAGATCTGTGTGTTAGTATGGATTGGAAAGTCTATTTCAGCTTGGTCTTTTTCTACCTAGAAGTTTGCTTCATTTCAGAAACAATTCATAGGAGTGTTCTCATCTTCACTCTCCAGCTGCCTTAATAGTATGATGCATTTATAGGAGAAGGAAAATTATTAGAAGAGTTTATGCTCTCATCTGATTCACTACCCAACAGAAAAAAAACCCCATTTAGAGTATTTGTGGCTAAATGTATTCCTTCTTTCCCATTCAGAATGGCTTGATTCACATGTCTCTGGGAATGATTTTTGCCAGAGGACAAATTGAGTATTGAGTGGTCAGTGTGAAAACTGATTTAGAAACAGTCACAATTCTGATGAGGATGGAACAACAGGACTGCAGGAAATACTTGTTTGTGATGCAAGAATGCAAATTGTGCAGTGTGTGTGCAGAAGAGTTAATCCAACAAAAAGTGGTTTTATCTCAAGACTCAGTTTAAGACTGTGCTGCCCTTCCTTGGACATTTTAATTGCAGGTGGAGAGAGATAAGCTAGCACTCAAAGTGACAGCAAACTAACACAATGCTTTGTATTGAGAGCAAAGGAACGAATAGCTTTCTTATTACCAATTTCAGGCATGGGCAGACAGAAGAAAAGGCAATGTTAAGATCTTGGACAAGTCTAGGGATCCTGCTTCCTTCCTGAACCAGCCAAATGGGGACAGCGGAAGCATAAGTCCATTGCTGGGCTGGAGCAGTTTGGACTCCTGATGCTTAGTGATTATTAATGGGCTAAAAGTCAGAGGGAGAAACTGTTTTTGATGTTTCATAGATTCACATAATATAATGAAGCTAGTCTTGCACTGACAAATAGAGAGGCAATGGCAATGACCTAACATCTTAGTTCTATCTCAGTTCCGAAATTAGCAGGCTACCAAAGATAGTGCTGGAGTGGGGTGAAGCAAGACTCTCTGAGGAAGGAGAGGACTCTGCCTCCAAAAGGTTACCAAGAAACATCTGTGATTCAGAGCTGAAGTGACAAAAGAAGAATGTGTTTTCCAGAAAGCCTCCAGCTATGCAGCTCAGACGGGCAGTGCTCCCGGCATGGAGCCATGGTATGGATTGCTGGTGTCCTTGAAGCTGATGGCACGCGTCTTCTGACTTCGCCCCCTGCATTTAGATTTGGTGTTGGGTGGCACTTTTCTTGCTCTTTTTTTCCTTCTTTTTTTTCATAGACACTACAGTAAACATTCTGTTTGCTTACCAAAAAGAGCTCAATGTCAAGACCAAGTTGTTATTCATCACTAAAATCCTCTCAAATCCTCTTCTATACTCCAAAGGCAGTGTAGAAGTATATCTGCAGCACTGGCAGTGACAGTGCCCCTTGGCACCCACTGGGACATTGTAGTTCCTGTGGCTGACGCATCCTTTTAGAGGCTGTGAGCATTTCCTGGGGAAATACATCTAGCTGAAGGTCTCCCAGCCACATCCCTTTTTCTCTCGAGGACATAAGAAGAGCACACCAAAACGGTACTCCACAGGTCCTGCACATTAGTGAAGCAATGATGAGTTTCTCCATGTCTTTCTCAAGAGAACTTTGAAGTCATTCAAAGAGCTTTGGGAATGTATATTTTAATAACAACCCGGGACCGTACTTGCTGGGCTATGCATTTGGCTTTGCCATTTTGTTTACTATAGTGTTTGTGAAATAGGGACAAGCCATAAACATCCACCTAGCTGCACTTCTGCAATGACATGCTCTGACATGCACAAGCATTTTTGGTGGAAGTATTCCTGCAGCCTTCGTCTTTGTGGGTTTTCAAGTCATCCAGTTAGGGAGAAAAACAACCATAACATGTTACTGAGGTCACAGATGAATAAGACATTATGAATAGTCATGCTGGAAACAAAAGCTTCGGTGAATACTCGGTGAGAACTGTGGGGGTTGACAAAAGTTTGCAGAACAATTCAAATTGATGAAGCACATGGAAAAATGTTACCTTGTGGATAATTTCCAGGCTAAAAGAGTTTTTGAATAAACTGTTCGATGTTGGGATTTCACTCGCCCTTACTTTCATCTGAGTTGTGAATCATCCGATCATCGGCTTGAAGGTAAATCATTAAGTAAAAAATTTTAGGTGGCGGGGGGGGGAGGAGGGGGTGGCAATCAATGCGTCAGGTTTACCCTATGTCCCAGAGCAGCGAATAATTGCTGTTACTGTAGCAACTGATGGCTTAATGCCTAAGCTTAAACTTCTCCCCAGCAGTGTCAGATCTTCTGAGTGGGTCATAAATAAATGTGAATATATATATAATTTTTGCATCAGAAACTTTGCCAACAGATAAAATACTTTTCCTTCTTATGCCATTTTAAAAGAGAGCATATACTAACATGCCCACATAATAATAACTTGTCCCTTTGTGACAAAGCTTTTCTCCATATCACATCTTACTGCCAACAGTAACAGTCAACAACTTCCTTCATGAACTGCTGCGATTTTATCTGGAAGTTTCAATCAGATGTGTGTTTGCAAGCTTTTCTCAACTATCGATTGTGAACATTTATACATTTATTCTCCCAGCAGCTGTATAAAATGATACGGTGCTTTACAGCTCCGGACCTGAAAGATAAATATCATATAATCTGCCTATAGTGTTGCAGAAAGTCTACAGTAGAAAGAGAAATACATTCCAGATTTCCTAAGATAACTCCAGAGCCTTACATACATAATTTTCCAAGCTAAACATCAACTCTGTGGTCATGGGTCCAGACATATCTGTCCTCAATACATTAAATGGCAGAAACATGCTGGCACAAAAAGATGGGGTGAAGTTGAGTGTTAGAATATTTACTTTTCTCAGTCTTACGTAATCTTAGCATGTTAATCTGTTTTTCCTACCTCTGAGGTAGATTTTACAGATTTTTCTCAAGTGATGCAACATACTTCAAGTTCACTTTGGTCATTCAGTCACTTATTTCCCCTTTCTTCCACGAAATAAGAGAAGGTTTGCCACCTGTCAGGAAATTTCCAGTGAAAGGACAAAATTGGTAGCAGCAATCAGCTGAAAGTAAGAATGTGCTTATTACATGAAAGTGCATGCTTAGCAATTAAAATTTTCTAAAACAACATTGTAGTTGTTTTTGTGCTTTATATACAGTATTAAAAATAAAATAGTCTACCACATGTAATTTATGAAAGCAGCTAATAATGAGTTCATTATTGCATAGCAAGACAATGTTGCAGTCGTGGTTACAGGCCTAGCCAAAGTCTTTGATCTTCTGGTTCATTAATGTATAAATGAAAAGACCTTAGCTAATTATCTCAGTAACTGGTCTCACTCAGGTCTCAGTCAGTTCTTATTGAAGGGCTTACTCTTTCATTTTCCATCCTCTATGCAGGGAGTGAGTCACCTGAGTCATGATTTATTGTCCTTTCGTATAAGAGATTTGTTATTTTCATACCTCTGTCCAAGGGACTCACCTGTCTATAAAATTTGCAGTTGAAACAATTTGAAAAATGCCAGGTGATGTAGCTATTTGCAGTGACACCACTGGATATTAGTAAAGAGGAGCTGATTTTAAATAGGCAAATGCAGCACTTAAGAGTTGAGCCAGCCCCAGGGCTGAACTGAGTATCATCAGAGCATCGCTGAACTCTTCAGGCTCCTTCCTCTGCTCCCAGGTAACCAGGTTGTGAAACCCATGACTGGGAATGAGAGTCTATGTTAACAGGACATTTAAAAAATCCAGTGAAGGTGAATTTTAGAATCTGATAGCCTGGCTACTAACAGTGTACTCTGTCAGAAGTGAACAGCAAATAATTTTCTCTATCAGCTCTTGGCTCTTTACACAAAAACATGGTATAGTGTAATGTCTTTGTTCCCTTTCAAATACTGCAAATGGTCACTTCTATTCAGATAAATTTCAGTCAAAATTATATATATATAAGATATATATATATAAAATAAAAATTCAGTTTGAATTCTAAATAATTGAAATCTGGTCTTGATGGTGATTCTAAAATGTGGTCTTTGTTTTATACACAGATTGTGGTTTTCAACTTGCATCTCAAAAAATAGTAATAGCTACCAAATGACGATTAATACATCATTGCCAGTCTCTCTTCCCTTCTTCCCCCATCTTTTTCATTATTTTAATAATGACAGTTCAGTGACAGCAAATAAGAACATTACGTTCCTAACTTAGAAGTTGCATACCAAATTATTTTACGCCAGGATTCTATGACACATCCTGTATTTCTTATTGCTATAAACAAATCACATTCCATGAAGAATTATGTCATTAGAAACTCACATCAAATTCATATGTTACAGTATTAATATGATGAATGTTTGGAACAGTAAGATTGCTTATATGCCTTCAAGTTCTATCATAATTTCCTTTTTGTTGTATCTTTCAGTGAATCCATGCATGGACATATCATGGCTTACCTGCCTCGACTGCCATTGATTTTCCAGGGATGAGACCTGGTGCTGGGAATGGAATCTGTTTTATGCAACTATGCTATGTGGAGAAAAATGCTGAAGGTAATATTTAACAATGGTTGGACTCACATATAATTAACCATTATTTTCACGGGAATTTGCTTCTGTTATTTTTTTACTGTACACAGTTGCCCATGAACAGGTGGCCGCTTTCTTTCAAATCGTATCCTTGTGGACAGTGGATTTCATGGTGCCTTGGTGCCTCTACCTACAGTATTATTGGCGATGTGAAAAGAGATATGATGAACAGTTTCTAAGATGAAGTGACATGGTGAGAGGAACATGACAGTGGATTATAACTGGAGTATATAGTTCAACATGATCAGGGCAAAACTGAGCCAGAGAAAACTTCTTGCCAGAATGTGACAAATTTCTGAAGAGTCTGTAGAGGAACAGGTATGAGTACCATTCTAACCAGTCTAGATGATAGACTGGTTACAATGATAGTTGTAACAGTAGTTTCAGTTCATGAAATACACTTTATTGACCAAGAAACTGCTTTAAAGGGACAAAAAAATCCCCAAAGCCTGTAGCAACCTTGTCTGATCACTCAACTGACTTTGGTTTGAACTGGAGGTTAAGACACATTCTAAGGTCCATGAGAGCCTGAACTGTCCTACAAAATCACAGAATGGTTAAGGTCAGAAAGGACCACTGCAGGTGATCTATAAATATAAAAAGCAAATAAATACAATCAAATGTATGGTGAATAAAAAAATATAGAAAGTGACTGTACCATTTCCTATGAAGTTGAAACTCCTCGCTTTTTCCCCCTTTTTTCCACCTCTTTCCTTTTCTTCTCCACTCCATTTATTCTTTTGTAAATTTTGCGGATACTAACATATTTTCCTGTTTTCTGTGTTGTGATCCAGCAACATGCTTTTTGTGCTCTTTCTGTCCGTATGCAAGAATGCTCAGATCTACAGATCTTGTGCCTGTCCCCATTTTAGATTAGACCATCAAGACCATTAACTAAATTATGTACTTGGCAGTAAGGACAGAATATCCAATCCATTTTAGTAGCAATGGTGCAATCTCCTAGTACAGAAATTGACTGAAACCCTGTGTCTATTCTTTTCTCCAGATTTGGTAGCCCCAATAGGTGTTTCCTTCAGGTATGCTCTGGAGAGGCATTTCTGCAATGTGTATATGTGTGTGGAGGTGCATGATGAAGCCACCTGTCTCCTTAATCAGTGGGGGACTGATTCCCACCGCTGGGGTGATTGCAAGAGGCATTGCTGTCTGTTAGTATGTCTGCATGTAAGTAGAAGGATCTCCTGCAGGGAATGAGACCAGTGATGGAGTTTCTTGGAGATCACAGCTCCAGCTCCAAGGCTTTCGCTGTCTTAGGGAGCGGTTCAAGGAGAGACTCATTCCTTTGAAATTCAGGGCTGTTTTGCTGTGGGTCACTGAGCCCAGTTTGCAAGCCACAGAATAAATCCTACTAAAGTCACTACAATTCTTCTCATTCTTTCCTCCCACAGATGCAGAATGCCAGCTGCTAAAAGCCATTTCAGAACGGGCATGGGAGAAACCTGGGAGAAGGTTTTTCTTTCTAAATGAATCAAGTCATTAATTCTGACTAATGCAATGTTGCGTAGTAACCCTACACAGGGGTGATGAAGTGCCAGCTTCATGTCAGTGTGCCTCACTGCAGTGCCTGGAATACTGTTCACATGGTCACCTTCCAGATTTGATAGTCTGGTTTGTAGGAGGCAGATGAAGCTCCTCAGTGCAAACACCCACAGAACTGAATTACACTGGCCCCTTGTCCTGTAAAAAGTGATATACACATGCTTTAATCTGGGAAAAACGTGCCAGATGTAAGGATTAGAAACATGAAATCTTTGCCAAGTAAAAGGCATCTGGAAAATATTAGGGCTATCAGACACGGACAGCCCACCTCAAATACTAATGCAGCAGAACTCCAAAGATAAAGGCTGAACTTCTGTGCCCCTCGAGTTTAATTAGTATAAGTGCTAGTACAATAGTCTGGTACATAGGCTGGTATATCCAAGATTTTCCTTTATGGGATCGCTAATAAACTCTGCAGAGTTTTCATCTCTAGACATAGCCACTGAAACTTGGAATGCCTCACGAACAGGAATGTATTCATCTTTATAGTGTTACATTGTTTCAAGAAGGGTAGCCTCCTTAGCATCATGACTAGAGAGACCTCGAGAGCCAAATTGCCGAAAGACTGACAGAATCCAGAGGAATAACCCAGGCCTCTGAAGGCCTCTCTCTTTCCTGCTTAGCAAAAGTCTCTGCTCCACAGTGCAAGTTTTGTAATGGGAATCAGCTGACTTCCAATAAGGTCAGTGTTAAATACTTGCTTATTCTATTCCTGATCTTCCTTAGAATGATATTTCCCCTGGCCATGCATACATCAGACATGCATATTCCCTGGCAGACAGTGTACTAACTAACTCCCCTTCTACTACACCTTCCAACTAAAGGGTGTGAAGAAAACTCTTGGGATATATAAGGATATAGCACATGTATCTAGCAAAAGATTTTCTTCTAAATGTTAGCGAAGTGAAAGCATAGTAAGGAAAGGGTGCACTGTCTCAATTTCATTATACAAACAAATAAAAGTACTTGCAGTTCCATGGAATTTTAACACAGTTAATCATAAACTTGATATTTGCATCTCACAGACACTGAACATTGTGTAGTTACTGGAACTGGGATAAACTGGTTTCAAAAGATTTGCCTGCTATAGCTATGTTCAAGGGTTAACCCTCACTCCCCTGCTCAGATGTTGGCAAAGGAAATCCTCTCATAATCACAAAGATTGGAAGTTAGCCTATGAATTGTTCACATCTCTATCTTGCAGGTAGCTGCTTGCTTTGAGATGCCCTCAAAAGATCTGTTCTGGTATGACTCCTAAGGCTAACTCGAACCATGAAGGGTTGGGTTTTTACTGTCCTTTGTACCTATATAGTTCTTAGACCCCTCTTTACTCATTTCTGTGAAGCTATTCCAACTTCTCCTAATAGCAGATACATCCATTGCCTGACTCTAAATGCTGAAATCTTGGAGTCTTCTTTAATATCCTTTCCCAAATGCATGAATGTACTCCTTTAAATTCACTTGGCTCACATTTATACGCCACGACAGAAACGTGCATAAGAAGTTTCTCAGTTTATCCCCTCCTCAATCATTCAGTCATGCAGTGCTCACTCACACACACGCAGACATGAGTGAAAATGCGCTCATCCAGAATCCTGCTCTTCAGTGTCATGAAGAGTGAGAAGCTCACACTGAAGATCTTGGGCACGCACATATTCCTGCCGTCATGGGCCTTTGTTGGGCATATTCCTGTTTGAGCAATCCAGGGGAGTAGCACTGCTACCACAGAGCCCTCATAACTAATCAAATCCATAATCTCTCAGTCAGATGCTTTGCACCTCAATTTGTCTGTCTCTGTATTCTCAGTTAGGACATGTGTTGTGCCATCCTGTCCTTAAACTGCTTTTCATCTAAATCTGGACATGGGTATTTGTGTCCAAGGTTGACCTTGACTCCTCATCTCTGTTTCATTTTCCCATGCTGTATGGATTACGAGGGTGACTGCCTTGCAAGTAGCTGATTACAGTGTGAACAATTCCCATTTTTTCATGTAACTGGCCCTGCCATTCCTTTTCAATCCCATTTTATTGGCTCCTAATGTGTTCTTTTAGCATCTTGTTGTCCTTATTTTTTAATTTTCTGCTTTCCCAGCACATAACAGAAATTATACGTGCTCCTTGTAGGTCTCTTCTAGAGATTAGCTCAACCCAAATTCTCTTCTCTGAACGTTTTTTAAGTTTAGGAATTTTCAAACCATTTAGATTTTAAAAGACTCCATAGGGCTCTTAGGGAATCCAACACCCTTAAACTGGAAAAAGTTTACTCTGGTAAGACACGCTGCATCATAAGAATCAGCACTCTGTAGCTGGGAGCCATTTACCCACTTGCAGGTTTCCTAAAATGTTTGCTATATTCTGTATCTCAAATGCAATAGTGAAATACAGTCACTGGTAAGGACCTATGTGCAGGAGTGAACTTGAACTCCTGTCCAGCCAACTTACAGTGCTTTCCCCCACTTTTCTGACAATTGTATTACAGTGACAAGGTATCCACACGACACAAGACCTCTTCTGAGTTCTATAGCTGTGCTCCCATTCCTACCTCTGTGGTCCTAGCCCAACCTGTTTCTATATTCATCAGATTTTGGGAGTGACAGGTGCAACACCCAGGAATGGTTGTGCCTCTCCTGCTCCTTTGTGGTTTTATCATGTTCTGGTTTATGAATGTAACAGGACAAGTATTCAAGCCCTACTAAAAGTTTATCTCACAATATCTGTGCCCTTTTTTTTTTTAATCTTTGTGCATTTACTTTGTGATTGCCTTCTTTACATTCTCATAATTTTGCTTTGGTTCTGGCAGCATCAAAATGTTTGCTAAGAGATTCAAACCACAACAGATAGAAAAGACCCATTAGGTCATTTTGCTCTGCTTGTTGTTTAACACCCTCTATTGCACAATTATGAAGTTTTCCTCTGAGACATCATTGCACAGTCAGTATTGCCTCATAACAAATTTTAAATCTTTTGGAGTCCTGAAAAGGCAGTATACACAGCTATATTAAAAATACTATTAGATATACATTGTCAAAACTTCACAGAAATCCATGGAACTGTGTCAGCTCATAAGGGCAAAAGATACTCTCATAAATAGTTTCTTACCAATTGATAGTGTTGACTCCTTACAAACTTTTTAACATTTTTCCTTCAAATCAGATGCAAAACATAACTGATTCTGCACTGGATTTAATGGTCTCCTCAGTGCTACATATCTTTGCCATAGACATTATTTATTATATTATTATATTAATCTTTCTCTCCTAATTTCTCATACAAGTTTATTCCTAACAGTGTGCAACAATGTTACACTGAGTTGGTTTGACCTGCACGCTGAGGAGACTAAAACAAATAAATAATTAATTATAAGCCTATACTATCTCTAGGATTTGCATTTCTTTCTTTCAGTGTTTGTATAAGCAATTTGTGTTTGCCCTGACAGTTCATTCTGGCCATTTATTACCCTTATCTTTTCCATGGAAAACTTAATACGTCATTTATATTTTTTTTTCTTTCTACCCTATCCCCACTCTATTTCTCAGTGCACATGTCTTTTTTTCTTATGAATCTCTCTCTCAGAGCATGGACAGTTTTGCAGTGATCCTTAAAAAGTTTCTTACATATTTTTTTTCCTGCAAGTCCTTAAATTAACAGATGTACACTTGATTTTGTCTTTTCTGTACCTTTAGACTGACATAATGAGAGAAACCACTGTGATGTTTTCAAGAAAAAAGTCCAACTCTTGATCTGAGATGTGTGGCAAGGAGACCAAAGGGTCAAGGTGGTGCAGGTCCTCTCCAGGAACAGGAGAAGTGATGCTTAAATGGTATTTTCTGGTTGGCAAAAGGCTTTCTGGGAAAGGAATTTGAGGGGGTTTGCTTTTATCCCTCTGTTCATCAGGTTATCCAGTACCACTTTTGAGGCATATCTGGATTTTCAGGATACATCCTTCTCCTGGGGAGAACATACAGAACCAAGGAACTTTGTTACTCAATTATTTTCAGTTTATCAGATCCAGCTAACAGAAAGCTGGGGTCTGTTTGATTACTGTTTCGTGTGTGAAGAAGCTGTAGGAATACTAAAATATGCAGCTGTATTGGTTTAAAATTTGAATCTTCACAGAACTGTCTGCAAAGCTCGTATTTTGCTGTGACCATTGCCAAGCTCCTCATGATTACTTTCTTTACTTATAATTTATCTAGACAGTGATCAGCAGAACTATAATGGACTTTTTCTTGAGATTGATTACATTTGGAAAAATGCAGACAAAATGCTTAGGCTGTTTTCTAGACTCATGCCAACATCTGTTCACATTTTAAAAAAATAATCAATTTTTTCCTTCTCTTCTGGGAGAAAAGGAGCCTGGTTTACAGAACTGCCAAGTGTTAAGATTTGAAATGAGAATGAATGGTAGCTGTGCTTTCAGTACTTTACATAACTATAGAATACTAAGTGTTTTAAATACGTGGTACTCAGTCAGCTCAAAATTGATACCTTGAATTAATAAACACCTTTGTCTTGATCTTTTTAGGATTCTCCATTAAAATAGGGACAATAAATTATTACTTTCTCACTCCACTAGGGATTCATAAAGATCAATAAATGTTTTTGTGCTAATACTGTAATGTTAGTGCTAATGCATTAGTACAATGTAGTGCACTAATTTACATATATTAAATGTTTATTTACATGATAAATACATGTGTAACTATAATACCTAAAATACCATGAGGATGAACAGCATAAGAAAACGCATGAGGAAATGAATAGAAGTTTTCAGCCCAAGTTTGATTCATGTGCAGCAAATACAGCTCAGGGCCACTCCCTGTATGCATAGTATTGGGTAGCTTCTCTTTGAATGAGTACCCCCTAGTCCGTCCCCTAAGTACTGTGCCTCCCAACCCATCACAAATTAATAATGTTCTCTTAGTTCTGTTCCCTGTGTACAGTTTCTAGGTTTTGAATAAGTGGTGTGCAGAGATGGCTGTTTTGGCATTGAGTAGCCTGTGGGTTAATCCCCTGAATGAAGCCTTTAGCTCCCCCCTACAGACTTCTACCAGTTGAACTGAGAGTAGCTGCTGGACCAAATGGAGGACTCATTGGAAAATTTGCTTTTTCAAGTTGGTGGATGTACAAGAATAGCCTTTGTTATCTGCTAGGAAAGCCTTGTGAAGCCAGGAAGTGGAGAACACTCGCTGCAAAAGAAAGCTGAGGGAATGAGGCTCTGCCTCATGAATCCATTATGTGGATTACGATTTGAGGGGAGAACAGTGGAGGTTGTCTCCCTGGAATTCAGCAAGGCTTTCAATACTGTCTCCTACAGCACCCTCATAGGCAAACTCAAGAAGTGGGGTCTGTCTGAGCAGGAGGGAGGTGGATTGAAAACTAGCGGAGTGGTGGAGTGGCAGATCCCAGAGGACCATGATCAGTGGCACAGGGTCAAGTTGAAGGCCTGTCACTGGTAGTGTCCCCCGGTGTTCAATACCAGGCCCAGTCTTGTTTAACTAATTCATCAATGAGTTGTAGAGAGGGGCGGAGGCTTCAGCAAGTTCCCTGCAGACATGAAGCTGGGAGGAGTGGC